>JARHVA010004297.1:1192500-1622060 GCA_037957365.1 Torreya grandis
GATTTCTAATTATTCTAGTACTATGGGTGATAAGAAAGTTTATCTAGAAGGCTATGTTGTAAATAAGGATAAGCACAAGAATCAATTAGGTAAGATTGATGCAGAAGACAAGAAGAGTCAAAATATGATATAGAGACTTAAGGTAGTAAAGACTAGGAATACTAACCTTATTGAGTCTAAGAGTCTTGATGGATTATTTACCAAAGTGGAAAAATAATAAAAAATGAAGAAAAATCAAGAATTTATGATGTCAACATTATTGAAAAATCTGAAGAAAAAAATGAAGTCAAATATTTAGTTAAAATCAAGTAGGTCTATAAGTTAGAGAAAGATATGGAGATATGGGAGTGTCCTGAGTTTTGGAACTTTTAGTCTCACTATGTCAAAGGGGTGTCTCTAGCTAGGCTTCAAGAAGACACTTTTCAGTTAGAGAAAGCTTGGTGGCTATCAGATATTGTTTGATGAGAAGGTATGAAAACAAGGTTTATTTGTGCATTATTTTTAATCTATCTATTGGAGAAAAGTAGTTTATGAAGAATATCAGTGGTCCTATATTGAGGAGTTAGCTTGTTGATCATGTATTAGATTTTATATTATAAATTAGTGTATGCCATGGAATTTCATAGTGTTCTAAAGATAAGTTATCTATATACGAGTATTGATTATGATTGGACACTGTTTGAAGACTTGTTGAAGATGTCTTGTTCCTAATGAAGTATGAAGTTAGGGGGAGATTTGTAATTAGTTAGGTCCTAAGATTAGAGGAATGAGTAGTTGAATCTGAGAAATACGGTGTGGAGAAGTAAATTTTTGTGATCAAAATGAAAATGTCAATTAGACAAGGTCTTTGGTTAAGGGGGAGCAACAAGTTCATGTGTTCGCTCTAGAGATCTATGAAGGAGCTGTAATATAGGGTCAGAATGGGTGGTTTCAAGTGGATTAATGAGATTTATGGATTGTTAAGAAGTGTTTGATGCTCAAAAAGGTTCATGAAATTTTTTGTGATGTGCTCTAGGTATTTTTTGGTCTAATGGTATGTTGAAGTCAAATTGAAGATTTTTGGTTTGCTCTTGGGTTTTCTAGTTTGTGCTTATGAGTATGTAGGTCCTAAAATGGGTTATAGGAAGTCAAGGTAACCAATGGTGTGGAAGCTAAAATCTTGGTCTAAAAGTGAATAATGTTTTTCTAAAGGTATACAATAAGCTTTATAAGTGGACATTGTTTGAAAGGTGTTGTATTGACTTTGTTTGTTTTGAGATTCTAGGGTTTTGGGCTCTACTAGAAAAGTGGTATGACTTATGAATTGAGGTCTAAGGATTATTAATAGGTTAAATGGGCCAAATGGGTTTTTAAATCAAAATTCACAGAGATTTGAATATTTTTAGTTCACAAGTTATTCTTGTTTATGTCAATATAGAGGTCTAATTAGCTAGTAGGTTTATGAAGGAAGTATGTTGAAGAGAATAAAATTGGTAATAAAAATTGGTGTGCTTGAGGGGGAATATGAGAGTTATCTAAATATGAATTTTTAGGTATATAATGTGTGTCTATTAAAATTTATGAGCTCTGTAAGATTCAGATAGGGTTACAAGAGGACTAGATAGGCCTATTAATAAGAATAGTACTTTTGTTTAGTTTTTAAAAAAGAGAAAAGCATGAATGTTTCAAGGTAAGTTATCAAGTTGGTTTAGAACATGTTTCCTTATTGATGAGTGGTATGATTCTCTATTTGTGGTCATGGAAGTGTCTTGAAAAAGAAGGTTTGTAAGCCTGCATGGTGGATCCTAATGGTGTATGGAGATCTGAAGATGCTGAAGTGATGAAATTGCTCAGAGATATTAGGGGGAGTCCCTCTCAGATGTTTCTTGGTGAGTTTCATTATATTCTAGTGGTTTTGTGTGTTCTATGTTCATTAGTTGATGTCCTTGTGTTGACATAGAGCAAGAGGAAATTTGTCAAGGTAATATAAGGTAGGCTCAAGGTAAGGGGGAGATTGTATCATCTTTATAATATGGCCTTTTCCTATTTTTTATGGTTTTTTTAGGTTCACAAGATTAGTTGGTACCCACTTTGTCATTGTGTCAAAGGGGGAGAAAGTTCATATTATGGGAGTGATTGAAGAGAGAGAAGGTGAGTTGTATATTGATATATATGTTACTTGTTGACATCAATGACAAATGGGAAGATTATTGGAGAGTTTTTAGTGATGTCATGATGATGTCATGGATGTGTCCTTATTAGTGGATAAATTTCTTTGATAACTTAAGTAATAATGGCAAAGTGTGCAATGTGATAGTTCTAGTGTGCTTTATGTTGGCTTGGTTGATCTTAAATTTTGGAATAATTAGAGATGTTCAAGGATGAGTATGGTGGTTGAAGCATGTGAAAGAGGTCCCTAATATGTTATCTATGATTTGAAAGCTTATGTGCATAAGTTGAATTCATCTAGTAGTCCATAGTATTCATCTATATAGTTTTGGTCTAGTGGTAGAAAATTTGAGTAAGCAGTTTCATGATGTCACCATTACCAAGTGGGAATGAGTTAAAGGGAGTTGGTCATATGGTTGTGATCACATTAGTCACTAGTTGTTATGTGATATATATCAAATTGTACATTGAAGCATGGTCAAATATATGAGAGTGTAAAGTTGGATATTCAGACATAATTCACCATGTTCCTATACATAGCCAAATTCACAAAAGGGTTTAAGAAGAGCTAAGTAAGCATGTTGATGAGGTCAAAATTAACACATGTGAAGAGGTTAGGATAAAATGATCATATGGGTTTGTTAGTTTTTGTTCCTAGTTTATTTAAATTTAGATTTTAGATCATGCAATGAAGCACATCAAAAGATATGATTATGCAAAGTTAGGCTCCTAGGTAGTTTGAATATGTTTTTCTATGATTAGCCAATTTTGCAATATGGCAAGAATAGTTGAGTGATAATTTTGATGGTGTTATATCTTACATGTGTGAAGGTGTCGAGAGAAACTGATCATATGGGTTTGTTTAGTTTTAAGCATAATTGATTTACACTAAATTTGAGTTCATGTGCTAAAGCATGGTAAAAGCTATGTAGGATCAAATTTGGTCTCCCAAACAAATTTTGACATAGTTGGCTTTGTAATAGAACTTTTTGAGAAGGAATTTTAATGGCATTATATATCACATGTGCAAAGGTTTTAATATATATTTGTTATATGGTTGGGTTCTCCTATGTGAGGAGATCATCTAGTCCAATTTTGATATCATGTGTCAAAGCATGGGAGAAGCTAAGAAGGCTAACAAATGGTTACTCAAACATATTGAAAGGGTCCCCATACTTAGTCATTTTTTCACATGTTAAAGTTAGAGCAAGATTAATGATGCACGTTAATCCTAAAAGTCAAGAAGTAGAGAGATGAGGATAGGTGCATGATGTTTAATGATTGAGCAAAGGTATATGATAAAGATCCAATAGTGAGTGGATGTTCATACAAATTGATCAAACAGTGAGCATTGATTGCTAAAGACCTAACTAATCCATAGATATTGATGAAGCATGTGGAGTCAACATTTCAATATTGCACGAGATGAGGTCAAAGTGATAGAGGGTTAATGTTTGAGCATTGAAACCTATGTGTTAAATATCAAACAAGATCAATGAAGCATATTTGATCAGATCTAAGAAGACATGAGATGCGAGTATTGTTTTTTAGGTTTAATTGTGACCATTATTCAAATATTTAAATTTAACATAGGGAAAAACTAGAGCTATGTATTTTGTCCATATATTTTTATATAAGTCAAATTTGTTATTTCTATAAAAATAAAAGTTGTAAAGGACTCTATGGCGCATGTAATGAATCTGATTTAAAGATATGAAAGTGAGTACAGTAAAAGATATTGAGCCTAGAAGTTGATTGTGTGTTCATGCTTATTTTACAAGTGACTTGAAAGGATGTTTGAGCTCATTTTGATTTTTTTTGATGTCTAATGACGAGTTTGATATTTGGGAGTGTTGTAAACTCCATGAAGATGTTCTATGAGTATTTTGGAGGTGTGATCAATCTATCTTGAGTATGAGCAATGCTTAAAAATTTAATTTTATATTCGATAATGGTGCTCCTATAAATAAGGTCTCTATTTGAGTTGATTTAGCATATGCAAAGGTGAGAAAAGGTGAATATGATCAGTTGAGGATGTCTTAAGGGACATAAAGAGTGGACCTATGTATTTATAAGAGATCATGTGTTCTTGATTTGATTGGAGATGTATTAAATAGGTGAATGGGTCTTCATAGGACCTAAAGTGACTTAGGCCTAGTTTGAAAGGGGATTGTGCTTAATTGTGACCCATATGATATTCCTTAAGGGTGAATGCATGTTTTTTTCCCAATAAGTAAATATTGTGATCTTGTTAATTCATGATTGCTCTATATATAGTGAAACCAAATGTGTTAGTTTCTAGACTTTGTGTGGTAGATTTGTAAGACTTAAAAGAGGTAGTAAAAATTTGGATCCAAGTGAAGGGAAGAACCTTTGAAAGAGAAGGTATAGGTTAGTAAGGACCATTAGAGAATGCATAATATTAGACATGCTTATTTGAGCAAGGTGCTAAATATGATGACATAGGTCATTGGACCTAATAAGCTTAGAAGGGGCAGAATGGGTAAGTATACTCAAGAAGTTGTTTGAGAGAGATTTGGGAGATTTTTGAGAGAGGATTTTATATGTGAATTGGGGAGTGAAGGACGGGTGGAGTGCCTTATGGATGAGTTGATGAGTATATCAGTTTGAGGACTATTTGTGTGACCTATTGGTCATAATTCTATTGGTAGAATAGTGATCTTATTTTTTGAGTGTGAGTGAAGGAAAGGTGAAGACTATGTGAGCTTCATGGTTTATTTAAGAGGTAGATAAGTGTGTGGACTATGTGTATGACCATCTGATTATGTTTTTTGAAGAGATGATATATTTTTTGCTATGAAGGATGCATTAAGTGTGCAAAGTTAAAAATTGGGGTTAGTTGGGATATGTAATGTGTCCTAATTGATCTTAGTATGTTGGTTCAAGTATGTAATGTGCTTTGGCCAATAGGGTGTGTTAGGTGACAATTTTTTTTCTGAAAGTGTAGTAGGATTTAAAGCTCCATATGAATTTAAACAATCTAAAACCAAACTCAAAATACAAACTATGTAATAGGAAGGATTTATAAAACAAATTAGAATGATAAAAGAGAATATCAAATCCCTTGTTTTATGTTACCTCCTTCCAATATTTGCAAGTGGATGATTAGACTCAGGATGAATCCATGATGGATTGATGTAGGATTGTTGATGGAGGATTCAATAGATGTTTGGACATGGATTTGCTATAAGATTTCTAGAATCATTTTGGCATGGTTTTGGTATAGGCTCTCTAATTGGTTTGAGGGTGGAGGGAGAGGTTGTTTATATAGAATTTAGGAGGGAAAATCAAGGGTTGTAATTTGAATTTGGAAAAATGAGATCAATGGTTATAAATTATCAAGAAATATTAAATTCCTTGGGAAACCTCTATAAATATAGGTTTCTAGAGACTTGGAGGGAAGTTTTCAATTATGGATACTTATCCATTATCCTAGAGATAATGGAGGATTAGGTGGGGGTTATATGTGGGATTAAGGAAGGATTAGGTGACTAGGGGTGTAGGAAAGCCTAGGATAAAGGCTAGTAAGTGGTTAGGTGAGATTATGGGAATTTAGAATTCCCAATAAATAGATAACTAGAATTAGATTAGGGTAATGAAATGATTAAGTGAATTAATTATGAAGTGAGAATGGGTAAGGTTACTAGATGAATGGTAATAAAATGGTTATGTTAGATAAAAGGACTATAATTAGGATAAATTAGTGGGATAAAATAGGTTAAGTAAAATCAGTGTCAACTAATAGAAATATTAGTCAACAATAATGAAGTAAGTGATTTTAGGTGCATACATTTTCCCCCTCTTTGAAAGGGAATTGTGAGTGGATAAAGAGAAAGGAGTAAAGTTATTTAAAAAAAAAAACCATGTCATGGATGAATGTTAGAGTTGATGTCAGGGGATATGATGCCCCCTCAAGTGGACATGTAGAGAAGAATGAGCCAGATGGCCACTTGAAATAAGAAATGATGGGTGGGATGAGATGGATATATGTGGGTATGGGATGTAAAAATTGGGATAGATGAAGAAGAAGAAATATTCAAATTGAGCAATGAGTTATAAATTGATAACAATACCCTTGGCAAGGACACATGCACAAGGAATAGAGATGATGGGTGTCATGGTTGTAGACACATCCCAAGGGGGAATCAACCATAACAAGATGATGGTAGGATTAAAGGGCTTCAAGATTTAGATGTATCCCAAGAAAGGATACATGTAATGGAGAGATGTTGGCTAGGATAAGACTAATGATTTGATTAGATTAAGTATGGGTGTATCTTAAAACTAAATCAATCAAGATGATGTAGGTGATGATAGAGAAGAATTGATATGATTGAGTGACCAAAATATTAGGGGATGAGGATAAATGATTGAGATAGTGGTTGAGATATCCTTTGATATGGAAACATGTCCAAGTGATACCTACATAGTCTAAAAATACCTCAGACTGATGTAGCTCTAATTATAAGATGGAAAATGATGATGATGTTGATTAGTGATTAGAAAGTCATGATGATGAGGATGATTAGACTTATTAGTGATTGAAAGATATGGCTTGAATGATGAAATGAGGATAAAAGGCTAGATTTTAGTCAGATGGGTTGAGAGGAATAGATTGGTGATGGGGATAAGAATGATGAGATGATCAGGCCATCACAAATGTCATAAAGTTCATCATAGTCTAAGTAATCTAATAAATATAGCACTTGAAGATATTCCCCATGATATAGGGATGAGAAAAAGAACATTTTGCTAAAGTGTTTGGGCAAATGGTGAACTCTACATCCTTGAGGGCATTTTTTTGTGTCCTCATAGCACCCTTGGTCATTGCCCAAAAACAAACAAAACAAAACAAAACATAAAACAAACAAAATATATGCATGACAAGATAAACATAATAAACAAGTAACACATAGACAAGTATCCACATGCAGTGTCATAATATCTTATCTAATGATTGGATGAGTGATTTGATGATGGGTTGGATGATCATGATGCATTTATGGACTTAGGCTGGATTTGGATTTGGATTTGGATAGGATGAATAATGAGGATTAGGATTAAGATGAGGTGTTGCTCCTAGTTTAGGATGGTTGATCTGATAAGGTCTTTGAATACTAATTTGGTCTTGAAATTGGATCAAAAATTGGCCAAGGATGGTGATTAGAGAAGTGATGACCAAGGATTACCAATAGGCAAGGCCCTATAAGGATCCAATCTATCAAGGAGACTAAGAGATGATGATGGGATCAAATACCTTCATGATATCAAAATGTGATTGGATGTGTGATAGAAATGAAGAGGTAATAACAAGGATAGTGATGGGATAAAGTACGTTACACACTAAAAAAGGGTAATTAGATGGGTGACAAATATGAAAAGGCCTTAATAGGAAGTGATGGGTACTAGATTAAAGTCTTTGACAAGGTGATGTATGTTGACAACACTTAGCCAATTATATGATGAATATATGATGAGTGACCACTTAGGATTGGTTATAATACTAAAGGTTATATCCAAATATTGGGGATAAGAAAATACACATGACATGGAGATAGATGTGACTAGGGATTAGGCGTAAGATAAGACATGATGGACTATTTTTGGTTTTTTCAAATTTTATGATTTTAATGGTTTTTTTGACATTTTTAAAAATTTAAGGATTTTTTTGATATGTATATACACTAAAAAAATGGGGTTACTATCAATAGGAACACCAAGCCTAGAAACCAAGAGAAGGAAGGAGGGATAATGGATGGGATGACAAAGGATGCCGATGATGGGGACCAAGGGTGAATGGACTAGGGATAGCCAATGACCATGTCATGAAGGAACCTAATGTTTATGGGCCTAAGTGTTCATTAGAGGATATGCTAAGATGGTTTGAGGATAGTTCTCAAGAAACCTTCCACTTCCTTATGAAGGTCAAAACAAGAAGGAATAAGAGATAAGATGCATGGTATGATAGTGGATGAAGGATCGAGGGATATAGACAAGGTGGAGAAGGGATACAATAAGTAAGATGAATAGACAAGGATATGAAATGGATAGACTTGCCCCCAAGTGTTGAGGAACAATGTGGACAATAGATTATTTTACCATGATGGTAGAAACTTTGTTTCATCATGGAACTTGCCCAAGATACTAGAAGACTAGTTTTCACCATTGCATGAATGATTTTTTTTACTTTTTGAATTTTTATTGGGAATCTCAATTTATTAGTTGATGGGAGAGATGCAAGGTGTGGTCATTTGATGGATTATTTATCCAACACCCATTTTCGGGATGTGTGATGGTAGGATCATGTTGTCATTGTTGGTTGTGTTTTGGTCTATGTAACATTTGACGATTCTTGATTGTGACCCCTCCAAATATCTAGACCAAATGTATTCATCATCCCTATGAAAGATAATGCTACCCAGGAGGGTGATGTGAGGTATGGATTCAATTAAAGATTGATGTGGATGTATGGGACTTAAATGGATGATAGGACTATATTGGATTATGGATTCATGTTAGGATGGTATGATGGATGATGGAGGATTATGATCAGGATAGGATAGTGTGATGGGTGATGGATGATTAGGACTAGTAGTCACATACATCACTGAGGGTGTTGGACTTTCTTCATTTGATTGGTGCCATGTGATAAAATATTATAGGATATCCAAGACACTTTGACTTTGTGTTTTATCTTTGATCTAGTTATTTGATGGATGATCAGTCATGATTTTGACATTACTATAAATTTGATTACCCCCTAGTGCCTAATTTTGGGCTTCACCAGGGGATATTGATCTTTGACTTGATATACAATGATTGTTTTAAATTTGATCATCTCTTAGTGCTAGATATTTGGCTTCACTAGGAGAAGAGATTTTTTGATAATGCTGATGATTTGACTCTTCTTGATTTTGACTAATGGTATCAAAGATTACTTGATTATGATTTATGATTTTTGGAATATTGTCTTAGACCTTTGGATTTATGTCACATATTATATTGGTCAAGGAATGGTCTAATGATGCATGATCATATTCAACCTTATAGAGGGAAGTGATTAAATGATCATCAATGGGGAGAAAAGGGTCTATGATGGATGAAGATGGTGGTGAGGGAATGATGAGGTCAATGAGTGATGATTAGGCAACATAGTATTCATAGAGGTTCCTAAGAGACTTAGTTTTGACATTGGAGAAAATATCCTCAAGATCAGCAAAAGAATCACTAAGAATAGCTATAGTAGATGCATCTAAAGGAGGAGCAAACTCACTCTAAGAATATTCAATAGCTAGAGATTTTAAGAACTCATTTATGATGTCATCATCCCGACTGGAACCCAAAATTATGCCTGGTGATGGATTAGAGGTATCTAGATTATAAGTATCCTCTAAAAGAGAGGCATTATCAGGATCTACTGTAGTGTCGATAGGGGATGATGTTTTTGATGAGGAATTAGATTTAGACATTGGTCTAGAACATGATCTTGATGAAGATAAGACTTTTGATGTTAACCTTAGTACTAATTATGATGTACAAGATGCAATGATACTAGTAGGAGAGTGTTTGTTCACAATTGACCTCTCATCATGGGGTATTTGATGTGATGGGTGAGAGGGAGATGAAGGATGGATTCAAAGAGAAGGACATGAAATGATTCATGAGACATGGGTAGACTAGGTTTATGGGGAATGGATTTAACTTTTATAGAGTATTTGTTGGAGATGGGAGTGGTGTCTTGACCTTGGCTTGGAGAGGAAAGAGCTTGATCATGACTGGGAAGGGGATCTTGGCATTCCTCTTTTTGTTCACCCAAGGATTGAGACTCATCTAGTTCATCATTAATTATTATGTCACCATGATCAATGATGTCTTAGATAAAGTCTTGTAAAGGTTGACATTGATTAAAGGTATGCCCCCAAATTTGGTGATATGTGCAATAATGATTATCTTCATACCAAGAGGGCTTGGGTTTAGTAGGATCAAGATGTTGGATAGGTGGATAGACCATCATGTTTGATCCAAAAATTAGAAGTTTTGTTTGATAAATATTTCAAGAACATAGAAATAACATAGTAATAATGAATTCTCTGAGAAGAGATGTTTTATCACTCAAGATCACAATACAACTATATGCTTATCTCTGGGAAGAGATGTCTGATTTTCCATTTTAGGTTACATATTCATTTATACATATTTTGAAATTAGGGTGAGGATGTGTAATGTCACAAATATCAAGGGATATTAAGTGGTTTGACTTCCATGATTCAAAACAATAAAAAATTCAAGGAATTACTATTTTTAGAAACTTATTATTTTTAGATTGCACTACTAAAATTGAAATTTGGGGCACTTCCATTGGGTTTTATAGGGTAAAAATTCATCAAAAATTACATCATACCATTTCACTTCATTCTCCTCATTCTTTATCTTTCCAACAGTTTAAATGGTGAGTCAATTGGAGCTACGGTGCAAAAGTTATGGCTCTTAGAAGTTCTGTCATCAATTAGGGTGGAACTGTCACCTAAATTATTGCTCAGATCATTCCTCCCTCCTTGAAAATAAATGTTACCCATTGGGTCAATGTTCCTCATTAGGTGTGGTAATTGTGTCTTGATTTGATTCTCTATGAGCCACTCACCTTGGTGGCTAAGCTAGCCCTTTTTGACCACCTAATAAAGTGGAATAGAGCATCCTCTTATTGTCTTCATCCAAGCATCCACAATTTGATCCTCCTCCACTGGAGCAAAACTCTATGGATCAATCTCATCAATGTCTATTTATTCTTCTATGACTGAAGTGTCTAGTAGAGGTAGATCATATGGTTTGAGGAACTCCACATTGAATATTGGATGTAGACCAAGGTAAGCTTGTAGGTTCACTCAAAAGAATTTTCTCCAAATTTTTTGGTGATGGTGTAAGGAACATATTGCAGAGGCTAAATTTTTTTGTGTGGGCCTGCAAGTCATTCCTTATGAAGCTACAACCAAACCTTGTCACCCATATCAAAATGGTGTACAATCTTATGTTTTTCATGGTGTTGCTTATACTTTTGATTCATCTTCTCTAGGATGTCATGAACTTGTTACTAGATGTGTTGCATTTATTTAATGAACTTTATTGCTTTTGCTACCTCAGATCTTCCATGAGGTGTGAATTCCATGATGGAGAATGGAAAGGATATATCAATTGGTGTCATGGGTTGGAAATTGAAGCATACTTGGAATGGACTATGCTTGGTCGAGCTGTGTAGGGCCCAATTATATCCATGTTGTATGAAAAGAAGCCCTTCATCCCATGTGCATGGATGTTTGGAGTGATACATATGAATCATGTGAATAGTCAAGTAGTTCACCACCTTTGTCTGACAATCAGTTTATGGATGGAAGGCTATGAATTTCATCAACTTGGTATCCATAATCTTATATAGAGTGGACCAAAAGATGCTCAGGAACCTACTATCTCGATCTGAGATAGTGGACTTGGGGAAACCAAAATGGAGCCATACATGACTAAAATATAGTTGAGTAGTTTCTTCAGCAAATATATTTTTATTATAAGTAATCATGATAACCATTTTTGAAAAATTATCAACTACCACAAAAATATAGTCCTAACCATGTTTTGAAGTGGGCTAACATGAGAGAAAATCCATTGAGATAGATTCCCAAGGCCTGGTCGGTTCTGGCAATGGCATGTACAATCCTTGCTTCTTATTTGTTGGCTTGGTTATCACACATGGGGTACAAGATTTGAGATATATTTCCACATACTTTCACATATGGGGCCAGTAGAAGTGTTTTTTAAGAATTGCCAATGTCTTTTCTATACCAAAGTGTCCATCTGTCCTACTAAAATGTGCTTCCCATATCATCTTTTGTTGCTCTATAGTTGGAACACAGATGTTCCCCATATAACAAAGGACACTATCTTAAAAATAGAAATTAAAAACATGTTTACCTTTTTTAAGCACCTTATATTTATCAGAAAAGGTAAGATCTACTTCATACAGAGCATCCCAAGTGGCAGTCTCATGTATGCATAGGTCAAGAACTATTGAGTGCAGTAATTGGCAGGCAGCTCAGACAATTTAAAGCTATATTTTAGCTCCCCTTTTTGTGTTTGATTATTAGATGGAATTTCCAAAGATATGTGTCCCACTTTTGGTGCCTTTCATTTCATAATTTTATTTGTGTCTAAATGAATTCCAATGGTTTGTGGTCAGTGTGGATGACCATCTCTTTCCCCAAGATGTAGTGTTTCCATTATTTGCAGGCTTGCACAATGGCATAGAGCTCCTTATCATATGTTGGATATTTTTTGACTATATTAGTGAAAGTTTCACTATGATATGTAATAGGATGGCCATGTTGCATAATGACAGCTCCCATGGCATATTCAGATGCATCTATCATCAACTCAAAAGGTTGATGAAAATCTAGCAAGGCAAGAACAGGGGCTAAGCAAATTCTATTCTTCAAATTATTAAATGCCCTTTATTGTATTTCACCCCACTAAAATGTAGCTTTAGCTCCTCCTTTAGTCACTTGGGTTAGTGACCAAGCAACATGTGAAAATCCAAGAACAAACCTACGATAGAAATTTACAAGACCCAAAAAGCTATAAAGTTTTGTGAGGGTCCTTGGTGTGGTCCATTCTCAAATAACCTAAATCTTTTTTTAATCAACATGGACCCCTTCTTCATTCAAAATGTACCTGAGGTACTAGATTGTTGTCATCCTAAATGTACATTTGTCAATATTTACATACAACTTGTGATCTCAAAGAGTTTTAAGCACCTTACAAACATGTTGCAAATGTTCCTCCCATATTTTATTATACATGAGTATGTCATCTAGGTAGACAACCATGAATGAGTTGGTGAAGGGTCATAGGATGTCATCCATCATCCTCATGAAGGTTTCAGGTGTGTTAGCTAATCCAAAAGGCATAACCAACCATTCAAAGAGCCCCTCCTTAGATTTGAATGCAATCTTCCAGACATCAATGGGATCGATGGGAATTTGGTGACAACTAGATTTGAGATAAATTTTGGTAAAGAAATTTTCACCATAGATATTTTACAATAGGTCATAAATATTGGGGAGAGGGTAGTGATTCTTTAAAATGATTTTATTCAGGGCTTGATAGTCAATGCAAAGCCTCCATATTCCATCTTTCTTTGGTGCCAAGATAATTGGGCTACCACAAGGTGAAGAGCTTGGCCTAACGTGACCCTTTTGGATTAATTCTTGAATCTATATTTTTATCTCATCATTCTCTAAAATTGATCTATGATACACAAGACTGTTAGGCAAAGGTGATCCTAGGATCAAATCAATAGAATGTTTTACCTAGCAATGTAGTGGAACTCCTATGGGTGACTTGAATAAGTCATCATATTCTCTTGTGATTCATCCTATCTACTTCTATTGTTGTGTTTATTGTGTAGTCAAGACTACAACATAGGCCTTCTTGGATTTATGTGGTTTGACAACCCTAATAATGAATTGATTTGTCTTCTTCACCAATCTCTTACATTGCTTGGCACTGATCAGGGAGACAAATGTGGGAGGTGGTACCTCTGGTACCTTGTAGCATCATGTTCGAAGAGTGAGGGTGATTCTTTGCATTCATGATTCATAGATGCCATGTCACTCATACATGAATGACTGAACAAGGAGTACATCACAAACATTTAGATTGACCATATCACACAAGACTTCATCTTGGAAAGGTTTTATTACATATGAAAGAAGACACTAATGGGTGACATAAAGATCTCTCCCTGGGATCAACCGTCTAATAATGTATGGATTTGGATGAGGATTTATGGATATATTTATACTTTTCAAAACTTTATTAGAGATTAAATTATTTTGACTCCCACTAACAAGAATGAAATGTAAAGGCTTACCTTTTACCCATAATTTGGAGTGAAATAATCTTTCCTTGTCATCTATCTTTTCCTCACGGGTCTATGATGAAGTGACGATGGTGTCAAGCTCAGCATCTATAATTTATTCTTTGTCCTCTTTTATTGTAGGTTGGTTATGAGATAGAGTAGTAAATGTTGAGTATTATGACTTAGAAGTAGTGACTTGATGGCTCACCATTCTTCTTTGGAGTGAGTTCCAATTTTGTGGTAATCACACCATTTTCCAACCTTCCCCTTTTGGGGTTTATTATCTTGAAACTCATTTTTATTCCAATTTTAGCCTCTTGTTTGACCTTCCTTATCACTTTCCCATTTTGAGGGCTAACTCTTTGTATTCTTTCTACCATGCTTCTACTCAATCTTCACTATGAACTTGTATGCCTCATCGAGGGTTTCCAAATTGAAGAGTTGCATTTCCCCCCATATGTACCATTATAGTTCACCATGATATTTGGGAGTCATATGTTTCTCACTTTCTTGTATGCCCAATATTGTAGACAAAGAATGAAAATTGTCTGTGTAATCTTGAACAGATTGGTCCTTACCTTGGTGAAGTTATTGCCATTGTATGTATAGATCATCATATGCTCCAATGGGATAGTATTCTTCTTTTACCACTTCCATGAAATAATCCCAAGTAGGTTACACCTCAAGGCCAATGTCATATATACTAAACCTCTTTTTTTACACTTCTCACCAATTTTTCATGGGCAATGATGCTTTTAAAAGAGCAAAAGTGATCTTTTCTCCATCAGTGAATTTATTTATAGAGAAGTAGGAAAATAATTGATCTAACCAATTTTCTACTACATCAACATTGATTTTGCCTTCAAATGTAGAAATATCAAAATTCACCTAAACCTTGAAGGGTATTGGGGTACTGAAATGGCATTCTATGGATGAGGAGCCAAGAAGTGCAGCTGAGGAGCCATAATTTCCCATCGGGAGTTATTGAAAAATTTGGGCAAATTATTATAGAATCTATGCTTGTTTCCATTAGAGGGATTCATTCACCATTTCCTTGAAAGGATCAAATGTGTCAATGTTGTCTTCCATTTGAATTCACTTGGAGTGAATAGGTGGATAGTTTGGAAGCTCTATTGTTTTCCACCCAAGCTTCTTGTAGCTTAACCTTGTCCTTGGGATCATACACTCTCAAGACAAAATAATCTGATACCACTGATCCAAAACTCAAAATTTTTGGTTGATAAATATTTCAAGAACACAAAAATAACATAGTAACAATTAATTCTCTGAGAAGAGATGTTTTATCACTCAAGATCACAATATAACTATATGCTTATTTCTAGGAAGAGATGTTTGATTTTCCATTTTGGGTTACATATTAATTTATACACATTTTTAAAGTAGGGGGATGATGTGGAAGGTCACTAATCTTGAGGGATATTAAGTGGTTTAACTTCCATGATTCAAAACAATATAGAATTTGAGGAATTACTATTTTTAGAAACTTACTATTTTTAGACTGCACTACTAAAATTGAAATTTGGGGCACTTCCATTGGGTTTTTGGGGATAAAACTTCATCAATAAAAGATCCATGCAATCTCACCTTGTTATCCTCATTCTTAGTTTTCCAATGATTCAAATAATGAGTCAATTGGAGCTACGATGCAAAAGTTATGGCTCTCACAAGTTCTATCATTACTTGGGGTGGAACTGTCACCCGAATTGTCACTTAAATTGTTGCCTGGATCAATGTTAGTGGTGATAAGTTTTTTGAAAATGGCTTCTAATGATATGGGAAGGGAAGTATAAGGACCTGATTCATGTTATGACTTACATGTGGAATCATTAGACTTATGATCAAATGGTTATGGATATGATTGGGTGGATGGATTTGGAGTGGCTAAGATTGGATTCCCTTTGCTAGTATGGGAATGGGTAGATGGCGATTTATGAATAGTGGATGGAAGATTGGTATGGGATTCACATGATGGATCTTTGATGGGAGTTGAAATGAGATAAAGGGGATCAACACCTTTGGGAAGTGGTACAACCATCATAATGAACTCTAAGAGGATCTCATCCTTATGGGAAGTTATGTATTGGTTGATGAAGGTGGGGTTTAACTCCATGGAGATGGTGGATGAGTGATGGATGATGAAGTTAGGATAAGGTTCTTAAACAAAATAGATTAAAAGGACTAAACTAGTATTATAGGTCATGTTGGAGATGAGATAAAGTAATGTATTAAGGACTATGAGCAAATGTCAGCCTGATAGTGTAATAGGTGTTAACAACTTATAAACAATGCCTAGTTGTCAAGTTAGAAAAATGATTGGGGATATGATGGGTGCCTAGATTTAAACTAGTAAGAGGATGATATGATGGGTGCTAGTTATGAATAAGGCAAGATGATTAGACTAGGGATGATTGATAGTTGATGGGTTTACTAGATTGAGACTAACAAAGTGACAACATGCTAAAAAACTATTAATTATGACATGAGATTTGACCAGTGGATTAGGATGATAGGATGGTGTGGGTGATAAGACTAGCTCAAAACCTTAGACCAATTTTTCTCAAGCTGGGATGGGGTAGGATTAGGTGATGAAGGTGATTAGGATGATGGAATAAGGACAATTATGATGATAGGTGATGATGAAATGATAAAGGGGTAATGAAAGGTGGATGGTTTAGACCCGTATGTGACCTAGAAGACAACTACGATAAGATGGGGTGATGATTAGATGAGTGATGAAGGCAAGGTTAAGATAATTGATCAGGTGTTGATTTAAGATAAGATGTGGATGATGAGTTATGATCATGATGTGATTAGGGTATTACTAATGACATATAGGTCTAGTGATAAGATGTGATTAAAAGGATGTACAAGAGAGTGAAATATGTACATAAGGATATACAAGGTGATAGGATAACGAGACAACATGGTATGATGATTAGGACTATAGATGAGATGAACTTAGGATAAAATGTGGATGATGAGACAAGATGGAATTAAGATAGGTGATGGGTTATGATCAAATATTTACAATGGAGTGATGTCAATAAGATGATATGAGAATGATTAGGATTATGGTGTGATTAATAGACAAGGTGAGGTTAAAGTGGGGTGTGGTTGATATTAAGATAAGAGATGGGATAAAGAAAAGGATATACAAGAAAAGGATGACAAAGATATACAAGGTTATAATTGGGAAAGGATGTACAAGATGATGGGGTGATGGCCAAGGATAATGGGATATGGTGAGACTTGGAAGGGATGAGGTGACTATAGTAAGTGGGTGATGATGTGGACTTATGTAAAGATGTAAGATGGATTAGGGTATGACTAAGATGGGATGAAGACAAGATATTATGGGATGTGTAAAAGGATGTATAAGGGGACAATATATAAAATGGGATGATGATGAGGATGTATAATATGAAGGTATATAAATGAGATAAGGATGTACAAGATGTTGGTGATAGGAGTATGACTAAGGATGGGTGGATTATGTTTAATACCAAATGGTAAATGGGATAAAATACAAAAGGATGATAGGTATAAAGTGATAGTGAGATAATTATGGACAAGATGATGATTGAGATGGGTGAGTGGTGGGTAAAACTCAATGATGGGATAGGATATGTTAGGGGTAGGAGGGAAGATAGATAAGATAAGGGATGGGATAAGAATATAAGATGAAAACAATGTGCAAGACAAGATGTGGGTGATAAAAGGATATGACTGAGATGAAGGATATTAAAAGAGACTATGTATAATGGGGATATACAAGGTGATGTGAAGATGACATGAGATAATATGGGAGGATGAGGACTATGGATTAGGTGGATGTAGGACAAGGTGTGACTAGGATGATGAGAAGATGTGACTAAGATGGGATATTGGGATAGGACTAGTAGAATGCACAAGAGAATAAATTATGTATAAAGGGATAAGACAAGTATCACACAAAATGATGGATACAAAAGACAAGGATGTACAAGGTGGACTTCAAACAAGGTGTGGAGGACTAGATATATTAGGATATATGAGTGATGGGTTACGATTAATGATGGGATAGGATATGGTTATATTAGGATTGGATATAGTAAAGGATGTGTGAAAGGATGTTCAAAATGACTCTATGTTAATGGACCAAGAGGGGATGAGATGACTATGCAAAGGCAAGTAGTTAATGATATGGAATTGGATAAGGATGTAGGATGTGATCAGGGTATATAGGTGATAAGGGTATGACTACAGGTGGGTGGATTAAACTAGACTAGGATGGAAGGAAGGTAAGGTGATAATGGGAGGAGGAAGAGGATGTATGAAAGGGGAATATGTACAATGGGATTATGATAAATAAGTTCAAGGCAAAGGGATATAAAAGATGGTATTTAGAATATACAAGTGATGGGATGAAGATGATTAGACTAAGATAATATGAAGATGAGATGAAATGAGATAGGATAAAGACAATATATATAAATGGATGATGGCAAAGATGTATAAGATAATGGAATGATGGTATATATAAGAGGATGATGGGATACGTATGATGAGGCAAGAATAGATAAGGTAGGTTTTTACAAGGTGGTAGGATTTACAAGGTGGTTTGTAAAAGGATCATAGATAGGTATGGATAGGTGAAGGCTGATTTGGCTCACAAACAGTATGAGTTTTGTACAACACACACCCAAATAAGTAAGCCATAACCTATGATTAATAAATTGATGGGTTTGTAACCCAATGCCCACACCATCCAATGGATACATAGGTGAGGATATAGGCCAATGAGCCATTACATAATCAACTAAACCCTCTCAACCTTGCTTACACTTGATGGAAACTTTAGTGTTACTACTGACACCTACAATAGAACACTTGTTACAGTCAAATTTACCTACTCTAAGATATTAAAAAGGATCTAAGGGGGTCCTTGATATACATGATGGTACATTAGGACCCAAGTCCATGTAGGGTGTTGTCTAATTCCTGGTTTAGAGAGTTAACTCTTCCCCTTCACAGATGACCTATATGGGGTCAACTACTTAGCTTAACAAAAATTGTCCCTAATTGTTATACTAAACTAGAACATGGAGTTTGGTTAATGTGTGGTGATAAAATCCACAACACTAACCCCTATAGACTAATATTGTGCATGGGTGTTAATTCCATGTCATGTGTTATCCTAGGGGAGGGCTTAATAAATAGGCAAAACACATGATATGATTAATTAAATGATTTAATTACCTATGTGAAGGGCACGATACAATGATTATTTACACATTGACACAAGCAAGTATATACAAGGATAAATTCAACAAATATATATATACACACAAAAAGATGATAACAAATTATATATACAAGATAAAATAGATAACCAAAATTGATTTTTAAAGTGCCCAATAGATTCTTTGACAAGCGATCTACAAGTACGTAGAATACTAGTTTAGGTGGCACTCAAAAAGATGGATCCTACAAGGAAAAGGTTAGTAGTTTCAATGAAAAATGTTGATTACCTATTAAACCACATTAGTTATACAAAATATCTATTAACTATATATCACAAATTATGGTTTACGATAAACTAAAAAACTATGACTTAAGATAATAAAATTACTGTTATCGATAAACTAAGAGTTGAAGTTTTGTTATAAATGGCATAATTTTAAAATTTGACTATTTGACAAAATAGATCGATTTAATATATTTTGATGCCACAAATGTTTATTTATCGATTCCTATGTCATATTTAAACCCAACTTATTAAAATTTTACAAATAGATACCAAAATTCTTATAAAAAATGACACAAGGTTTTAATTATTCAGATAATCAAAAGATGTTTTTTATCAGTTTAAACCCTAATTTTGGATTTTTAACATAGAAGCAATTTTATATTATTATTATTTATTTTATTTTATTTTATTTTTTTAATTTTTAATAGCAATTTTCCTAGATGACTAAGAAAATATATGCATAAACAATCAAGACCTATTAAAACTTAATGTTGGATACTTGTTTTTAACAAAATGATCTAAATAAATTAGATGAAAAGGATAGTTTATATTAGACTAACACTGTACTATTAGACATCACAGATAACCTTCAATAGAATCCATCTTACAAAGCCATGATTTTGACTGGGAGGTCATTCATTTTTATTTTTTCAAGACCCGAATTGATATTTTTATAGATCTCAAAATCTATGGTTTTATGGTGGTTATATGATTATCTTTAGACTATCTTCTGATATCGGCTTTCTTCTATTGGCCCTACACAAATAAAATATCATACATGAATAAACAAAAATCATTTGGCTATAAGTACAAAAAATATGTTAGAAATACATACATACATATATATATATATATTTATAATAATGATTTCCCCATAAAACTAAAAATAATCCAAGTGAAATCCATAAGAAAATGATCAAAGTATTAATAGCCTATAATTGTATCATTGCATCAAAAGATAATAACTACATCTAACATCAATATATAGGGGTGGTTAAGTAATAACATCAAGGCAAAGAGTATAAATAATAGGTAGCAAGTCCAAGATGTAAGGAATGACTACTGACTAAACACTAAACTAGTCTATGAGGATGAGGACATAACTGTTCAATCTATCCAAATCGATGATGTAGATGTCGTGACGATCATCAACTCAGTGATGTCGAAACCTAAAGTTCCTTTACCTAGATTTTCTTCACCTATTCAAATCACTTCCCTCTTGCTTCTAATATCCCTCAACCCACTTCATAAAGATTCTATTACAATACAACCCCAAATGTGAATAGGTCTTGTTGCCCCTACAGGTAGATAATAGAATACATCAGATTTCTAGAATATTTCAAAGAGTAAATGCAACGCATTAAGGTAGATTTTGTTCTTTAATCAAATCTTAGTAATTAATGCATTTAGTTCTAGATTTTAAATGTGCCACTTAGTACAATTCCTAGGTAATTTAAAAATTTATTCAAAAGAAACTCTTACTGGTCAGATCGATTCAAATCATACAAGCAACTTACCTGTCATTGAATTGAATTAAAACTTACAATGTCAAAATAGTGAGATGATAACAATATTATCTATACAAAAATGAAATCATCTTATACATTAATGAAAGTGGGAAAAATGTTGTCAATAATTTAGTTTATTTTGTTCTAGCTAACTAGTATCTGGTATGAATGTAAATAATATCTATCAATCCACACCCAGGGGCTATCTCACAAAACTATTTCTTTTTATAGAGAGTTTCAAATAGTACAATCTTTATAGATTACAAATTTACAACATCTATTTAAATAGCAGTTACCTTGTAGACTGGGATAATTGCACCAAATGGTCTAATTGTATATTTATCAAAGAAGAATGAAAAAAGATTTAGTACATTATAAAACCCATCTGTTTACTATCACAAAGAGGATTATATGAACTATTTTTTTTTTCAATCACAAGAAATATCTATATCACTATATACATAATTCTTAAATAGAGTATATACACTTGAAACATATAGACAAGAATAAAGAAACATATAATTATTTTATATGTAATATAATAAATAAGAGAAACACATTAGCATATGTTATTATATACACAAGTACAAGAACCAAAAAAACACTTGATGATCGTTATGGATGGAAATTTTGAACATATGGAGCCACCAATTTTGATTCAAATTTACCCTGCAATCTTAGACAATCACACTTAAAGTGCCAAAAATGTTAGCTCAAGAGGAGTTTGGGTCCCATCATTGTCACCAAAATGTGTAACAAAATTTAAATTCAATTTTTTTTATCAAAATGATAATAAAATCCAAAACCTTGATAAACACCTATTAGAATGGATAGAGAAGATAAATCAGAGAAAATAGAATGTTCTTACCATCCTCTTTACCTTCTCATAGCTCCAATCCTAGATTTGAATTCATGTGATTGGATATGAAACTCCTTGATTGTTGGATTGCTTGTAAGACCTTGACAATGGCTTCAAACTTGATATGGGATGTGGATAATGGTTTTGGCGATTTCTTCAAAATACAAACTATGTAATAGGAAGGATTTATAAAACAAATCATAATGATAAAAGAGCTTACTAAATCCCTTATTTTATGTTACCTTCTTCCAATATTTGAGTGGATGATTAGACTCATACTGACTCCATGATGGATTGATGTAGGATTGTTGATGGAGTATTCAATGGATGTTTGGACATGGATTTTCTATAGGATTTTTAGAATCATTTTGGCATCTTTCTGGTATGGGCTCTCTAATTAGTTTTAGGTTGTAGGGAGAGGTTGTTTATATAGAATTTAGGAGGGAAAATCAAGGATTGTAATATGAATTTGGAGAAATGAGATCAATGGTTAGAAATTAACAAGGAATATTAAATTCCTTGGGAAACCTCTAGAAATAGGGGTTTCTAGAGACTTGGATGGAAGTCTCTAATTCTAGAGACTTTTCCATTATCTTAGAGATAATGGAGGATTAGGTGGGGGTTATATGGGGGATTAAGGAAGGATTAGGTGACTAGGGGTGTAGGAAAGCCTAGGGAGGAGGCTAGGAAGTGGTTATGTGAGATTATGGGAATTTCAAATTCCCAATAAATAGATAACTAAGATTAGATCAGGGTAATAAAATGATTAGGGGAATTAATTATGAGGTAGGAATGGGTAAGGTTACTAGATGAATGATAATAAAAGGGGTATGTTGGATAAAAGGACTAGGATTAGGATAAATTAGTGGGATAAAATAGGTTAAGTAGAATTAGTGTAAACTAATAGAAATATTAGTTGACAATAATGAAGCAAGTAATTTTAGGTGCATACAGAAAGGTGAGAAGATTGATATTCAGAGATTCATCATTAGGTTTTGAAGACATAAGTTCTAAGCTGAAAGTGTTCTTATCAAAGGAGGGTCTAAAGGAGTTGGTATTCCTTAGGGGTCATTGCTCCTTGTAAAATAGGTGTTTTACTAAAGACATGTGGTCTAATGGAGTTGATCATCTTAAGGGGTAGGTGCTTCTTGTGGAATAGATGTTTCACTAAATACCTTTGGTTAGGAGGATATGATCAAGTTTTGTTGGTATAAAAGAGTTTATTAGTCTCTTATTTTTAATTTATTTTAGGATAGTAGTGCATTTGTGTTGTAGGATTGAAAGTGGGTTTTATTCCCCATGAGGGTTTCACACAAAAACTTTGTGTTATGTGTTTGATCTTGTATACACATTAAATGAATGATCTTTCTCTCTCTCTCTCTATCTTGTTAATGTAATTTTATCAAGTTGATATAAGTTGATTATTTATTAGTTAGAAAGGGACTGCAATTGAAATTGAAATGTATAGGCTCACTAATTCACCCCTCTCTAAGTGATTATACCTCTAACAAGGTTTCAATAGGTGTACAATGGGTAATGATGGAGGGATGATTTAGAATGCATAGGATTGAAATGGATTGAGTTTTCCCCTAATTATAAGGTACTTTTAGATAATTAATTATTTTACACATGATGTTGGAAACTAGTTTTCATCATGGCACTTGCCCAAAGTGCCATAAGAATGGTTTTCACCATAAATGAATTTATTTCTATTTTTTCTTTTCTTTTATTTTTTTGATATTTTTGTTTTTGTCATCTCAATTATGTAATTATGTGAGATTTATTATGATAAACCCCATTTATATTTCAAGTATGTGCTCAAAAGATGTCTCTAGTAACTTATTGGATTCCTAAGTTGTCTTTTTCCAAATTTGCTAGGACATCATCATAGCCTCTATAATAGAATGTGTTTCCAAAAAGGGTAAGGCAAAAAGTAGGTTGGATAAAGTATGTGTGTTGGGTGCATGAAATATTTGGAGGGAATGTAATGACATTGTGGATAATTATAGGTTCCATGATGTGAAGGGTGATTGGGACCATTAGTATTACATTCAACAAGAATAGGAGTGTCTACATGTGGGATGATTTGGGAATTTAATGTTACTTAAATGTTGTCTTTAGGGATCCATCATGAAATTTTACTAATATATGTGTATATTAATTTGATCATCCATTGATGACTTATAAATGTTTTCACAAAGGGATTCTTATTTATTATTTTGATTGTGATTCATATTTGGATTATCCAATAACACCTCAAAGAGGTTTTTACTAAGGGACTTATATTTTTGAGTTTCTAGATTTGGATTTGGATTGGGTTTATAATTTAGATTCTGATCATCCACTAATACCTCAAAGAGGTTTTCACTATGGGACAATGATTTAAGATTTGGATTGTAAGATTCATCTTTGTTAAGGAACACTTGTTCCTCAAAATATGTATATGTTTCTTTATGAAGTTATGGTTGATAGCCAACTATAAATTCTTTGATTATTTGATCATCATGAGAGGAAAGTAATAGTAAGTAAGCTTGTTGGTCTCGATTAATGGGTGTAGGATGAAGGATTGGTGGTGTTGATGAAAAGAGTGGTGGTATAATGTTCCTCATAAGGACTATGAATGGATCTTATTTTTATTATGAATGAAGTTTTCTTACAAATTTTAAAATTATCACTAACATATTTACATTGATTTTTAAATGATTTATCACTGATGTTATGAGATCTATTGTTTGCTTCAAAATGAATGTGTTATACAATTCCTTGCTCATGGATTTTATTGACTACAAGTACCTATATCACTTGGGGTGTATATTGTGGGGTGATGGGAGATTTAATGTGTGATAATAAGTTGGGTGATTGGACAATGGGTGATATGTTATGTTGGTTAGAGGAGGATTGGTCCAAGATGGAATATTTTTCAAAAATGGCATATTGGTCAAAGATAGGCTCTTGGTCAAAAATAGGCTTTTCAATAAGGGGCTCTTAGCTGAGGGCCTTATCAAATATGGATAGATGGTTGAAAATAAGCTCAACAACAATGGAAGGTAAAAAAGGTTTTAAAATATGGGTTGATAAACTATGAATTGGTTAAAAATGTGTGGATCAAATGGAGTTTTGTTAAAAATGGGTGAAATGTTTTAATCTTGACTTGGAAAAGGAGTAACTTGATTAGGCTTAGGAAATACATTTTGGCATACTCCCAAGCTATGATTTTTAGATGTGGATATATTTTTCTCTACCATAATGTTGCCTTTTCCAATCAAATCTTGGATATAATGCGTTAGTATCATACAATGGTTGGCCTTCAGTTTTGTGGTAGTCACAATATTTGTTATATTTATACCACTTTGGTTTTTGGACATTTTTATCAAATTGTTTGGTGTTAATAAATATGACCATATTTTTAGTGACCAACTTTCAAAAAATATATCATAAGGTTCCCCCAAAGGAATGAATTTGCATTTTTTATTTTCTTGCCTAAGTTGACCACTAGGAAGGGTAATGTTGTTAATAGGTTGGGTGCTTTAGATATGTTATGTCTCTAGGGGTGGAGTCATACTAGATCATATGGGTGCTAGAATTGTGTTCGCTTTGCTAGTGTGATGAGGGATGTTATACTCAAGGATATAACTAGTGGATGGGAGACTTGGTTTATTTTGGGTAATAGGGTTACTAGTGGTAAGTTGATGTTGATGTGAAATGGATTGGGCTTTAAAATCAAGAGGAATTTTATCCCTTAGACTTAAGTCTTGTAACAATACCTCATTATTGTTGGCTAAAATATACTTTATGATTTGAGATGGGGTAAAAATGGCTCTAGGGCTATGTTCTTCATCTTTAATAGTGTCCTTGATCTCAATATGGTTTGATTGATTTCCAAAGTGAAAAGGGGAATTAAAAAAAGTCCCCTCTCTCAACCTTGGATTTTTAAATAAGGCCATTTTTCTTGTGATTGGCAACATTTTACTAATGAGTTGACTCAAAAAATAAAATATGAAAGACCAAGACTAGAAAGTAATATAATTGACAACAATTTTTTAATTTGTGACTTTAGACTTTTCATGATTTATAAAGTTGTTATATGATTTTAATGTGAATTTAGAACTCAAATATTGTTTTTAATCAAAATATTTTCAGGACGTGGCTTTCTTAATGGATTAAAATAAACAAGTTCCTACTCTAAACACACATGCAATACACAAAAATGGATAAAACTAAGACAAAAGGACTTGGACAAATTTGAAGCTTTCCTTGATACTTGTTTTCCTATTAAAAGTGTTGGACTAATATTTTATAAAAATGACTATGGAGAAAGTGTCATTCCCATATCCCACTAGACCATGTTTCAAGGGTATGTGTAAAGTAACTTCTAGGCACTAATTACTAACTAGTGCATCAAATTTAAATGGAAAAAAGGCTCATCTAGGATTAAGGTTTATAAGATATTATCTAAGGTGAGTACTCTAAATTCATTTTTATACATGAGGCTCAAAACTATGGAAGAATTTGATTTAATAGATGTACATAAATGGGTCTCATCCCAATGTGCCCAACTTAGACATAATATTTCAGTAGGTTGATGTCAAAAAAATCATAATTTTTTTAAAACCATAGGTAGTGGAGTATGAAATTCCATCACATCATTTTGTGCTTAAAACATATCATCAGTTAGGTCTTTCAAATAGTTGACACTTGATTTCTATACCTTGCCAATTCATGGGGTTTTTCCTACTATGTGATGGTGAAATCCACGATTGAAAGAGACACTAGAAAAATAAAATAGAGAAGTTAATGTTTGTCTCTAATTCCTAGGTAGCATCACCAATGTGACACCAAGGGAAGATCATACACACAAGCACAATTTAGGTAACATAAGATTTTGCAAATGTTATATATGATTTTATGAGTATCATCACCAATGCAACACCATAGAAAAGAGCATACACAACAAGAGATACATAACAAAAAATGCTTGGAAATTAAAGTTAATTAACTTTAAAATTTGAAAAAAGATCTAAGTTTATACTAAAAGTAATAATGATGAAATGGAAAATGCTATAAAACTTGAAATAAAAGGAAATGGTTAGCCCAAAAATGAAATATGAAGCAAAAGAACTAAAAAGAAAAATAAAATTTGATTTGGATATATTTATTTGGTTTGTCTTGGACCAATGTCCTAAAATAAAAATGATGAAAGTATTTTTATGGATAAAGGATCAAGGAAACCTAAAAATTTAGCTTGAAAAGTGATAAAACATGAAAAATGACAAAAAATATTAATGCTTTGGAAGGATTTCATTGTTACATAGTAAGGTCAAACAAAAAAATTGTTAGAATTTATTAAATCTATAAAATAGAGAGAAAATGAAAAAAAAAAAAGACTAAGGAATCATTTTTATACTATTCGCAACAATTTTTCTGAAGTTATGCACGATTTTGCTATAGGAAAAAAAAATTGCTATTCACCCAAAAGACAAAAGTATAAAGGACCAAAATAGAAGATTGATAACAAAGAAAAATATATAGAGAGACCTCGATAAATTTTCAAAATGTGAAAAGAGATGTAAAAAGTGCCAAGAAATGGTTTTGCTACTACATTGAACAAATTCATCAAAGTTAACTAGGATTTCACTACTTTGTATAAAAATGGTTAAACTAAAAATCGAATGTACATAATATAAGAAAAAAGAAACTGAAGACTTATAAAATAGAAAAATCTAAAAATATACACAAAATAGACAAAGGAACAATTTTCCTATTTGTTTCAATGATTTCACTAAAGTTTTCAATGAATTCAATGTTGCACATATGTATGCACAATAAGCTCAAAGACATAGACAACATACATACAACTAAAAAAACACACTTCTAAAACCAATATTAACTACATGTGAACAAATAAATGAATTAAAAATAACTAAAGTGTGTTCCTAAATGCACCCATGATGTCTATGATTTTCAAGATGAGGGAATGTCCCACCAGATGTGCTGAAATGTAAGTGCAAGATTTAGAGTGAAATCCAACTAAGAAATCAAAAATGAAATCTAATCTAGACTAAAATATAAACTTCAAGATAGAGTAGTAAATGAAATAAAGTAGTTAAATAAAAAAATACTTACAACCATGAAGTATTCTTCACCTTCTCCATTATGTTAAAATAAAGATTTGCTTTTGAATTCTTAGTGTGGGTGCTCAACTCTTATCTAAATCAAAGAGAATTTGGCAGCATTTTGGAGTGTAAAATGGCTTTGATGGATTTTTATTCACAATTAAAATTTGATATCACTTTGTTAGTATGAAGGTGTATGATTGAAAGTGATGGGTTGCACACCAATTTATAGGATTATGGGAGATGAGATGAATAATTGAGGATTATTTGAAAATTTCAAACTATCTAAATATTTAACCGCCAAATTTGAGTCCTTGTTTGTGAGGATGATGACTAATTTCATGTATTGATTAAAAATGGAAGGTGGTTGAGTGACTCACCAAGAATGGGTCAAGTTAGTTGGTTGACTGATCCAGGAGGTTAAAATGTTTTAAGATGACTCATAAGGTGGTTGAAGAAGTTGAGGGATTGGTTGGATGAGTCAACACACAATTGAGACAAATGTAGAGGATGCCTAGGTGAGGTGTAAAATTAAGATTTAATTAGTTTTGAAGGAAAAAGGTGTATATGATTTTAATTAATAAATTATTCAAAATCTAGAGGGAAATGATGTTAGTATGAATTCAGATTGGGGATGGTGAAAGACTAGCATGCAAATTTAATTTTGACAATAAATGGTGAAATTTAGGTGTATATAACAAGTAATGTCCCAATCCTTACAATATAACTTAATTTTATGTAGATTATGGATATACATGGTATAAGTCATACCATATACATTACATCAATGCATAAAATTCATACATGATTGGACATTGTTGATAATGCTTGCAAATGATAAACCCTTTAAAATTTTTAAAATGCTACATTTTGATATAGATAGCATCTTTAAAGTCGTACCACCTAATTAACATATACCCCTTGAGAATATACAAGCCTATGAAATGGGTGAGTCAAGCACAATGTCTCATTTACATTTAGATATAAATAAGGCACTAGCTATCAAGGTGCACACGGATGTAAGTAAAGAGAAAAATCAATTACAAAAGGAACCAAAAATACCAAAGCCAAAATCAAATAAAACATTTGAGCTTCCTTTAGTATTTAAAACTAATCATCAAGATGGTAATGTTTCAAATTACTATGAAAATAATGATGATTTATCCCATGATATGATAGATGAGCAATTGAAAAAACTAAACTTTGATCTACTTGAGAGTATTTATCATAACCTATTAACACCTATAAGTCATAACATATATAAGTTATATCCACCTTCAGAGGATGTAAAACCTAGTCAAGATAAGGGAAAAGCAAAACTAGAAGATGGGCATGTAAATGTTTGTTTTTACATATATTCCTCTTGGATACATGCATTGGTTCAATATTACAAGAAACAAAAGTAGATTCATCATGTAAATAATGTGGATATATTTCATAATAATCAATAATAGGTGTTGCAGATTACATCAAATCAAGATAATCTATAAATAATACGTTCTATGTTGCTTGAACATAAGATGATATATTTACCTCTTAATAGACATATATCAAGTAGTATACTTCTTCATAAAGAGGGATTAACATATTTTAATTATCATCAGATCATTGGCCATAATACAAATAAATGTGAGGCCTTGAAAAAAATTTGATAAATATAAGAGTGAAGGACACAAAGACATAATACTCCTAATGGTTCATAAGAAAGACATTTTTCAAAGTGACCAAGGCACGAAGATAGAATTATTACTGATAATAATGATGGGGTCTATTTTCAACATCTCAAGTTTGATATGAATAATTGGAATAAATTTTTTAGCACCACATTTATTCAATAGTTGGGACATAATATAACCTAATTAACACACTCTTTACTGATGCCATAATATTATGGGTACATCAACATTCCCATCACATGTGGACCATAGGTTGTCCCGATGATCATAAGGATATTATATGAAAAACCATATTTGATGTTAAAATTTGGATACCATTGGTTAGTCAATTGGAATGCAACATTGAATAATATATATATATATATATATATATATATATATATATATATATATATATATATATCAAATTTACTATTAGGGATAGGGATATTTGCATACAACATGATGGATATGTTGATCCTCTTGTACCCATGGGTTCAAGAAAATAACTACATAAAAACAATGAGGAGGTGATAATGCATAGATATAAATAAAAATTGAAAAATGTATTAAGTGATCCTACACCTTTTAAGGATGAATAATTATTCAATTAGACCTCTTTATATTCCTAAAATACCAAAAATTTAAAACATTCAAAAATCCAAAAATATTCAGCATTTCCATATTTTATTATATCCTTGTCATCTATGTTGTTAGTTCCATGTTGGTAAATATCATATAATTTATTTATATATACACACATATGTTTTAGGCATCTCTTAAGTGTGATTCAAACATACCTAGGCACATGATATATATACATACGGATGTTAGGCCTTCCCTCTACTAATGTCATCAATACATTGGGGGCATCTACTTCATTGATCAGAATACACCCATATTATATTATTATATGGTCAATTTACATTATCATGTTGTAGCTTATGTACTTACACATGACTTTATTCATTCTTATATCTTTTCTAGTGTACTTGATATGCTATGTACTTAACATTATTTATTAACACATATATTTATGGGGTAATATGATATGCTTATGCTAGTTGCTTTTGATTTCATGATTTTATTTTTTTACTTCTTTGAGTATCTTGCATTGATTTTTATTGTCTTGTATTATATTTATTGTTTGAGCATTTTAATATGCTCCATTGTTTGTGGTCCTCGTGATTTTTAATACCTATTGGGACATTTAAACATGTCATAGTTTATTGTATGTGAACATTTAAACATGTCATTATACACTTTATGTATAATTGACTACGTCATGTCCCTTTGATTGTGCAAAAATTTGATTATGCCCCTTGTATGAGGTCTCCTTGGATCATTGTGTTTTGTTTTGGTTTTGAGTGCTCATGTATATGTGCTTGATTTCTTACTAAGTTTGTATTGTTATTCTTTAGACATTAACATGATTCACATCATACATCTTATGACTTGATGTAATCACATACTATGTACCTTATTGTTATATCTACTAGACATGCTAATTTTATATGCTACATGATCCATACATACATTATATAGTTAAAATATCCTTTTGAGGTAAGGTAACTACCTATTTATCCTTACCCTCACCTCAAAAGGGGGTATATTAGTGGGGACATGTCATAGAAGCATGACTTCTACATTTTCATCATTTTCATATTATAATGGGGGAATGTTATGGAAACGTGTCCTTCACATTTATGCCAGTAAATAGATTTTGCATATTTAGTGGAGGCATGTCATGGGAACATGTCCTCTACAATTGCATAAATTTCAATTAGGCCAAATTTCATAATTAAATGAATCAAGTACACATTTGTGGTAGAATTTTATGCATTTCTACCATTATTATACCAAGGTTTCAACTTGAAACTTATATGAGGTTTATGTGTCATGAAAAGAGCACCTTAAATTGTAAAATCAAATCAGTTTTTATATTTCAAAAACTAGTATGTAATATTATCATACATAAGATGGAATTTTATAGACTTTTCATAATATAATTTTTGTCACTTGAATGCACCCAATGAGGAGAAGGTAAAATCTTCTCCTCCCTCAAGTGACACAATGGAACCACCCTAGGGTAGTGGGTATCCCTATTGAGGGGGTGGATCTCTAGATTAGGGGTTAGCTCCCCTTGATGCATCATTTAGGCTCATATTCCGACTACTAAAAACTTTGGGAGTGAAAAGGGTTAAGAATATCATGAAAATTAAACCTATTCTACTAAAGGTGATGCACCAAATGTCTTCTCTACTCACACTCTTGACATTTACTTTGAACCAAGAGAAGCCTAACATATACTACATCCAATAACAACCTTCTTCTTGCATTAATGTTTCAACATGGGGTCTTGGAATTGGCTTAGGATAGGAAGACTTAGATAATAGGAATTTTAAGACACACTATTATAAAATCTATTAACTATACTTGCAACTCCATTTGACACTTCTTGCTGGCCTATAAAGAGAAGTCTTTGAACTCACCGGGTACTAGGAAAATTAACATGTGAAGGTAAGTTAAGATACACTTGCACAAGACAATAACCATCACATACATTGAGAGAATTATTGAATAAGGTAAAAAAATAACTATCTTTATTGATTCAAGACAAAATTTTGGTATGGATTTACCATACCCAAGTGGAGTCATATATACAATGGACAAAAGGGCCCAATTTATAGAATTTCTAAGAACAGAAAAGAGGGAAGCTCAAAGGTCATAGAAAAATATGCTCAAGCTTGAGAATATAAATAGTTAGGTTACATGTATGGTTGAGTGGGAAGAAGATAATGAATGTATCCCGATATAGATGTCCATGTAAAATCATGGAAGACTCTTCTAAAATGATGCAATGACTCTTTTGCCATCCTTCATGAAATTGCCTCCATTGAAGACCATCCATGAGCATTTGAAACTATCAACAAGGGAACCAAAACAATGCAATGATAAAGGGAAATGGAATTCATTTTGATAGTTAGAAAATGCTTTCCCTAACTAATAGCCATCCTCTAGACACCTATGTTTATGATTTCATGGAAGCCCTTTGATTTGGTTAGCTAGTAATGAATCAAACCATCAACTTGTCTATTATTAACCTATTTTTCCTATACCAAATTCTTGAGATCTTACCATTTTTTACCTCCATATTTTCCCTCAGGTTCCCACCAAGATTTTTTTGACTCCAATGGTTATTTTTCATAGTTTAAAGTTGATGTTTATAGGGCCATCACCTTCATTATTCCTTCATAACATTTCTTCAAAATTAAGTTTCATTCAAACTTTTTGGTGAACCTATCCTTACAAAATTTTCCTCAATAAAATATTTTGGGATTTTTCACCAAACCTATCCTTCAAACTTTCTCCCGAAGAAATCATTCAGACAATCTTTTTGAAAGAAATCTTTTGGGCTTTCTCGAGCTTAATTTCCATGGACTTTTTTTCAAAAGAATTCCTTCAAGATTTTTGTTTGGTACTTTAGAAATCTTGAAAGTGTCCTTTCAAAGAAATTGTAAATGGTCCCTTTACCCTTTTACTAAAAAAAGTGCCCTTCAGATTTTTAGAAATAGACCTTTAGAGTTCTTGTAAATGAACCTTCCAAAAGGAAAATTATCTCCTTTGAGTTTTTGTAAAATGTTCTTTTGAAAGGAAAATATCCTTTGAGTTTTTGTAAAGTACCTTTCAGCTTTGAAATGGGCCATTTATTCAAAAGGAATACCTTTAAAATTCTGTAAACACCCCTTCAAAAGGATTTTAGGATGGCCTTCAAAAAAATTGAAGTGGAAAATTGTTTTGAAAGACTTCTAACCCTTAGCCAAAAAAAGATGCCCTTTAAGAAAATTACTTCAAATAAAATGTATGAAAAAATTCCTAACATTTAAACCAAAAACCCAAAAACAAAACCTCTAAAAGAATGAACACTTGTAATTTTACCATGGATTTTGTATAGAACACATCCTCCAAAGGAATTCTACATACTAGACCTAGCCAAAAGGTATATACTTAGACGACTAAGCTTTCATATAGGGGTGACCAAGTTTGACCTAAGGGGCCAAAATTTGGTCAACAAATTGGTGACTTGAAGGGGTAGTATGTCTATTATACTGACTAGACCAGTATCCTAATTAGTCCATTGGGCATGGAGTCATCTAAAGACTGAGAAAAATAAGATATCTTGACTATTGACTCAAACCTTGATCAATAATATAACCTTTAACTACCTCAAACACACAAAGGAAAGAGACACACAACAAAGAATAAAGCTAACACAAATGTGCTACTTAGCACTTGTGGAAAATAAAACATAGTATAAAGGAAACAACTATGTAAATTTCTCTTGATTATACCTCCCTTCTTGGATCAAAAGGGAAGTATCTGAGGTCTCATTCCTCACTAGATGAGTGAGGGTGCTAGGCATGATTCTTCTTGGATGGGATACTAGATGACTCTTGATTCCTCTTTGCTCTTTATCTTTGTTCATCATCCAATGGAATCATCTCCCATGCATTCTCAAAGTAATCAAGGTCCTCTTAAACCTCAAACATGCCTCAAACTATTGTCCCTTCATCTTGTCATGACAAACATGAAAATATATATATGGAACAACTTGTTGCAAGTTCATCTTTCCTTGAAGGATATCATCATCCTTTTACATTATTATAATCTCTTCAAACTCTTCAAGGATCATTGTATCAAAACCATTTGGAAGTGTTTCTTATTGACATTCTTCATTTAGGTTGCTAGATGTGGCTGCATAGGCAGATGTAGAGACAAGCTCCAAGTTACCTTCCAAAGGCCTAAAATCATCATAGATTATTCTTCTATTATACATATTATCTTCATGATGTTTTTCTTCAACATGTATTTTTACTCTCTCATCTTGAGCTTGCTTGTCTAGGATTTTGGTCTTTTCCTCCTCATACTCTTGGAACATTTGCATGTAAATCTGTCACATGTCCTCCTTTTTAGCCACATCTTCATGCTTGTCATGATTGGTCAGATCCAAGGAATTTATAGTTTCTTTGAGAGTTTCAACTTCATTACATATGTTCTCAAATCTCTACCATAAGTCATCATCTTTTGACTATCTTGGATCACGAAAAGGAGAGACAAAAAGGCCATTTCTTCTTTTTCCTTAGAGTCCAAGAGAACTTGTTCTAAGGCATCTTTTCTAACACAAGGAGAATATTCTTTCATGTCTTCACAACTTGAATTCTCCTCACCATCACTTAGGCCTTCTTAATCCTCAATCCAATCTTATATTTCAATCTCATCCTCCCTCTCAGTGACATCAACCTTGGGCACTTCAAGAATAGGGAGTTTAGCCAAAGGGGATTCCCAGGTAGCAAGATAATTTCCAATATTAGGAGGGAAAACTTGATCAGTTAGAAGGGGTAGAAGGATGGTTTAAATATATTATTTAGGAGGGGTGGGAGGGAGTTGAATGATTCCAAAAGTCTCCTCCCTAACACCTTCTCCATTTGAACATGACTTGTTCTTTTCCTCATGAGATGCCATCACATATTTCCATCTAGGGAAGGTGGGTTCAAGGATAGCTTCATGGGATTGAGAGTATGATGAAGGGGTGAAAGATATGTCTAGGAAAGCTATAGTTTCTTTGGGATTGGCACTTTGACTACAAGTTGGATAAGTAGGTTTAGATAAATCATTTTTAGTTGCCATGATAGGTTTCATCCACATCTAATTTACCAACTCAATTTCCCTTTCAAGGTGAGCTTCAAAACTCAATTTTTGTTCTTCACAATATTCCTTGAGTGTATCAGCCTGATCCATCATGATATATTCTTTCCCTTGGCCACTTTCATGAGTGGTTTTTAAAGAGGAAGAGTTTTGGGGAAAGGATAAAGAATTTGGGACATGTTGAGGTTGCTAAGATGGAGGTCATTTATAAGCTCTCAACCTTTCTTCTAGGTGGAAGATCAACCAAAAATATCAAGCATATCATTAGAAAGACATGGCCAACTAGCTTTCTCTATAGGGATCCATTTCTTTTTTACTTGCTCCAAATCTTCCCTCACACTCTTAACACAAACACTAGGAATAATTTGACCACAACCAAACCTAGTGTCAATGTCTAACATATATTATTGGTAACCAAAGAGGGTTCTTTTGAAACTAGCAATGGAATGGCTTGGAGGAGAGCTAGGTGGGATAGATGGAGCACAAAATTGATAGGTTTGGTCATTGGAAACATATTCTTGATGAGGATCATGACAAGGATGGACAATAACTTGCTCATAATCAAGATGAAGAGGCAAAGCTAGATATAACTCCTGAACTTGTGTTAAAACAAGCTAAAACTAATAAATCTCCGTGAATCAATTCATAAAAGAGTATGGAATAAGAAAACAATTTCAATTGGTATACCTAGGATGTTCAACCAATAGATATGTACATGTAGTCACCATTGATGTTTAATAGAATTACCTTTAAAGGATGATGTCTTGAGGAGAATACAAAAATTCCTCAAGGAATAGACTCAATAGTCCCATCAAGCATGCCAAAAACTATTTTCACTTGAATGCACCCAATGAGGAGATGGGACAATCTTCTCCTCACTCAAGTGACACAATGGAACCAACCCAGGGCTGTGGGTATCCCTATTAGGGGGTGGATCTCTAGATTAGGGGATAGATCCCCTTGATGCATCATTTAGGATCATATTCCTACTAATAACAACTTGGGGAGTGAAAAGGGTTAAGAATAACATGAAGGATTAACCTATTCTACTAGAGGTGATGCACCAAATGTTTGTTTTACTCATACTCTTGACACACACTTTGAACAAAGAGAAGATTAACATATACTACATCCATTAACAACCTTCTTCTTGCATCAATGTTTCAACATGGGGTCTTGGAATTAGATTAAGATAGGAAGACTTAGACAATAGCCATTCTAAGACACACTATTAGAAAATAAATTCACTATACTTGTAACTCCATTTGACACTTCTTGCTGACCTACAAAGAGAAGTCTTTGAACTCACCAGGTACTTGGAAAATTAACATGTGAAGGTAAGTTAAGATACACTTTCACAAGACAATAACCATCACATACACTTAGAGAATTCTTGAATGAGGTAAAAAAATCAGCTATATTTATTGATTCAAGACAAAATTTTGGTAGGGCTTCGCTATACCCAAGTGAATTCATCCATACAATGGCCAGAAGGGCCCAATTTATATAATTTTTGAGAATCGAAAAGAGGGAAACTCAAAGGACATAATAAATCTCACGTATGTATGAGAATAGAAATAGTTACGTTGCACATATGGTTGAGTGGGAAGTAGATAATGAATATATCTTGAGATATATGTCCATGTAAAATCATGGAAAACTCTTCTAAAATGGTGTAATGACTCTTCTACCATCTTTCATGAAACTACCTCCATTAAAGACCATCCATGAGCATTTGAAATTGTCAACAAGGGAGCTAACACATAACACTACTCAAGGGAAATATAATTCATTTTGATAGTTATAAAATGCTTTCCCTAACTGTTAGCCATCCTCTGGACACCTATGTTTATGATTGCATGAAAGGACTTTGATTTGGTTGGTTGCCAACAATGACTCAAACCATCAACCTATATATTACTCACTTGTTGTTCCTGCACCAAATGCTTGATATCTTACCATTTGTTACCTCCATATTTTCCCTCAGGTTCTTACCAAGCTTTTTTTGACTCCAACAACTATTTTTTGTAGTTTAAAGTTGATGTTTGCGGGGCCATCACCTTCTTTATTCCTTCAAAACATTTTCCTTATACTTAAGTTTCTTTTGGAATTTTTGGTGAACCTATCCTTTAGAATTTTTCCCCAAGAAAATATTTCAAGTTTTTTTGCCGAACATATCCTTTAGACTTTATCTCGAAGAAATCATTTGGATAATCTTTCTGAAAGAAATCTTTTGGGTTTTCTCGAGCTTAATTTCCACAAACTTTTTTTTAAAGAATTCCTTCAAGCTTTTTGTTTGGTCCTTCTGAAATCTTGAAAGTGTCCTTTCAAAAAAATTTAAATGGTCCCTTTGCCCTTTTTATAAGAAAAATGCCCTTCATATTTCTATAAATAAACCTTCAGAGTTCCTACAAATGAACCTTCTGAAAGGAAAATTGTCTCGTCAAATTTTTTTAAAATGCCCTTCCAAAAGGAAAATACCCTTTAGGTTTTTGTAAAGTACCTTTCAACTTTGAAATTGGTCCTTTCTCTAAGAAAAATACCTTTGGAATTCTGAAAACACTCCTTCTAAAGCATTACAGGATGCCCTTTAAAATAATTAAAGTGCCCTTCAAAAAAATTGAAGTGGACAATTTTCCCAAAAGACATCTAACCCTTAAACCAAAAAAAATACCCTTTGGGAAAATTACTTCAGACAAAATGTTTGAAACAATTCTTGATACTTAAACAAAAAACCTAAAAATAAAACCTCTAAAATAATGAACACTTGTACTTTTGCCACAGGTTCTGTATAGAACACCTCCTCTGAAGGAATTCTACATACTGGACCTAGCCAAAAGGTATAGACTTAGAGGGCCAAGATTTCATAAAGGGGTGCCCAATTTTGACCTAAAGGGCTAAATTTTTGTCAACAATAATCTACTTCAGTTGTTGGTTCACTTTTTAAAAATTTTTAGATCATTAAATCAAAATCAATCAATCTTACCAAGTTTATACGGTAGATATTATTAAATCACATAACTTCACCAGGTTTATAGGATGGAGTGATTAAATCATCTACCCTCACTGTAGACATCCAATTCCTATCACTATTGTGTTGAAATTGTCAATCTAAGAAATATTCTATGATAATGCACAATCTAAGACAAAATCACTAAAACATGCTAAATAGTTTAAATTTATCAAGTACATGTGCTGATTTAGGCTAATTATCCCTAAATGGGGAAATACATTATATGTGATTATTATCTTTTATCAAATAACCTTGATTCAAATTGTGACCATGAAAAATGATGCTCTAGACAACTAAATTCTTCTAATCTAGTAACACATGACATGGGCATGTATTCTTTCATGTCCATAATGCTTTAATTGGGGTATTATTCTATACACAACTTACACCATTTTTTGATTATATTCCAGTCAAATTATGACTTCATAAAATGACAATTCCAACTAGGTTGATTAAGTGTGCAATAGATTTCCAAATATTGCATAAAATTAAGAAAATCCACTTAAGCAAATTAAATCAAATCAAGAGCTTAAGTGAAAAATCATGAAAGTTATTAAAAAATTATTTATTGGAAATTCATTCTTCAAATTTACATCATCCCATGACATCATCAATGGGGTGGCATCCATAATCCATTAATGGAATAAATATCAAGATTAATCTATCCCATGCCTCATCAATGCCCCATTCTTCCAAATATTAATGGGAATCTTTATGTCTTGTCCTTCCAAAATTAAATCAATTTTTTGCCACACATCTTGATTTCTAGATGGAAGATCATGGTTGATCCTCAATTTTTTTAGAAATCTATAAATAAGTGATCCAAGACCACCATTTTTAAACTTCAAGTATAAAAACATACTAGGCAGAAATTACTATAGAAGAGCTTAAATTGTGTAATATTATTATGCATAATTATTGCCACAATGGTTCACCTATTTGAAAAAAATTATCAAACTCATGAGCCTAAGCCATTGGTTCACTAGGAAATGATGGAGGATCTTGATACTCATCATTAAATCAGACTTGGAGCACCAAATTTGGGAAAAAACACACTCCTTAGTCACTCTTGGAAGGAGGGATATTATTTGGATGGTTTGGTAGTATTCCTTATTTAAATAACTCTTAGAATTCATCTTAAATACTCGATGAGGGAGTGGGTTTGATGTTTTAGTGTTTATATGTTTTTTTATAGAGATTTTCTTGACCAATGCATGGACTAGCACATCTTGTAATCCTACTCTATATTATGGCATGCCCGGTGGGACTCACACCTCACACAAGTCTTTATACTTTCTAATTTTGCACTTCTTTTTGTCTTATTTTATGTTTCTACAAATTTTGAGACAAATGGTGGGATCGACCTGTAAAATAATAAGATCACTTTGGAAGTTAGAAATATTAACCTAAACATTAGTGAGATCACCCTATGAAACGATAGGAATGCACCTATGAATGGTGGGATCAATTTTATAAATTTTTATCTACCTGTGTGTTTTATAAGATTGACAATATCAGGCTATAAATCAGTAAAATCACTCTATAGAATGGTAGGATGCTCTATAGATCGATGAGTTTCTCTTTATATTGGTGAGATTGACCTGTGAAATAGTGAGATCCTCTAGGCCAAAAAATGATAGGTGATTGTTATTTTATTTTAATTAATTTTATCTTTTTAGTGAGATCACTGTGTGTTTTAATGAGTTCACATTGCCAAATGTTGAGATAATGAAACAGTGTTTTATTTTTTCTATCTTTCATTAGGATCACCCTATGGAATGGTGAGATCAACTTGCATAAGAAAATAGATACAAAATAGTAAACTAAAGGTTTTGGCTAACAATTCACACCATTATTTTAGACTTCTAACATCTTTTTTACAGGATTTAAGTCACTTAATATCCATTTCAACAAGCAAAGCAAAGGTAAATTTCATTCATACTTCATTTTGGTGCCTTTAAAAATAACTCTCACACTAGCTAAATAATCTTAACATTTCTTTTTTCTTGCTTATTTATTGAAGTTGTTTATTTTTTTAGTAAAATAAGTAATACATATATGCTCTCCCCTCGTCTCCTTTAAGTAACTTGGGTGACCAAAATTACTCATTCTTTTCATCTTTTACCTTGTCTAATGGTGAGAAAAGAATTTTTCAAGGGCCCTCTTCAAATTCATATGGTTTGGATGATCCTAAAATGACCATAAAGTCTTTTCACTTGTTTTTATTTTTATGCACTTTGGATTGTGAGTGGGAGTTCATATCCTCCTCACAAGTTCTTTAGGGAAATGTTGACTCGAGAATTAATTTCTTGGCATAGTTAAAACCCCACTCAATGGGGGGGTATATACATTGAGTTGGTGAATCTCTAGGATGGTATTTTGAGTGGTTAACCTACCTCCATTAGTGACTACTACCCTCAAAACGTATGATTAACTCAGACATTACAATACACTATAAAATTGATGGATGTAGTGGTTACAAAAAAGACAAGACCTTTTCAAAATAATCCATTTGAATTGGATTTAATTGGAGTAAGAATATCTTGTGTTTAACACACTTGGGACCATCTAGTTATGCAAAATTTTAGTTTTAGAATAACACCACTTATCATGGACATATTATTGATATAGGGCAAGTAGCCTAAATTTTCATGTCACTGTATGAACTCTTGAGAGAAGAGGGGATGTAAAAACCCTAATTTTCACATGATTTTATTTTTGGATTAATAATTGAAATCATTTCAAGATCACGTATATAGATGGAATTCAATAATATTATGAAACCTTGTTAGTCTTAGGACTTTGGATGTTATACTTAGGTGTGTTTTGTCATTTTATCCTTTACTTGGTCCTTTTGGGTGTAAAAAACTATTTCAAATCCAAAACACATCGCAAGGTTAAATGCTTTGTCATAAAACCATTCTATTAGATCAAATTAAAACCATTTTTTGTTTTTTCAAATCATCATTCACAACATTGTGTTTGTATCTTAACAATAAAATTGTTATGTTATATATTTGAGTCTAGACCATTTTCCAACTTTTCAAAAATCTCAAAATCCTTCATTTTCATCTAAATTTAAAATCTCACCTTTTGAAGTTATGATCCAAGGTGCTATTGGTTTACCTTTCACACTTGGTTTGAGTATCTTGGATATGAATTCCTATTTAGATTGGATGCCAATACCTATACTCATCATCATTTTATTCTCATTATAGACTTAGATTATCTTGAGTTCATTTGCATTCTAAGTTCCTAGACCATGTTGCATCCTATTATCATGTGGAAACATTGTGCTACCCATTTGGTTTTAGCTTTATACTTAGGATTTCTTGTGTTGATTCACGTTTTGAGCTTTTTGGTTGGCATTGTTAATGTGATAACTAGAAAATCCTTCTTACAATTTTTTAGTTGCAACTCATCGTAGTTGTATCTAGTTTTTATAGTATTGGCATATCTTTAACCTAAGTCTATTGTAGTAGCCTACACTTTAGGTTTTAAAGTTATCTTACTGTCTTCTAATTTGATGATTTCAACCCACCAAAGTTGAGTAAATTTGTAACCACTTTCTTCTTATTGTGTGGTACTATGATATTTATTTTCTTATAAGTCTCATTTTACCCTATCATTTGTTTGAATAAATCCAAACACAAATTTTACCATTTGCAAACACATATCACATTGTAGGAAATGATAAAAACAACCTTATAATCATGATGCAAAGGTATAATCATAGTGGGGTCTCTTATGTCCCAAATGAGGAAGAGAATTTTTATGATGGATAGGATAACTTTGTTATGTTAAAAGATATCCCAATAACCTTAAGGTCTAAAGAACATTATTATGAACATCAACACTTAGAAGACAAATATGAATCCCTGCTAAGGTTGATAGAATTAGGAACTAGGTTACCACCACATTTCCCTATAGAACAATTACACAAACTTGTAGGGTAGAAGAGTAATAATAAGATCAACCTCATGCTCATGATGCAAAGACCAATACCATTTATTCTATAAAAGGCAATGAAACACTCATAAAGTCTATGCCCAAGGATCAAGATATTACTACCAAGACTAATAAAATTAGTCAATGATATGTAGAACAACTTATCACAAACTTAATAGACTCTTTGGCTATAACTTTTATCAATAATAAAGCTTATAAAAGCAAGAAAATGTGATAGATTAAACACAACATATCTTAGGTGAGCCTACATCTATGATATATCATGGCACTTTAGTTCAATAAAAATATCTAGGGATGCTTCATAGCATGTTTTACTAGATATATAGCATACATTATTCAATTACTAAAAGGATTTTGTCCCTTCACAGAACTAAGGAATGAAAAACTAAACACATATTGGGGGTATTATTCAAAAAAAAATGGCAATTTCTTCCCAAATAATGCATCCTTTGTTAAATCTATCATATACTCCTCAAAACCAACATTATACTTATAGTTCATAGCGACAGATCCTGGGAAATATTCACCAAGCATCTAGGAATCAGTGGCCAACCTACTCGACTTGAGGAGTAAATCAGAACAAATTCATGGATCATAGGGTTTATATCCCTCACACAATAACACAAGAAGGTCACATACCACCCCAAAAAATTATATTCCACCTATAAATACACCAAAAATGTAGGAGTGGAATTTGATGATGAAAATCATGTCAAGATTGGAGACAAGAAACTAAGTTAAGAAATATAAGTTTGATGAGATATGTCCCTATCCATTTGAATTGAGTATTCTTCGAGTCCCCTTTTCACCCCATTTTGAGGCACCCAAATTTTAAAAATACAAATGGAAAGGTGACCCTCAAGAATAAATCTAAGAATTTCTCATATCGTGCCAAGAGGTAGCTTATAACAGTGTTTATCTGCATCGCTTGTTTCCATATACTTTACCTAGATAAGCTTTGGATTGTTTCATCAAATTACTGAAGGGATCAGTAACATATTATAATGATATATCTAAAATATTTGTTAACCATTTATCTTACAATAATTAGCATGATTTGACTATGGTCAACTTATGCAAAGAAAAATAATGAGATAGGGAATGCTTCAAAACATATCTATAGCAATGGAGAGCATTAGTTGTATTCTTTCAACACAATTTATGCAATAAATAGTTGGTGGATATATTCTCACAAAACTTACACCCTAGGGTGGCTCATAATATATGAATCACTTGTGTAAATACATTCATATAGATCATAGACAAGGGTGTATAGATTGAGAAGGCACTTATTACTAAAGGCCTTGTCAATATTTATTCATAGGGTCAAATGTCTAATCAGACCTAATCACTTATTAAAACTATTTCTATAGAGAATCCCAAAGGGTTTAACAAAAATAAGAACATGGAGGGAAATGGAGTGAAAGAATCTACACATATGCAAACATTCAGTCTCCACCATCTCCAAATGTGCAACTAGTTCCACCTAATCTATCAACCACTTTACAAAGGGCTCCTCCATGAAGGGCATTCGATAAATATAAAGTATTAATCAAACTAGGAAAACCTGTTGAGGATATGTTCTAAAATCCCATAGAAACTAATTTGATTGTTTGTCCTATACCATGACCATTCTTTGAGGATCAACCCAAACCTTATTGGTATCAGGAAAATGAGTTTTGCAAATTTCATCATGTTATTGGCCATGACATTTATCAATTTGTTTAATTGAGACATCCCATTGAAGATTTGATCAAAAATAGTGAAATTTAAGTAAAACACATAGTGCAAACTACTAATTAGGATATGGGCATATACAAAGACCCATTTCCTAAACACAATCAACAACCAACAAGAAATAATTAAAATCAAGGGCTAAACTAGCATCAACAAGCACAAGGCTAGATTCATAATTAGCATGATCATAATCAAGATCATAATACCCATACTAATAGTGTAGGTTATAATAATATGCCACATGATTACAATAACACCATGGGATGTATTTATGCAAATCATGTTACCAATATCACCATCAAGCTCATGAATCATCTAATGCTTCTTTAAGTACCAGACACCCCATTATAGGGTCAACATCTATTCTTCAAGTACCACCACATTGGGTTTAATTAATTCTATTGCACCTTGGTTTTCATTATTTATTATTTTTAGAGCCCTTTATTCTAATTATAATGGACCCTTTCTAGCCTAAAATTGTGCAAACACAACTAAACGCTCATGAGTCATCATCTAAGGCCATTTGAATTCTTCTTCTAATTATAATGGTGCTTTGTTGACTCAAAATTATGCAAACACAACTAGATGCTCATGAGTCACCATCAAATGCTCTTTAACTTCATCTTCTAATTATAGTGGCTCCTTTCTAACTCTAGATTGTGTAGTCACAACTAAGTGCTCACGAGTCACCCTTTAGGTCCCTTTACCCTCTTCTAACCCTAGACTAAACATGAACTCTATTCCTTTAGATCCAAAACTAAACATTGTACTGATCAAGGATAAAACCCCTCATGCTTTCATTGAAAATTTGTATAGTATCTTAGGCCAACTAAGTAAATCCCCAACACAAATTTCTATCTTAGATATTTTAAATACATCTAAATTCCATAGAACTATTTTGAATAACTCCCTCCAATAGTCCATTGTTCCCTAAGACATTAACCCTGAATAATTCTAAACACTTGTAGGGCATTTGTGTCCTTTCTAAAAAGTTACATTTGATCATAGAGATATGTCTACTCTTGGTCCTATCTATAATAACCCCTTTTATATTGAGGTCATCATAAAAAATCATAAAATCAAATAGGTTATTATAGATAATAGTTCAAGGATGAACATAATGTCCCTCAAGTTGGTATAGAGATTGCATTATACTATAAAAGACATCCATCCAAAAATAATCAAGATTAAGGCATATGATAATGCCAAAAGGGAATCTTTCAGAATTATCTATTTATCCGTCATTATTAGGTATGTGTCCCATCACACTTTGTGCCATATTATGGATATTGAAATGCCTTATAACATACTTTTTAATCATTCTTATATCCATGAAGTATAGTCCCTCCCATCCTCTTTGCACCAGTGCCTCAAGTTCCCCCATGATAGGATTAAATTCATTATTGTTGATGATCTCAAACCCTATCAATATTGTAAACACCTAGAAAAAGAGTTGAAGCTAGGATCATTGGATCAATGAATTGCAAATGATGGAGTGATATCATAAGTTGAGAAAGTGCATATCATAATTAGGTTTCTAATGAATGAAATCAAACATAGAGAAATATTACAAAAAGAACAAGAGCAAATGAGATACTCTATATCATGTTGAATGAATAATACAAAGGGAGAAAGGTTTATATATAGGTTGGAGATGGAAATATTACACACATTCTAGTGAATATGGGACTAATCTTCCTAAGTAACCCAAATGACCTCTAGATCCCTAAGTAAGCTAATACAACCATATAGGCAAAACCCAGTGATAAAAAGGACTATACCAACACCCCCCCATAAGCACAACTTAGGTAGCTGATGATAAAAAAATGGGTCCCAACAACAAGGCCTGATGAGGTACCCATGTACAATGCAATCTCTCATAAAGTAAAGAAAAAGAGAAAACCTATAAGAAGAAACTCCCCTCCAAAGGATAAAATATAAGAAGAGGATACTAAAAGACCCCCCTAGAAGAATATGTTAAAGTAATCATCACTCCAAGTACATAGCAATGATCCCAATATCCTAAAAAATGTGAAGTGTGCCTCCACACAGAAGAGAGAGAATGTGAATGAAAAATGTCTCATGGTGAATGTTGTAGTAGGTCCCTCTAAAACAAATGTTGTCTCTTCCTTTCAAAAGAAAGAAACCTTGGGCTATCAAAATGTTGAGTTCTCACTAAAGTGGAATGCATGTAAGAATCATGATGTATATCTCTAGAAAATGTTCAAATTTCTCCCTACTAATGCTCAAATGTGTCAAAGTTTGATCAAGTATCACAAGCTTAACAGTAGAAGATGGTAATGAAGAAGCATATAATGAAGGGGAGAGAATAACCAAAGAATAAGGTAGACATTGAACATTTACTAAAAGAATGTCCATGGGAATAAGAGAGCATGGCTCAACAACCATTGAAACTGAAGACTGGTCTACAAATGAAATACTCTATATCATACTAAATGAATAATAGAAAGGGAGAAAGGTCTATATATAGGTTGGAGAGGGAAATATACAACACATTCTAGTGAATGTAAGACTAATCTTCCCAAGTAACCCAAATGACTTCTAGATCATTAAACAAACTAATACAACTATGTAGGCAAAACCTAATGAGAAAAAGGCCTACACCAACACTAGAGGCTGAGTTTTAGAGTTATAAATATTGCCCTAGTTTTGAATTTTTAGTGAAGAAGAACAAAAAAATAGTTTTGTATCCACCCAAATCCAATTATATCAACCCAAGTGACCTTTCTTCCACATCGACTAATCCATTTCCCATATCACTTGCACAACAGGTCACTATTGAGGATGTAGACATTTACACGTACCATTTAAAATATGCCTTCCATATTGATAGGTTTCCAAAATATCCTAAATATTCTATCAAACTGAAACCTTCCCAAAGCCCTTGTAGGCCCAACATGATTTGGCAAAAGAAGAAAGATGCATATAAAACTCTAATGATATTCGTACTTGCTACTTTACCAAATTAGGATCAAAAAGTTTTTATTGAAGGAGAATAGTTATGTTATGATGGTGTTGATGATTATTTTTATAATCCTACATATCTTATCCCTAATTAGATTATGGACAACTCTGATTATACAGGTAAAGGCCTTAAGCCATGAGAGAAAGGAATCTTGGAACCATAATTAGCTGGTAAGCTTAAAATGATTTAAGGTATTAGATTATACTACCTTGGGATGACCTCATGTATTTAGATGATTATTCTTATAAATCAACAAGTAATGAGACTCCTAGTAGTGACGTAGTGTCCCATTTTAACATTTACAATGAGCTTACTGACACAGACCAATTTGAATCCAACTCCATAATGACCATCACATCTAATTTTACCCTTTACCTTCATCATACCAACCTCATTGATTGGGACTAGTAGGATTTTATTAAACCCTTAGATGAATTTCAAAATGAGGAATTAATTACTAAGTACATAGGCCTCAGAGATGGATTGCTAATTGGTAATCATAATCAATGTTTTGAATTCTCCTTCGACTCTTTTGCCTACTTTGGTGAGAACACAAACTCTCTTGGTCATGAAACAAATAAATCATTGATATCTTCAAGAGAAAACCTCTTTGAGGCACTCATTGATCAAGGAAATATTAAAGAAATAGATAATACCTTGAGTGAAAACCTATTTCAAGTTCCCTTAGATAGGAAAGTTTTCTCATATCCAAAACACACATAAGATACATCAAGTCCTAGCTCCATATTTAGTACCATTATCACATATGAACAACAAAAGTTCTTTGAGTGCCTTGCTCTTTACTTTCTAGATATATTTTCTAGTTGGCCACTACCTAAACTAGTAGATTAAAATTTGTATGATTATCCAAAACTTTAAGATGAACATCCAAAAGCTAAAGTAGAAAAAGAGGATCAGGATCAAACACTACCTATTATTCTAGAAGATGGTTCTACACTTCTTGTAGAAAACACTATTGATGTGAACCTGGGGACTTATGATAATCCATTTTTAAAAAAAATTTGGATCCTTCCTCACTAATGAAGAGTGTGACCACATTGTCACTATACTAAGGGATTTAATTGATATCTTTGCATGGGTTTATTCTAACATGCTAGGCATAAACCCTAATTTGGTTGTACATCGACTTGTTGTCCATCTAGATGCTAAGTCAGTTAAATAAAAATTGAGAAAAATGCATCCACACATCACTCTTTTGGTAAAAGTAGAATAGGAGAAATTATTAGGAGTGGGTTTCTTCCAACCAATAGACTATTCTAAATGGATATCAAATGTAGTCCCAGTAAGAAAATTTGTTTGGAATTAAAAAAATTAAACCAAATTTAATATGACCATATTTCAGATCTAAATTATGTAATAACATGCATCACAAAAACATTCCTCAAATCATAGTTATTATGAAAGAATAAATTGAGAGAACAAGATAAAAACACACATAACACAAATCTATCATGGTTCACCCAATGTGGGCTACATACACCAAGAAGGTCCTCAAATAAATCTATAATAAAAAATAAGATTACAATGAACTCTTATAGAGATAGAAAATCTCCAGTAGAAAATGTTAAACAAATAAATAATACACTTTCACCTTCACCTACACAATACTATATCTCACAAGCTACTATACCACAACTTACAATAAACACCTACACTTTACAAAAATATATGCACTTTGACTCTAATCCTTAAAACCACACCCTACAAATAAAACATCAACCTATAAAGGACACACCACACTTGTATATATAACAAATGAGGGAAAATCCACAAAAAGAGGAGAAACTTGCCATGATTATCTAATATAAACATCATCCACTAAAAGACACCTCAGTTTCACTTCATCAAGCTCATCTAAAATCCCATCTAAGAAGGAATATGCCAAAATAGAGTTTCCACCTTTTAAGGCACATTTTCCAACATGTGATCATAACCAACTCGTTGAAACAAGAAAAGCATCCCTTTTTCCAACAATCAACTATCTCCCTAAGATCAAGGAAGTCAACATTGGAAAAAGGCATCTAACAATTAACTCCATAAAATATAGAAACATAAAAATTAGAAAATACAAAGAATATTCCACTCACATGTGGAGTAAGGTTCCATAAAAGGTAAAGTGGGGGAAAATGCACTCCCCACATCTATGGAACTCTCTAGGCCCCCAAAATGTATTCCTATGGTCATGTGATAGACCCAAAGGGATCCACACTCAACAATCTCTGACTTGGAGACCATTTCTCTTGAACAAAATCTATCATTGCTCCATGATCACTACGGCCAACCAAATCTAAACATAGTCTTAACTCATCCAATGTGGCCACCTTGGTCATCATATTCATAGGATTCTTGCTGGTATGAATCTTCTCTAGCTTCACCAAGTTTTCCTCCAAAGCTATCATGATGAAGTGATAATGTAACTAAATGTGTTTCATCCTTAAGTGGAAAGTGGAGTTCTTTGCCAAATGAAAAACACTCTGACTATCACTATATATTCTCCCAACTTATTGCTCATTCCCCAACTCTTGAAATAACTCTTGTAACCAAGTCATCTCCTTACTAGCCTCTTTGGAAACAACATACTCTACATTTATAGTTGACCAAGCCACGACCTTCTATATCCTAGAAATCTAACTAATCATTATATCTCCAACAATAAATATATAGCCTGTCATACTCCTCTTACTATCAATATCCCTTTCCATATTTGAGTCTACATAACCATACAAAGTGGTATCTAATCCACCATAACATAATGCAACATCCATAGTTCCTCTCAATTATCAAAGAATCCATTTCACTACTTGATAATGCTCATAGCTAGGATCACTCATATACCTACTCACAACTCCCACTGCTTGGGCAATATCTAACATAGTGCAAATCAAGGCATACATCAAGCTACCAAGTATCGATGAGCAAGGTACCTTGGACATCTTAATATTTTTAGCTTTCATCTGGGGACACTACTCCTTTGATAATCTAAAGTGGCCTGCCAAAAGAGTACCAATAAATTTAGCATCCAATATGCTAAACCTTTCCAAGACTTTATTCACATACTCTGATTAGGATAAGATCAACTTTCTCTCCTTCATATCATGAAAAATCCTCATACCAAGTATTTACTTCATAGCACCTAAATATTTCATAGAAAAGAAGTCACTAAGTTGTTTCTTGAGCATATGAATATGTTGTATGTGCTTTCCTGTAACTAACATGTCATCAACATACAAGAATAATATAATAATAAAACCATCATCAAAATGTTTGATGTACATGCAATGGTCAGAATGACACCTTTAATATTATTTTTCCAATATAAAATAATCAAATTTCTTATACCATTGTTTTGGAGCTTGTTTTAGGCCATATAAGCTCTTCTTTAGTCTACACACATAGTTATCCTTCCCTTTAACCTCATATCCTTATGGATGCTTCATATACAACTCTTCGTCCAAATCACCATGAATAAAATTAATTTTCACATCTAACTATTCTAAGTGTGAATTCTCAACTACAACTAAACCATGAACAGTCCTAATAGAAGTTATTTTTACAATAGGAGAGAAAATCTCATCAAAATCAATACCTAGTTTTTGTACAAACCCCTTGACCACCATCCTAGCCTTATACCTTTTTCTCCCTTCATCCTCTTCTTTTATCCTAAAGATCCACTTGATTGGAAATGCACTCTTGCCCTTGGGTAGCCTTACCAAATCCCACATTTGGTTCTCTATGAGATATCTATGCTCTTCATCCATGTCTTGTTCCCATTTCATCCTAGCATCTACTTGCATTGCTTCCTCATAACACTTTGATTCTCCATTATCAGTGAGTAATAAATAATTCAAAGAAGGAGAAAAACATTCAGGTGATCTTCTTATCCTAGAAGACCTTCTTACCATAGGAGTTTGGGGTCCCTGTGTAGAAGGTTCCTAAACTAAATCATTGGATACTTTGCCATCCATAATATCATCCAATACTATGTACTCTTTGTGTTCATATTCCTACAACTGATCCTTATACATGACTTTTTCATTAAAGACTACATCTTTAGACCAAAATCTTTTTTATCTTAATGCTCCATAAAAAGGAAACCAAAGTCATCCTCACCATAACCAAAAAATATGCATTTCTCTGATTTAGCCTCTAACTTGGTCCTATCCTCTTTCTTATTGAGAGTAAAGTCCTCACATCCAAAGACTTTAAGAAAAGAATAATCAACATTATTACTAGACCAAGCTTGTTTAGGAATGCCTCCATCCAAAGGCATAAAAGGTCCTCTATTAATCAGATATACTATTTTGCTAACTAATTTTCCCCAAAATTTCAAATTCAACCTTGAATATAACCTCATGCTCCTAACATGTTTTATTATTATTCTATTCATCCTTTCGAATACCTCATTCTACTGTGGAGTTCCTAGAACCATCATTTGCCTATGAATTCCATTGTTAGAACAATAATCAAAGAAAGGATTACTAAAATATTCACCTCCATTATTTGATCTAAGACATTTAACCTTCAGACCTATTTCATTCTCAACCAAGTCTTTCCACTTCTTAAAAGTGTTAAATACATCATATTTATTTTTAATGCAATAAACCCAAAATTTCCTAGTTTCATCATCAATAAAGGTAATATAATAACTAGACCCACCAATAAAAGATACTTGAGTTGGTCCCCATACATCTAAGTGTACCAACTCTAACTTGTGATCTTTATTTATGGGTCTAACCTTTAATAACTTAACCTGATTCTATTTCTTGTACATATAATTCTAAAAAAAGTCTAGATCTATGTCTTTTAATCTAGGCAACTTGTCTTGTAAGATCTCCATGTCCTTATGGCTCATATGATCAATCCTATAATGCCACATAATTCCATTTGCATCTACAACAACTAAATCAAAAGAATAAATAGTACTATTCAAATATAAAGTACCAACTTTTTTACATCTCAAGATCACAAGAGCACCTTTGTTAACTTTCCAAGAATCTATAGTATACAATACTAAACATTCGTCACTACCCAATTACCCCACTGAAACCAAATTCTATCTCAACATAGTCACATGTCTAACATTTTTAAGGATTCATGTGTTCCCATTCTACATCTTAACCTGAACATAACCTTTTCCTAATATCTCACATGGTTCATCATCACCAAGATAAACATGTCCTGGATTCTCTTGAACATAATCAGTAGAATAATGCCTATGTGGGGTGGCATGAAAAGAAGCCCCTAAATCTAATACCCACGATAAAAAAAATTATCCATAGAAAGAATTAAATCATCCTTACGTGATTTAACTAATGTCACATTTACCTAATTTGTTTCCTCCTTGTTGGCATTCTTATCTCAAAGTGACCAACAATCCTTATTTGAGTGTCCACTCTTCCCACAATGCCAACATATCATCTTAGATTTAGATCTGGATTTAGATCTACCCTTTGACTTTCCATAGTTGCCTTTGCTCTTGTTCTTTTGCCTCCCTCTAGTATCAATAGATAAATCATTACCTAAAGATGTTTCACCAGTGATTTTACTTCACATCTCCTCGCTAAAGATCACACCTACAACATACTCAAAATTTAAGCTTCCCTTAGTAGGGATTGTATTACTCATAGCCATAACCAAACTATCCCAACTATCAGGCAAAAAACATAAGATTAGAAAATCTCTAACTTTATCATCAAACTTAATTCCAATAGAATTGAACATACTTACAACCATATTAAAATCATTTAGATGATTAGCGATAGAACCAGTCTCAGACATTTTCATGTTAAATAATCTTTTCATAAGAAAAATATTATTAGAAGCAGAGGGTTTCTCATATAACTTTCCAAGTTTATCCATGAGATATTTTGTGGTTTTCTCATTAGAAATATTAAATACAATAGAAGATGTAAGGCATAACCATATGACTCCCAATACCTTCCTGTCAAGCAATAACCAATCCACATCACTCATACTTATAAGTTATTCTATTTTCCCCACCAAGGGGAGATGTAACTCCTTCTGATATAGGTAATCTTCCATCTACATTTTTCAAAAATCAAAATGCTTACCATCAAACTTATCAACCCTAAATCTGATCTCTTCTTCTATAGCTCCCACTCAAGCTAATAGCCTTTCCTATGATTTACCACTTATACAAAACACACCAAAGCTTTGATACCAATTATTAAGAATCAAAAAAATTTAAACTAGATTTAATATGACCATAAATCAGATCTAAATTATGCAATAACATGCATCATGAAAATATTCCTCAAATCATATTTATTATGAAAGCATAAATGGAGAGAATAAGATAAAAACACACAACACATATTTATCATGGTTCACACAATGTGGGTTACATCCAACAAGAAAGTCCTCAAATAAAACTATAATCTAAAAACAATATTATAATGAACTCTCATAGAGATAGAAAATATCTTGTATAAACTATTGCACAAATAAATGCTACACTTTTGCCTGCACCTACACAATAATGTATCTCACAAGATGTTATACTATACCTTGCAAAATTTAGCTGCACTTTGCAAAAACATCTACACTTTGAATCTAATCCTCAAAGCCACACCCTACAAATAAAACATCAAACTCTAAAGGCCACACCACACCTTAATATATATATATATATATATATATAATGAGGGAACATCTAGAAAAAGAGGAAAAACTCACCATGCGTATCCAAGATAAGCATCATCCACTAAATGACACCTTAGTTCTACCTCATCAAGATCATCCAAAACCCCATCCAAGAAGGAACACACAAAGATAGAGTCTCCACATTTAAAGGCACATTTTCCAACAACATGTGATCACAACCAACTCCTTGAAATAAGGAAGGCATCCCCTTTTCCAATAAATAACTAGCTCCCTAAGATCAAGGAAGTCAACATGGGAAAAAAGCATCTAACAACTAACTCCACAAAATATGGAAACATAGAAATTAGAAAATACAAAGAATATTCCACTCACATGCAGAGCAAGGTTCCACAAAAGGTGGAGTGGGGAAAAATGTTCTCCCCATGTTTGTGGAGCTCTCTAGGCCCCCAAAATGTATTCCTATGGTCATTGATTATGACTAGTAGGATTTTATTATACCCTTATATGAATTTCAAAATGAGGAATCAATTGTTGAGTACATGGCCCTTAGATATGGATTATCAATTTGCAATCATAAACAACATTTTGACTTCTCCTTGGAGTCTTTTACCTACTTTGGAGAGCACACAAAATTTCTTGGTCATGAAACAAATAAAACATTGATATCTTCAAGAGAAAACCTCTTTGAGGCACTCATTGATTAGGGAAATAGTAAATAAATAGATAAGCCCTTGAGTGAAAACCTATTTTAGGTGCCCTTAAATAGGAAATTTTGCTCATTTCTAAAGGACACACAAGGTCTATCAAGTCCTAGCCACATATCTAGTCCCAGTATCACATCTAAACAATAAAAGTTCTTTGAGCACCTTACTCTTTAATTTTTAGAGATATTTTCTAGTTGGCCACTACCTAAACTGGTAGATTTAAATTTGTATGATTATTCAAAACTTTAGGATGAACATCCAGAAGCTAAAGTAGAATAAGAGGATTAGGATCAAACACTACCTATTATTCTAAAAGATGGTTCTACACTTCTTATAGAAAACACTATTGAAGTGAACCTGAGCACTTATGATAATCCCAAAATTGTTTATATTTGATCCTCCCTCACTGATGAAAAGCATGAACACATTGTTACTATACTAATGGATTTAATTGATATCTTTACGTGGGCTTATTCTAACATGCTAGGCTTAGACCCTAATTTGGTTGTACATCAGCTTGTTGTCCATCCAGATGCTAAGCCAGTCAAATAAAAATTGAGAAAGATGCATCCACACATCACTCTTTTGGTAAAAGTAGAACTAGGGAAATTTTTAGGAGTGGATTTAATATAACCAATAGACTATTCTAAATGGATATCAAATGTAGTCCTGATAAGAAAAAATCCACAGGGTATATGCATTTATATTGATTTTAGAGATATCAATAAGGCATGTCCCAAAGATGATTTTCTTTTACCCAATATTGATATGATTATTTATTTTACTATTGGGTATGAGATGTTGTCCTTCATGGATGGATTCTTAGGATATAATCAGATTAAGATAGCTCCATAGGACCGAAACAAAACTACATTCACCAGATGATGGGGAACATTCTATTATCAAGTTATGCCATTTATCTTGAAGAATATTTGGGCCACCTATAAGCATGATATGACTATCATATTCCATCACATGATGCATGATATTATTGAGGATTATGTTGATAACATCTTAGTAAAATAAAAAACATTTGTTGGACACCTGATGTTCTATGAAGGATCTTCAAGAGACTTTGTGAGTATAAGGTTCATTTGAATCCTAAGAAGTGTGTCTTTGGCATAACCTAGAGGAAATTGTTAGGATTCATTATGTCATAGAGAGGGATTGAATTGGATACCAATAAGGTAAAGGCTATTTTGTAAATGCCTCCTCTTTCTAATCTCAAACAACTCCATAGCCTACAAGGAAGGATCCAATCTATTTGTAGGTTCATTTCAAAACTAATAGATAAGTTCCAACCATTTACACACCTCTTGAAGAAAGGGGTCATGTTTTGATGAGATAATGAGTGTTAATTATCATTTGTAAATATCACAACATACTTGGCCAACCTACTAGTATTGAGACTGCTAACACCTAGACAACCATTGATCCTTTATATTTTAGCCATGTAACATGCACTAGGGGCACTCTTGGCCCAAAATGATGAACATATAAAATAGTATGTGATATGTTATTTGAGCCACACACTTATGGCTTATGAACATAATTATACACATATGGAGAAGGTGTGTTTAGAAATGGTGTTCACATCCCAAAACTTATGACATTACATGCTGAATAATAAGACTATTATTATTGTTAAAGTGGACCAACTCAAATATGTATTATCTAAAGTAACTCTCATAGGTCATATGGCCAAATGGGTCTTTATATTAAGAAAATTTGATGTTAAGTAATAGAATTATAAGTATATCAAGGGCCTCATCATTATAGATTAACTTGTAAAAGATCCTATTATATAAATCAACCACTCAAATATGATTTTCTAGATGATTCTATTATGATAGTAGCAGAAGTGTAGGAATAACCTAAATAGTGTAAATTATAATTTGATGGATCCTTTACATCTCATAGATCTAGGGCCAACATTTTGTTGGTTACACCACAAGGATATTTTATTCCCATGGTATTTCATATTAACTTTCATTATACCAACAATATGGCTGAGTATGAAACACTTATTGCATGACTTCATCTTGTAGTGCAGTGGAATATCTAGTAATTAATGGTCTATGGGGATTCCCAATTATTTATAAATCAAACCACAAATCAGTATCAAAATCAAGATGATAAGCTTGTACCTTAAAATCACATTGTGGATAATCTCAAGACTCACTTCAAATCCCTATAGTTTGAGCAAGTACCACAAGCCAATAATAGATTATTTGATCCAATGGCAATAATTGGGTCCATGATACAAATTTATAGTAGTGATAAAGACTATCAGTTTCTCATTGAAATTATTCTATAACCTACTCACATCTTGATATATTTATAGAGGGTATGCACCATTATTGGTCCTAATCCCCCACCTGAGCTGCCTTGGTTTCAAGACATTTATAAAATTTTCCACATGACCTTTCCAATAACCAATAGAAATACTTCCTTAATCACGTAGCCCGTTATACCCTCCTTGACAACACATTTTATTGTAAAGGTTATGATGGAATGATTCTTCATTATTTATCTTTAGGAGAGTCCAAGTTAACACTTATGAAAGTTCCTAAAGGAATGTGTGGGGCCCACACTAATGGTGTAGTCTTAGCCAAAAAACTCCTCATATAGGGTACCATTGGCCCAAGATGGAAACAGATGCATGTAATCATGTCAAGAAGTGTGTTACTTTCCAAAAACATGGTAATCTAATACAAAAACCTTTCTTTGCACTCCAGTCGATCACTACACCATGTTCATTCTTTACATGGGGTATCGATCTCATTGAGAAAATTAACCTAGCCTCTTTTGATGGCCATAAATATATTCTCACTACTACAAAGTATTTCAATATTGGATTGAGGCCATTCCTCTCACTTACATCATCAAAAAATAGATTTCCAAAATTATTCATTACCATATAATCTATTGATATGGTATCCTAACCCGTATTATATCCAATAATGGCAGATCATTTTTAAATTAAGATGTTAAGGATATTTGTACTCAATTCAAATTCAAGCTCAATAAAACCATGCCATATAACATGTAAGTAAATGGTCAAGTTGAGGCATTAAACAAAATCATTGTTGCAATCCTAAAGAATATTATCAATGATGTTGGTTGTAATTGTCACTTGTAAATTTTTCCTACCCTCTTAGCTTATCACATTAGTCATCGAACCCCCATAAGAGCCACTCCATACTCCCTTGTGTATGGCATGAAGGCTATTATCCTGATTGAGATTGAGTTTCCTTCACTATAGGTATCCTTGGTGAACACTGAAGATGATGGATATTATAGAGTGTCTAGGTTGCAAGAGCTAGAACTCCTTGATGATAAGCGTTTGGCTACCCTAGATAACATAAAAGCATATCAGAACCAATTGTATAGAAGCTTTAACAAGTGAATTCTCCCTAGGGAGTTTGAAATTGGTGATTTGGTCTTGAAATAGATTAAAAAGAGCACTAATGTTGGATGCAAGAAGAAGGGAAAGTTTCAACCCAATTGGCTAGGCACATATTTAATCACAACAAATTATGGATTAGGGCATGGCGATTGGCTACTCTAGATGGAAAAGAACTCCTATAACCCATGAATATTGTACATGTCAAGAGGATCTACACTTGATGGCCTTTTAAAGTTTATAAGACCCCTTACTTGAGGGAAACTTGTGCCAAAGTCATTTTATCCCAATGTTATATTCTGGACCATCCTATCCTAGACCATTTTTATTCTGACTCAACCTACCCTAGATTGTTATAATGTGAACCATATTATTTCACTACTCTAGACCATTATACCCATAAACTATAGGTATTTTGGATCATTTATATTCCATTGGACTCATTTTTATCTTACTTTGGACCATTGTAACCCTGGACCATTTTACTTAGAACAATATTCTTTTCATACCTTGGAATGTTGTGACCTAGATAGTTCTATTCCATAACCAATTATGTTCCTGATAATGACTCATAGGCATTCTAGACACATGCAGTTCATGTTCTACAAAGCAATTCAGCTTGAGCATTTTTTGTAGCTTCTTATAGATAAGTGAACAAGGATGTATCCACACATGGTTATTTCCTGTTGTATGGTTCTTTATATTTATCTAACACTATTTACTATTCTATTATTATTTTATATATATTTAGTAAACATTGTTACCTTAACAAGATCACACATACCATTGTATTTGGTTTAGCTATTTACTTACCTATGGCATGTAATTACTTAGCTAAGTGATTTTCTATACCATTGTTTATATTCACATAGGCCATTGTAGCTAGCTTTAGATATTATTGGAACTCCCACTCTTGGACATGCATCTCCTTGATTGGTTAGTTCCACGTGCCATTGTTTATACTCATGATCCCCATTATTGGCAGTTTGGCTATTATTTGAACTCTTGCATGTGGAAGTACACCTCCTTGGTTAGGTAGTTTCCTAGGCCTTTTTAATTTTTGTTGATTTTACCAAAAATGCAAAAACATTAAAAGCTAATAGACAAAACACAAATAAAAACATAGTATTACACCTTTAGTTTATTATAACCCCATGCTCTCATTATTTTATGATCTATTATTTGAATGCACTCATCATTTTACGATCCCATTTCATTTTTCCTATATAATACAATCATGTTTTCTTATCATAGTTTTTTTACTATCCAATTTCCTAGGAGAACTACATTTGGCCTGAAGTTCATGTTGGATCTTTCATCTACAGAATTATGTATGCAACATCCACTTTCCTCATGCACCTGGAGTTAATTCAGCCACTCCTTCCTTTTCTTCCAATTTCCCCATTTCATTTTATGTTGTTGTTTCCCTATCACTTGGGGGAAGCTTTGTTTCCTTTTCTTGTTTCATTGTATCACTATCATTATTTCTTAGCTTAGGGATTACCTTATCATAGAAAGTAACACCTATATTTACACTTACATGAACAATTCACATTTTGATATTTGTAGTAACAATGTGATTAACCCTTATTTATGTGTGTTTATTTGATTTTTATTATTGTTTTATTGAGCCTTGTTGTCTCTTCATTTATTTTTTTTTTTGTTTTATTGTTCATTTGTTAGTTTGTAATTGCATTGTGTCGTGTCCTTATTTTTTTAATAGGTGTTTTGATGTGTTTTTCATTTTTGTTTTGTTGGATTGTTATTTTCTCTATTGCAGTTTTGTTATTTGTTTATTTTTATTAGTAGTTTATTCTTCACTTCTTAGTGTTTTGTTGAACCTCTCTTTCTATCATATGTTTTACTATTTTGTGTTGTTATTTATATTGTTTTATTCTTTTGTGTTCAAATGCCTTCTATAAACATTTTTATTCTAGTTTTCATTTAGGATTGATTTGTTTAGAGTTATGTTTGACTTATTTTATTATTTGTTTGTTTTCCAAGTATATTTTGTTAAAACATGTGGATATTTATTACTCATATCTTGTTTTCACTTTGTTTTATGATGAATTGTTCTTGCTTTGCTTCTATACATTCTTGTTCCTACTTAAATACTGATTGTTCATATAATTATTTTAAGTTAGGTTATAGTTTTGTATTGTTCTTTCTCTTTGTTATTATTTGTTTATTGTTGAAACATAAATAATTTTAACTTTGATTTTGGTAAATTTTTATCATATCCTTAGTTATAAATATTCACTTTTGAACCATCCATTTGCAAACAAAAATATAATGCTATTATAAGTTATTCATACTTATGATGCATAATTTAAATTTTTTTATAGTAAACACCAAGTGATCTAAATCCAAAAGTTAATAAAGCTCTGAAGATAATTTCTAAATACACCATACCTGACACGAGACTCTATACAAGACGTGCATGTCTTGACATAAAATGTGAGTCTAATTGACTATTTCTATGATTAGTTTGGGATGTGTATCTCATAAATTATATTCTAACTTCTAGTCATACATAATTCAAAACAAAACCATCAACATCCATATGCTAACTAAGGACATGCATCTCCTAAAACTAGCATCTAAAAACACGTCATAATAAGAGTAATATAAAAGAAAACATCATGTGACAATGAAAGAATATTAAGAGTCCATGTACAAGTAGAAATACACCAAAAATGAGTGTCGTGTGTGTGTGTGTCTATATGTGTGTGTGTGTGTGTGTGTGTGTGTGTGTGTGTGTGTGTGTGTGTGTGTGTGTGTGTGTGTGTGTGTGTGTGTGTGTGTGTATGTATATATATATATGTATATATATATATATATGTATATATATATATATATATATATATATGTATATGTATATATATATATACATATACATATATATACATATATATATATATATGTATGTATATATATATATATGTATGTATGTATATATATATATATGTATATATATATATATAAACATGTTTCTATACATCATGAGAGTATTTATACATATCATAAGTACCAAAAGGGGAGCTAGTACAATCAATTCTCATCCTACTCATCCTTGGGAGCACTCTAATGAATACCTTGATCTATCCTAGATGTCATAACTATTGGTAGACATGGTGGTTGAGGCCCCATGACAAATTAATGTGCAGTTGGTTGTGTCATTGACCACTCTGACTATATCCCATGTCTAAACTTGGAGGTCTAGCTAATCCATTATGACCTCATATACTACCTATAGGAAGCCAATCTCTGATCCATAGGAACTAACACCTCATAGGCTTGTCTTTAGTAGGATATCTCATCCTTGGTACGTAGGAAATCATCATTTGCATGCAAGGCATTGTCCTTGGCCACAATCATGTTGCTTAAGGATCTCACTAACCTTGCTATTATATTAGCCTCAGGACTACGTGCCTCATCTCTCTCCTAAGTTAGTCTTTGTATCTCCATTTTAGTAAAGTCTCACTCACCAACCATGGTCACATATTCTATGTCTCATGTTGCTAATCAAGCCTAAACCCTTGCTAATTATGCCACTTGCCCCTTGAGACCCATAATCTATGTATCCCTAGCTATAATCAAGCCTTGTATCCTGGTGGTCTCTCCCTATATAGTAGCTAACTACAATTGTAACCCAACCAGGATGATCTGTATCCATATTATCTCTAAGAGGCATGCATATTTATCCCTATGGATCTTATCAATCAATGTTTGGTTTACCACAAACCTCCCTATACATGAGAGACCTACCCCTTATGATCTTGATCCTATCTATATACCTATCTCTTAGGGCACTGCCTCTCTATAACTTGTCATTGTACTTGAGGCATCCCCATATCCACATCCTATGTCAGATCTTTCTACCTATAAGGTTTTATAACCTATAGTGGAATGTAAAATAGAATGGTTGGTCCCATTGGCACCTAAGCCTACTACTATGCTAGGGCCTAACTCTGATCCTTCCTCATCCTTACCCATAACTATCTCAAAACTAGATGTTGGGGTAATGGCCTTGTAAGTTGAATAGGTCACACTCCCAACCACCATGTGGCATAGGAATTCTTCACACCTATATCTATAATTTCATCGATGTAGTCCTATAACACATCCACTACCCTATCATAATCAATAACTACCTCTACCCTAGGCACTAGTGGCCCCCACTCCTTAATCTCTCTAGTCACATGGGAAAAATAATGAGGACCCTTTAGGACAACCTACTACATACCAAACTTCCATTGGATATGATATGGCCTATACCTCTCCATAGTATAATCATGATACCCTATGATATAACATGGTGCAATCATGTACTCAATCACAAACAAGTCCTCCACCTAAGTAAGCTATGTCCCTATGTAGGGACACCAAATAATGTCTGCATCATCTATCTCATTGATGGTCTTCTTGTAATAATAGGGTACATCCTCAAGTGTCGCTACATCTTTGGTTTTATTGGGTACTAGGCCCAAGTCACATGATCTTGTGGTCCGCTCTAATACCTCAGCCCCACTAGTCATGTTATTATGATGTGTTCCCAAGCCCATACCTATAACAGTGTGCTATGACTTATGCTACATACCCCTTGTACACAATCATGTGTAGATCCTTATATATATGTGCAAGAATAATAGGTTCCTAGGTGAATTGAATTAGGTGATCAAGCCCAAAGGAAAGTATCACCCACTACTATCAAATAGTATAAGGTTACTAATGAGAGATATCAAAACCACTAACCTTTGAGGGAATTGTCCCGTATCCTACTCCACCCTCTAGGGGTCAAGCTAACTCTTCCAATGCATCCACATCTATGCACTCATCCATAATATCCTACTTCACTACCCCAAGTAGGTCATCTAGCATAGCCTATCTCCCTTCCCCCATCCAATTAATCTTGGGTCCTTGCATGGGTACCCAAAAAATTTGGTGCACATTCGCTAGTGTCACCATTACCTCCCCAATCAGAAAATGAAAGGTGGAGGTCTCAGAGTGTCATCTCTCTGTTATAGCTGTCAAATATTATCGATCTGCATGAATCACTAGTAACCATTCCAGGTAATATAGGTCCACCAATATAAGAATGCCCACGAGTTCACCTATCATGATCCCCTATCATCATAGTACTCAAGAGTGCCACACCTATGAAATGATAATTGTACTTTCTCTTACAAATCAAAAAGTGGCAATTAACTCAATTATCTTTCTACATCATATTCTTCTAATTTTAAGGCCTAGACTACAACTCTATATGCCTCTATCCCTCTTATTTTAAATTTGGGCCTAGCTTAAACCCCTTTGGGCCCCCTTCTACTTTATTCTAACATTCTCATCATTATTTTGGAGATCTCGCCATTTAGCAAGACATTCTTGTTGTTTCACAAGATGATCCCATTGATTGTAATGAACCTATCATTTAGCAGGTTATTCTCACTATTTGGTAGGGTGATCCCACTAATAACAACAAAATCATCATTTGTTAGGGCAAAATTTATGCAAAAACATGAGTTTATTATTTTAATGGTGATCTCACCATTTCAACACATGATCTCATCAAAGGGTGGGTGAGATCACTGATCTTGTAGCATTCCCACCGCTTTTATGGGTGAACTCATCATTTTCCAAATTAAGAAAATGGTAGGATCACCCTAGTTACCACTTCTTACATGTAATAAATTCATTAAATTCTAAATTCACAAACAAAAATATATATACCTATTGATGTTCCCTTCCCTGATGGTCACTATTGCTCTCTTATGCACTACCAAAGGTGTTGGTGGTGTGAGATATTGTCCATTTTACTCAGATCACTCATGTGCAAATACTAGAGCTCTAAAATTACTATAGCTAGGGTAAAAAATGACTTGTTTTAACCCCCAAGGGTTAAAACATAGTGAAATTTTCAAAAATTTCACCCCTAGGTCTATAGTTACTGCATTTTATCTCTCTTGGGTTACTATTTTAGCCTTGTTGATCAATTTTTCCTTCTACTTTTTTCTAATTGCTCTATTTTTAACCTTATTTTTCTAAAATTAATGAGATTATAATTTCTTTTGATCAAGGGCCCACCCATCAACTATTTACAAATGTCCCATTTGCCCCTTGAGGGGGAATCATGGGCTACCCAAATGATGTTTGGGGCATTTTTGTAAACCTGTTTCTCTATAATTCATGCAAATTTTTAAAAAATTAGAAAATGGGGACAAAATTTATTCCTTCGAATTATATTGACCATTTTAATATTTGAAAATATGTCAATTCAACCTAATGTCTCCCCATACCTTCTCAAATAGGGGCAAAATGTAGACATCTAATTCTAATCACTATTGTGTTGATTTTGTGATAATGCACAATATAAGCTAAAATCACTAATATGTGTTAAATGGTTTGAACTTGTCACATACAAGTGCCAATCTAGACAATGTATCCTTAACTAGGTTAATACATTTTATGTGATTATTATCTTTTCTAAAGTCACCTCAAGTCAAATTATAACCATGTAAAATGACACTGTATACCACTCAATTCTCCTAATTTGGCAACACACGTCATGTGCATGTGTTATTTCACATCTAAAATGCTCTGAGTGAGGTATAGTTCTATACATAATTGGCACCATTTTATGATTATATTCCAAACACATTTTTGACTAGGTTAATTAAGTGTGCAAAATATTTCCAAAGAATTACATAAAATTAAGAAAATCCACTTAAGCAAAATTAAATCAAATCAAGAGCTTAAGTGAAAAATCCATGGAATTTATTGAAAATGCATTTATTGAAAATTCATTCCTCAAATTTTCATCATCCTATGCAATCATCAATGGGGTGGAATCTATAAGCCATTAATGGAACAAATATCAAGATTAAGCTCCCCATGCCTCATGAATGCCCCATTCTTCCAAATATTAATGGGTATATTTATGGCTTGTCCCTCCAAAATTGAATCAATTTATGGCCACACATATTGATTTCAAGATGGATAGTCATGGTTGATTCTCAACATTTTCATAAAGATATAAATATGTGAGCTAATACCACCATTTTTAAGCTTTTAATTTAACAATTTTGGGAATATTGGAGTATTATTCCTAATTTAGTTAAGGGTATAGAGTAATAAAATTAGTAAATAAATATATATTAATTAAGGTACTAATTTGTATAATTTTATTGTAATTTTAACCTTTCTAAAAATAGTAATAAGGGATAGAAAATAAGACTTAACTAGAAATGGACTGATACGACTGAGACAAAGTCTGGAATTCATTATGCAAGATTGGGACACTATTATAAATCAAGATTTGGCCATCATTTCGTGAAAGGAAAGGAGTGATAAAATAAGACACCCTAGGGTCTAGTGATATAGTTCTCTTCTATTGCTATTATCCAAGAGATCTGAGCTTTTTGGGTTTTGTTTATTATGTTTGTGTGAGCCTGCTTGTGAAATTTTAACTATTCGATGTCTATAGAACTCCCTATAGAGTTTATTTAGTATTCAAACCCTAGACTCCATTATGCTTTAAAAAAAATTGGAAAGAGGGGGGGTTAGTGTGTGTAATATGCATTAAACGTGTATCCACACCTCTTGTGTGGGAACACTACCTACATATTAATACTCCAAAGAGGGATTAAGCCATATGTGGTTCTCCCACTTGAAGTGATTTGTGAAATAGTGTGTATGAAGATGAAAAATGATAAAATTGGGTGTGCTTGAGGTGGCTAGGGACTAGTGTAAGGGTTTGAATAATCTTGTAGTTGTATTAACTGGTTATATGTAGAGAATATGGAAGTATGCCTGAGTAGACTTGCTTGTATTCTTGCTTGATTTGTGATATTTGCCAACCCCTTATAAATGAACTTTGAATGGGATTTTATAAGGATCTATTGGTCATGGGTTTAATTTATTCATGTGAGGCCAAAAAGAAGAGGAATAATAACTAGAAAGAATTGACCGTTAGAGGTAAAAATGTACTTGGATAAGAGCATCAAAAATGGACACCCTAGGGTCTAGTGCTATAGTCCAAGTTGGGCACTATAGTTCTGAAGGAATGGGACCCAATTGGATGGAATCATCACTATAAATGCTACCTCGAGGAGGTGGAATTATTATTTGAAAGGCTATGGATAATTGGGAATTAGTAAAAAGATGCCTATAAGGGTCATAAGAGAAAGCAAGAGGGACCTATGGGTTGGGTGTCACAAGCCACACTCAAGCTACCAAATTTCACATTTTATATGACTTCATTTGTCCCCCTTTTATTCTAGTGATGTATAAAATCAAATTACTAGGATAAAGGAAAAATAGAAAGCATACCTAAACTTACCTACAAGGGTGAAGCTCATAAAGCTATGTGATGTAGGGTGTACATAGAGAGAGCATGCTATGAAGTGTAACTATAAAAAATAAAAAAGAGTAGATCAGTTATTACTAGATACATTATATATAAAATAAGAATGCACAAAGCTAGGTAAGAGAGAGATAAGAAGATAAAGGAATGAATACATCTCACCAAGTATGTGAACCAATACAAAACCTATTGTGATGTTGAGTGATGCTGAGTAATGTTAGATGATGTTGTACTAATAATAATGTCATGAATGGAGCTAAGTGCTCAATTCCCTGAGAGTGGCTTAAGAATACAAAGGCTATCCCTTTGACATCATTTTTACCCACTAAGTGAAGCTACATGATCATGCATGTGATAATCAATGTTTGGACTATGTGTCCAATCCCTCTGAGTAGGTAACTCATGAATACAAAGGCTAGCTAGTCCTTTGGCTCCAACATTGCCCTGTGAAGTGAAGCTATAAACTAATATCAGTATGAACTATGTGTCATATGAGATGGATTCTAAATCCCATGAATGTTCTGTAATATGACAATGTGGCATGGATAGATGAATGTATGATGGAAACTAGGCCACTCTTGGCCACTCTGAAAGGTGGAGATTAGGCTTGTATGAAAGCTAATACAAAACAAGGAAATATGCTTATATGGAAGCCACTCAGAAATGGAGGTTAGGATTTATGAAATCAACTCCAAAATTATGCCAACCACTTGTAGATTGAATAAGGCACACAACTGCTAAGAATGCCTAGGTAATAAACTGAACTCGAAAAGAAAAGAAGTCAAATGTCCCATGCATATTGCCCCCAATCACTGGTGTCTGAAACATGGATTCTAATCTAGACATTATACCAATAACCCTATCTAAAATTGTAAGTGAGAGCCATCATGCCACTTATGATGCCCCTATATCTAGATTCTTTAAGAAAAATTATACTAAAACTATTGTATATAAATTAGTTTAAATGTACAAAACTATAAATAAACTTACTTTTTTATTTGTTTCTAAAAAAACTTGACTTTTTTGTTGTTTGGATAGGAGTGCTAAAAATGGACACCCTACTATCTAGTGCTATATTCCAACTTGAACACTATTATCTTAGGCTAAATCTGATGACTGTTCTATAATTTTCACTATCTACTTGGTCTTTTCTACCTAGTTTGAAGTCTAGTTGTTGTTCTGGGTGTTCTAAAAATTGATTTTTTGATAGTTAAGAGCACTGATCTCTATGACAAAAACCCTATTTTTTCCCCTTCTTTTGAGGGTAGGAATGAAGACCCTGCAATGACTACCCTCAAAAGAAATATCCCTACAAGTGTGTTATGCTACAAAGATACATGATATAGCAATGATAATCGATAATATATCTCAAGATATAGCATGGTTTGTAGTGAAAGATTGTTAGATCAACAAGGATATGTCTAGATAGATATAATAATATAATATCATGTGCAATATAATGAACTATAATTAGAAGTTTGGTTAGTTGTTAGTTGTTAATTTTCAAGGAGGGATGGAGCATGATGTCCATCATGGCATCCAAGAAATTATGATAATGCATGATTTAGATCATGGCATTACAAATAAATGAAAATTAAACAAGAAACAAACATGTAAGGTAAGAAGCAAGAAGCATACAAGATTGGCCAAGGAGATAAAAAAATAAGGGACATGGGCACATGTCACTCAAAATTAAAATGAAGTATACAAGGCATGTTGAAATGCCACATACACATATAATTGAAACAAATAAGGTTGGCATGAAAGCCATAATCACATAGAAGATTACAGGCAAAGGACATTGGCAAATGTCCAAAGGCACACATAAGAATAGAAGCAAAGGACATTAGAAAATATCCTAAGGCATATATAGGAGATAAATAAAAACTAAGAAATGCAATCACATCTATCTACGTAAAGCAAGAAAGGAAAGCATATAATATACTAGAAGTACAATCACATCTAACTAATCAAAGCATTAAGTGAAAGTATGCAAGACATGTAGTACAAGACTAGGTATATGATAAGAAATACATAAGTTCTATAAACTAGTGAGTTTCGATAGATTAATCCATATAAGCTACTAAGTGATGTAAATCAATAAGATACTAGAGTGTATGATGTAGGAATGACATAACATGGATGGTGTAGTCATATAGAAGATGCTCTCAGTGGGTATATATATAGATGTATGTATCGAATATAGAAATAGGATGCCCCCTCAATGGGTAGAGTGAATCAATCAAGGATATAGATGTCACTACACACACTCAAAAAATATCAAGTGAAACATGGTAATGTAGATAAATCAACAAATGATAGTATAGAACAACAAAATGTAAGTTTCGCATGGTAGTGCAAATGTAAAGCATGGAGAATGCATACAATTGAAATGTTTTTAAATAGTTGAATGTTTTTGTATTTTGAAATATTTAATGTTTTTAGATTTTGAGATATTTGAATGTTTTTTATAAGCTATGTATAGTCAATCATAATAAAATTATGTGTAAGAAATTGAAAATAAGTTATGCACAAGTAAGTTGGGAAGGGAAGATACTAATTGATGAGTCTCATGCTGGACTCTCTATCATGGTGTCCTGTATCAAGCAGATGAATCATGCATGATCATGAAGCAAGATGGAAGGGCTAAGATTGTGGCTCTAAAAGCTATGTATACTGTAAGTGATCTAAAATATCTAAATAAAAACCAACTGTGGGGTCCCCCTATAACTCTAAGAAGTGGATGTAACTGTATGGCTCTTAAGGACCCATATGGTAGTATGAAAAGCTCTCTAAACATGTGCTCTATGTGTAGAGGTATGAGACCTCAATGATACTAACCTAGGTGTGAACACTGTAAGATGGAAGCTATCTAGAATTATAAAACTATGGTTACTCTGAAAGAGACCTCTATGGAAGTGCATGAACTCTCTATGCTAGTGATGGAGGCCTTTCTTGTGTCTAAATCTAAACCGGAGGAAGAACTAAAATTGGTGGAGAAACTAAAATTGGTGGTAGAATTAAAACTAATGACTACAACATAGTAGATGGCTCTAAAGTGGGGAGTGGTAACTCATATGTAACTCTACCAACTGTAATAACCTAATTAGTGTGAATAATTTCACACATCTATGAACTATAGAAAGTAATACTTGAAATTTTTGAATCCATGGTCGACCAAGTAACATATCAAAAACTTTGGCACTAGGAACTATAGTAAATGGTATGGCTATGTGTGTTGGGCCAACCTATAGAAGAAGTGTAATCTCACCTAATGAAATCTATATGCGCCCACTGAATCCAATGATAACTATGTTTGGTAGGGTAATATCCTACTCTAAATATCCCAAATGCTACAATAATGTCATAGTGCATATGTTCACACTGGATCCATTATCTATGAGAATACTATGAATAAGATGATTATGAATGTAATCTCTAATAAAGAGTGCCTAATAATCTGAATAATCCTTGACTATCTCTTGTGCTAAGATGGAGATGGAAGGTCTAGCTATAACTCAAATTATATACACCAATCATTTTTTTTAAAGAATGTAACTCAACTAAAAGTGCCCTATATGTATCTAGTGGGGGATATACATGATATGCATGGTGAACACTTGATGTACCCCCTGTCTCTTATTTAGAATGTTGTGTAAAAGGATCTAAGAATATTTTCAAAGATTTATCCTATGTTTTTTTGCCTAAGAAGGATCAACTGAAGTTCCAAGATCAATAATATTGACATATATCAAGTCTTGTATCTTGTGTCTCAAACAGATGTTTCTATTTGTTTTATGACCTAGTACCCTATGAATCTCACAAAATGCATGTTGATCATATCCCCATGGAATAGACTTTGTTAGATCAAATTCTTGAATAGGAAGGAGAGATATGATATTACATTCCAAAAGTTGCTATAAAACTCTAGCTTGAAGAACTAGTAGATTGGTAAAGGTTCACCAAGGAGGTGATGATAAAACCACATGTTGAGGAGGCTCTGAAGTTACATTGACTGTAAGTTGATTCTGACTCTTGTTATTATTGACCTTAAATTTTTATGGAACTTTGTTTTTACTCTTGTTTATTGTTTTTGATATACTTATGTACTTGATTTTGCCTATTAAAATTAATTTAACTTCCCTTTAGTTTAGTGTGTGACACAATTCAATGAAAGAAGAGAGCCTTTTGAACATTATTGATTCATGTAAAGCTGGTAGAAGACTCTATTTGAAGAGATCTTGTTGTAACTCTTGAACAACCATGGGGATAGTTATCTTTTATCCAAAATATTCTTGTATCAAAGATCATAATCTATGAGATGCTCATTTAACCTTTGTTTCTATTGTACAACTTGGGCATAGGAAAATCTATCACCAATGCTAATGCTAAAATGAGCTAGGAACATGTCAGCTAAAGGATTAAAAGCATTGATCGACTAATTTAATACACTATAAAACCATTGTAGAGAATAGTCCTTTAGACTTCAAGGAAATATCTTGTTTAGTAGTTAGTCATTTGGCACATAGTCTAAGCATGCTACATGAAAAAATATTAGGTGTGTCTCTAGATCACCCTTGCCATAATATAGAGTAAGCTTGGGTTGAACAAAATCAAGTGGCAAGAGTGTATAGGCACCTTTCTCAAGATGTAGCATCTTGGATTGAAGAGATCTTACCTCTTGCACAAGGGCTACCACATCAAGAGATAGATATGTACTAGCTATAGTTGGTGGAATAAAGGAAGGTTGGGCTACTATAAGGGGTTGTTGAGACATAGTTACCCCTATAGTGTCATTTACAATTGGTTTCTCTAAAGGAATGGAAGATTCAACTTGTTTGGCATTTTTGATTTCCATGATCAATTGTAAAATAAGAGTATGACCTTGGGTCTGGTTCCTTATCCTTTCTCAAAAACTTTGTAGGATCAAATCTTTGTTGAGCAAAACTTCATTATAAATAATAGGTGGGAGGTGATCAATAGTTTGATGTGGTGGAGCATGAACATTGGTGTTTATATCATCATTATTATTCTCATACCACTCATAGTCAAAATTATCCTCATTAAAATTGGTGTAATCTAGATGTGTAAGATTTATAGCTAGAACCTGAGTTGGTTGTTTATCCATGGTATATGATGGGGTTAACGTAATCTAGGTGAATTCATGAGGGTTACCACTAAGTCTTGCACTTCATCTCGAAGGAAGAGATGCAAGGAGATTAGGTGTCATAAGGAAAACAACTAGATAATGGAAGAAAGGATTAAATGGATATAATTTAAACAAGGAATTGGAATATGCATAAAAAGGATATAAAACTCACAAACATGTAAGGTGATACCTCAGGAAGCAAATAGGAGCTAGTACATGTAACTAGGGTTTTGAATGAAAATGTTTTAAAATTACTAAGGAATTTTACTATTTGATGCAAATTTATGATTTAAATATGTAAGTCAAAAAAAATAAAAATAAAGAAAAAATATTGGGAAAATACCAAGACCTAGTATGGACAAATAGGGTTTGAAAGAAGATTATTTTAAAATTACTACATTTTTTTAAAAATTTAATGTTAATTTATGATTTTATTATGTAGGTAAAAAATTATAAAAATATAGGAAAAATTAATAAGAAATTTACCCTAAAGTTACTAGGGGTTTTATGTAAAAATGAAGTAAGTTAGGTATACTAAATGATTTAATAATTTTGAAAATATTGGAGTATTATTCCTAATTTAGTTAAGGGTCTAAAGTAATAAAAATAGTAAATAAATATGCAATAATTAAGATACTAATTTGTATAATTTTATTGTAATTTGAACCTTTCTAAAAATAGTAATAAGGGAGATAAAATAAGACTTAACTATAAACAGACTGATACAACTGAGATAGAGTCTGGAATTTACTATGTAAGACTGGAACACTATCACAAATCAAGATCTAGCCTTCACTTTATGAAAGGACAAGAGCACTAAAATAAGACACCCTAGGGTCTAGTGCTATAGTCCTCTTTTTCCACTATTGTCTAGGAGATCTGAGCTTTTTGGGTTTTATTTGCTATGTCCCTGTGATCCTGCCTATGAAATTTTGATTATTGGATGTCCAAAGAACTCTCTGTAGAGTTGATTTAGTCTTCAAACCCTAGACTCCATTATTATTTGACAAAAATTAGAAAAGAGGGTGAGTTCGTGTGTGTAAGATGCACTAAACATATATCCACACCCCTTATATGGGTATGTTGCCTACATACCAATAATTTGAAGAGGGATCAATCCATATGTAATTATCTCACTTGATGTGCTTTGTATAAAAGTGTGTATGAATATGTAAAATGATAAAAATGGGTGTGCTTTAGGTGGTTAGGGACTAATGTAAGGGTTTGAATAAACTTGTAGTTATATTGGTTGATTATATGCAAATAATAAGGAAATATTTTTAAGTAGACTTACTTTTATTCTTTCTTTCTTTCTGATATTTACCAACCCTTTCTAAATGAACTTTGAATGGTCTTTTATAGGGATATATTGGTCATGGGTCGAATGTATTCATGTTAGGCTAACAAGAAGAGGTATAGGAACTAGAAGGAACTGACAATTGGAGGCAAAAATGTACTTGGATAAGAGCACCAAAAATAGAAACCATAGGGTCTGGTGCTATAGTCCAAGTTAGGCAGTATAGTCCTAAAGGAATAAGACCCAAGGGGATGGAATCATCACTAGAAATTTTACTTGAAGGAGGTGGAATTACTGTCTGGAAGGCTACGAATGACTGGGAATTAGTGAAAAGATGACTATGAGGGTCATGAGAGAAATCAAGAGGGACCTATGGATTGAGTGTCACAAGCCACACTTAAGCTACCAATTTTCACATTTTATATGACTACAACTTCAGTTATACAAACTTAATATGCAAAAATTACTATAGAATAGCTTAAATTATGTAATGTTATTATGTATAATTATCACCACAAAGCTTCACCTATTTTTATAAATTGATAAACTCATGAGCCTAAGCCATTGTTTCACTAGTAAATGATGGAGGAACTTTCTACTATCATTGATGTAGACTTGGATCACCAAATCTAGGAAAAACATGCTTCTTGGCCACTGTTGGAAGGATGAACACTATTTAAAGGTTTGGTAGTATTCCTTATTTAAATAACTCTTAGAATTCATTTGTAATATCCCATGAGGGAATGGGTTGATGTTTTAGTGTCTATATTCTTTCTTATAGATATTATCTTGAATACACATGGAATAACACATCATGTAATTGTACTCTACACTCACCAAATATATAGTGTGATGTGATTGGATCACTCACACTTTATAGGTTATAAGTATGATTGGGTTGTATGATTGAGATAATCTTAATGGTCATGTGGAAATTTTCCTTTTCATAAAAGTTGGGGGCATGTTATCCTCCATTATATGTATGTACTTGTATGTTTCCATATTTATCCTAATCTCAAATCCAAGGCTTCATAATTAATCATCTCTTCATATCAAATTGCCAAAAGGAAAGATGGTTTCTGGATACATAGATTTAATCCTAACTTTGATCTCATTACTTTCAATCATTACAAATTATTTCAAATTATAGATTATATGCAATGATTATATATTGTTACATTCTCTTGGTTATAGGTCAATTATAAAAAAATCATTCAAGTTGGACTCATGTAATGATTAGGTGTGATATACACACCTAGGTACACATTTATTTTCTTTTAAACTAGTAAATTCATTGATATATTAAAGGTGGGGGGGAATGTAGACACTAAATTTGAATTATATAGCACCATAGTCTTATACATATAGAAAATATTTATCATGGTGGCATGCTACAGTTCTAATACCTTCACATTGTTGAAAGGCTAACGGTCACTATCTCTTTATGCCAAATTTCTTATCTCTTAGTCTAACCACTATTATTCTGATGACTAGGCCATTTTATACTATGAAAAAAATTATAAACTTGATAATTATGCTTCTCTATCAGTTTATGACATGCATATTTTCTAACTTCCTAGGCACTTGCGTGCCATCTAGATGCCTACATTGATGTAGGTGTCCTTTTTCTATCTAAGTGTCCAATGCCTAAAAGTCATCCAATTTTCAAATGAAACATATCTTAAAGGTCAGTTTGATTTCTTTAGTTTGATATATTTTTGAATGGGATTGGTATATATACAAGATCAACCCTCATTCATTCCTCATCTAAAAAATATTAGGAACTCATAAGAAAATCTACCAAAAAACACTTAAATCAAGCACTCAAGTGAAAAGACCTGCCCTATTCACCCCTATTTATATATCGGTCATAAGTTTAGTATCCACACAAGTCTAAAGTATGGAAGGAGCATCTCATGAGCCATTTTTTCCAAGTTAAAAGTTATGCCACTCTATGTACTTTCATATCACACATTACATTATAACAAACACAAACCAACACATAGGGGATAAATAAATATGAGGCCCTCTTTAAAGTATTGGCTATGTAGATTATGCCCATTGATAGGGAGTCCTTGGGGAAACTTGGCATGTGTGGCCACTAACCCATTTTTTCCACTATCACTCTAAGGGTGAGAAAGCTAGGGTTTGATCATTTGACATAGAATAATATCCTATACACATCACTTTTTGACATGAGAGGAAAGTTGGTACAAATTGCAAAAGGCTCTAGGAAGTCTCACCCAGTTCCAATCACTATTCCATATTGAACACCTACATTCAACTCAGACACTAGAATCAACACAACCATCTAGATCTAATGTAAGTGTCAGAGGCCATAAAGTGAAAAATTATAGAATCTGATGACTATTATAAGATGTCCAATCCACTTCTTTCCTATTTAAACCAAGATATTTTTGCACATAGTAAACTAACTAAGTACTCTTGTTTCAATCAATAAATGTACTTTGTATTTGGAATATCTTATTATTATAAATTTATAATATTTTTTATTGGAGTTTATAAATTAATTGTCTTATCATGAGTCTGTTTATCACCCTTATTCTTATTCATTTCTACTTTCTTAACCCTAGATGACCTCATACATCAAAATTTATGGTTAAACAAGAACCAACATTAAGGTTTAGAGACAATGGTTATTTGTTTGATACCTTTTTTGCATTTTTTGATATACTTATGTTGAAATTATAAATGACAAAATATAAATTTTTCTAAGTTGCTTGCATAATTAAATAGCAATGCATTTGCTTCATTATAATTATAATTATATTCTAAGATGTTTTACACTTTAAATAATATTCATGAAACTAAACCATATTTCCAACAAATAAAACTTTTTGTAGATATTGGGTTAAATGAAAATGAATCTAGATTGTGGGGTGCTAAATTTACATACAATAATTATCTAAGTGGTTAAACATACCAATAAAGCTATGGTTAGTGATAAGAGCATATAACTATATTCAATTGAACACATAATCCCATACACTAGGTTTTGTTTTTAGATAGATTCAATTTTGGTGGGATCTTTACCCTTATATGCTTTTGAATGGAGCTCCAACCAGTCTGGGACATAATAAAGGGCATAGATCCCCAAGTACACAAGTACCAAAATTACCAACGATGGCCACAACTAGCCCAATAATACCAATGAATGGTCATAACCGGCCTCCAATACCATCTGAGATTTGAACCTAGCTGATCCACATCTCATCGGTCTCATACACTAGGTTTTATTGTGTCTTGTTTCATGAAATAAATCCTCTTTATGGTCATTATGAACTATTATATTACAAAAAAAATGATAGTTTCAATATTGTAGTGAAGAATGTTAATATTTGCATCCTTAAATGGATTTTAAATCTCATTACAATAATATTTTATATGACCTAAAAAAAATAGGTCTATCTATAATTACAAGTAACAATGGATATTATGGTGATAGCCTATTCAATTCTATTTTATAAATATGCATTGAATAATTTTATATCCAATTTCTTAGGCACTATGCAACACAATATTTATACATTGCATATTTATCTAGAAAGAATTAAACATTTTATTGTTTACAAAATTTTATTGAAATAAGCATCATAGATCACATAACAAACATTTCAAATTTGAAAGGCTATATTATTAACATGGGCATGCCATATTGAATGAGTGTTATTCAATGTAGTAAATTTTACATGCAATGGCTATCCATTCTGCTTAATGTTAAAAAATCATCTACGACAATCACAACCAATGTGTATCATTGAAGTTCACTCTAGCCAAGGAGAAATTTGATATACATATAATATTATATGCATGATATTAAACATAGGTTGTTTTATTATAAAGAATTTTTGGAAAACCTTTAGCCACACCCATATTTTGGTATTTAGGTTGAATAAGAAAAAAATTCAATAATAATCTTTCATAAATACATGTCTTGTTGAAGTTACTCAATGTGAGATAAATAAATTATTGAATCTAAATTAATAAAATCTATAAATGAAACCAAACATCAAACTAGCATGTTAATGTCAATTTTATAGAACAAGGAAAAAAATCTAAAATAACTTATTGAATATTCCTTTTTGCATCTAAAAATTAAATATGGAATAGTCAAAATGGAGAAGCAAAGTATATATATTGAATAAAAATATTTAAAAAAATTAAGGACATGCCAATTTATACTTTCTTGATTTGTAAATAACTACATTTATATTTCAACATGATAGACATTAAAATAAAAGAGAAGGGAATGTACTTAAAATAAAATCTCAATGATATAATAAAAAATTTAAAAATATGCCATAATTTTTGGTTGCCTTATTAAAAAGTAAATATGTTCAAAATTTTCATCTCCTGAACATATTGACTTGAATCTTTTGTTTCCATCTTTTACAATCATAATTGATCTTAAAGAGAGGCTAATTACACTAAGACTAAAGTCTATAAAATTTAAGACATATTAATACAAGAAAAACCAATTCCATTTGAAAGGATAAATAACTAATTTCCAAACAAACATTGATATAGTAAAAAAACATTACTTGATGTATAGAAGAAACAAAAATAGTCATTATCAAGCTAAAATGTTGCCTATAATATAAAGATAATTTCAAATAAAAAATGTCCATGCAAATTTCATCATGAAATATGTATATGAAATGTGAAAAAAATGTTGTATTGAATATAAAATTTCCAAATAAATGAGGATTGAGACCATCTCCTCTATATTGAGTTTATTGATAACTGAGAAGATGAAATTATACTTGATAATGATCATATAGATGAATATATTGATGATGAAGACACTAGTGACACTTTCATTCCTATATTTACGAATCCAATATGCATTCATGAACTTCAAGACATTTTAATTAAAATTTATCGATCTAAATGAAAATAACTACCTTGTGCTTTCTAAGATAGGTTTTTATATTGTCTTCCTTTTTTTAATGAACTGCATCACAAAAACACTATGAAAATAATGACATAGTAAAAAGTACACAATTTTAGTTATTTAATTATAATTTTAGATTCTATTACCACATTATTGACCTTTTATTTAAATAAATTAAGATTGTTGTGGAATAAGTCAACATGCCCATGTGGGTTCAAATAAAAAATATTAATTAAAAGAATGGAATTTATTGGTATAAATATGAGCATTCTGATGTCAAAAAATCACTATGGCTTAAAATTTAAAAAATAAAATAAAATAAATTCTCCTAGAGTCCATGTTTGGACCATAAATCCTCATGAATAAATGAGGAGTTTGAAGAGGGCATAGTCAATAAGAAAACCATGTGACATAATCTTTATAATTTTGGATAATCTAAAAAAAAATTCTTAATATCAAAAATTATCTTAAATAAATTTAATAATGTTTTAAGGAAATGAATTTAATTATGTTGTACCTAAAATATCATTTATACAATTGTCAAATTTAACTCTGATTCTCTAAAATTATCATTCATCTTAATATTAGTAGTAGTTGGTTGTCCTTTCCCTTTGCTTTGTGTACAATAAATAATTATGGGCTAACTTAATAACTCAACTAGATGTAAGCATGATGTCTCATTTTACTTCAAGTCTCAAATCCTATCTCAAATTCATCTTTGTATTTAATTTATACTATCTACATTTACCTCTGTAAAATTAACCACATCCAATTATATCTTGAAAGTTGTTTCTAAGACTCTAGTTATACTACAATAATTACCTTATTAGTTTTATATTTATAGCTTAAAATTTTTGATATGACACTAATTTAAACTTATTGTTGATTATGTAGTATTCATGGCAGCACTACTATTTAGATCAAGGCACTAGCATCGATGCTTATGTCCCGTATCTGATGTTGGTGTATATACCCTACAAACATTCAAATTTGTAAATCATCCAACATGTATGGGTCAGCCTATATTATTATTTTATCCCTCCCCTAATATATTTTCAAAATGTGTAGTACAAATATAAAATGAGGCCCACTCATTATTCATCTACAAATTATCAAGCAAGATCAAGTACTCTTCAAGAATAAATCTAACACTTACACCTCTCAAGATTTAAGAACTTCGATATTCTTCCCTATTTCTAAATTAATAATAAGAGAATTATTATCACATGTTTGAAACATTCAAAAATTAGGCCATGAGTAGTATTTGTCAAACTACAAGCTATATCATTACATGCACTCACATATAGCATATTGTATAATTGTTCACACACAAACCCACTAACCCATGTTTTTCAAGGTGGCATGCCCTAATCGAAAGACTTGGATTATTTATCAAAATAATGATACTTAGAACCTATGCACGTGAAACCATTTGACAATCCACAAGGTGACAAAGAACCCTAATAAGCATGGGTAATTTTTTTAAAAAAGGACCTCTACTTCACTATGGACAAAGTATCAATTTAAAGACAAAATATTATATGTTAGTGTCCCCATTTCAATGGTAGTGTTCAAGATCAAAGATAACTAATTTTAAAAATATGGCAAATCATGGTTGGGCATCATCCTAACTATTTCTACACATGCATTTAATAGATCTACCTTCACATGAATAAGCAAGATAAGTACTATCTCTTCTTAATGTTTATGCAATCAAATTAATATTTGGCATTGTATATTATATATTTATCATTATTTCATAATTCAACATTATATGTGAATATATTATGAATATGACTTATTTAATTAACCTAATTTTTAGATTAGATTAATCCTTAGTTGATTACTATACTCTTTTTAATATTGATTCCCAAAAGGGTTTGAACACATGGATACAAAGGCACTAACTATGGAGGATTCCATCATTCACATAATCATACTATCTTGTATCTAAGGTAAATTGAGTGTCACTTCTTGGGGCTAACCAACTACCATTGCACTACAATAACAACATATCAAAGGCTTCTTATGATTGAAAATAAAACCTAGGTGTTTCTAATATACTATGAGATTAAAATCCAATTGTAATGTTATCTAATGGATTTATTATTAGGTAAATAGACCTCACACCATGGCTTAGTTACACTTGAGGATTGAGTTTCCATGAATTATATCTCCTATGAGTTTTTAAACTATTGTAACATAGTTTATAGCAAAAATAAGGCAAAATAAAAATGAAATTGCAAATCCAATCATAAAATAAAATTTAAAAAATAAAGTGTTGAGGTTCATAAATATTTTTACCCTATATTTTATTTAGAAAGGTAAATTTAATTTAATTATATAGGTGTAAACTTATAGAATATCATAATGTTACCAATGTAAAATATTTAAAAATTATGATTTTGACAAAATGCTAATTATAGAAGCTTGATGTTATTTAAAAACACTAAGAAAATATTTACTTAGCTTTCACATGGATTTATATTGACTAATCTTATATAAAATGGAAATTATAAGAATATGTGACTATATAAGTTCAATAATAGGTATATATGATCATAAAAAAAATCTAGACATGTATGTTGTAACTAGACTGCATCATAGTACATTCGATTCTATTGACTAAGGACTTGTCCCAATTGACTATGATAAGTGAGCGATAGGAAATGATAGAGAAATTAAAATTATGGAAATGATAGATTAGGGATAGAAGCATAAGATTATTGTTGGATGTGACCATTATAAGTTGATACAAAATGTAATGTGTTTGAGTCTATTGACTAAGGATGTATCTTGATTGATTATTCTTCAAAATTGATTGCTACACCTAATGAAACTATGCTCACTAAGTATTTTGAGATATCTAACTTCAAATTAAGCCATGCATAAATCATTGTTTATCTTATTTTGTATTTGAAACTACAAGGGAACATTGATAGCTTGAAAACTTTCAATAAAAGAGGGGAGTGTAATGGGTTTAACTAACCTCAATAAACCCATTGATGATTGACTATTGCCTACATATCTAATACTCTAAAGGTAGAAATCAATACCACATAGTTATCCCATCTATTGTGAATTTGAAATTGTGCTCTTTTGACTATATGTAGTTTGAATATGGATTTTGATACAAGAAAATGATATCTCTTAACTTATATTAGAAGTCTCTTGACTTGGCTTATGGCTATTCCTTGTGAGTGATCTTAAATTTTTAAATAATATGGAATATTTTATCAATATGAAAAAGTGTAAAGGCTTGAACCAAGTGAATATCAAGTGGGGATAATGAGTGAATTTTGACATGTATTTACAAGTGAATATTTTGAAATTTTTCTTAAGATGACACTGAAAAACATGTGATAAGATCTAAAGGATATTTTTAATTTATGAAAGTAATTTGTTTTTGGTGTAGGCTATGGCCACTATAATTGGACATGATCATAATGCACTACTATTTTGCCTAGCATAGACTTGTCTTGTTACATCATGATTCTTCGCTAAGCTAATTATTTGACTATTTATAGATGGTTATAGTAGATACACATGTTATTAGTTATATTTTTCTGATTAAGCTTAAGACTATGCCATTTTGGGATAATAGATTATTGCTTAATTAGATAATAATTCATGATTGCTTAGTATGAATTAGTTTATGTATGCATTTACATTTTTAAGCATATTAATGAATTATTTTAGTTACATATTATTGATTATGGTTATCATGTAATATGATCTAACTACCTATGTGTTGTGAGGTGGACATAGGATAATTCTTCCCTTGAGCATACAGGAGGGAGAGCATCATCAGAGAGGATGATGTAGATGGAGACGTCATTGGTCGACAGAGTGCTAGTGAAATCCTGCACACATCATAATAATTAGTCATTGTAGAAATGCATTTAAAAATGATTGTTTTGGTGTTTTTTTAAATTCCTAATTTCTATTTTGCATAATTAGATAAGCTATAGGAATAAAAATCCCTTATGTGTTTAGCCTAATGTGTCATTATTATTCTTAGAGGCAAATTTAATTAAGATAAAATTTAAATACAGGTTATTATTTATTATTTTACCATTAAATTGATAAAGCATGATTAATTTTCAAATGAATTCAATATGAAATTGAAATTTCATATTAAAATATAAAAGGGAATTATTTTTTTAGAAAAAAAGAGAAAAAGAGGAAAAAACATTAAAATTAAAAAAAAATCTAGAAAAAAACAAGAAAAAAAATTAAAAGATCCTAAAATTAACAAAGAAAAAAGATTAAAAAATTTATAGAATAACAATTTAGCATCTATTGTTCTATTTATGAGAAACATGGAAAGAGAAACAACATAACCTATGCATTGGAAAGGAAAGGAGAAAGGACGCAGTGTGGATAAGAGGATCAAAAAATGAATTTTAACAGTAGGTGGTGTATTAAAACTCACTATTTTGTTGATGTGAATAGAATAACATTGTTAAAAAATTAAATAATAAAATTTAGATTCAAAACATATAAACCATTTTTGAAACAAGATTGGGTCAAAAGTATGGTTAATATTATATTTCAAACTTCTCTATAAGTTGTTCATCATGTTATTGATCTAGTTGTTGATTAAAACCTCTAGATTAATGTAAAACACTAATATATGTGATTTCACCATCTATTTATGAAATTTTTGATCTACTTATTGATTAGAGACTTGAGATTATCGCACAAGTCTCTAATCTATGTGATTTCACCATCCATTTAATCTTTGTACTTCACAAACTCATAGTAAAAATTGTGGGCAACTTCTTAGGGAAAATTATATTGTGAGAATATTTACATGCATAAAGAGGCAGAGATTTAATCTATGTGGTTCGAATCCATTGTATACACTGGTTGGGAAAGAAATAATAAATCTACAATGGAAACTATGTTTCCTCCTTAATGCAAGATCAAATTTTGATTGGAACATTATTCTTTTTGCCTGGGATTTTTGTATTGAATTTTGATCTCAAGATACCAGTCCATATTGAGAAGACTTATATCAAATAATTTGGGAGTTTTGAATTCTCATACATTAGATTTAAACTAGTGGTGGTTTGCATAGAAGAAAAAATTAAATAAATATTATAGTTTTATGGTCTAGTTATACAACTAAAGTACTTGCCCTATTATGTAAAGTGAAGAATTTATAAGCAAGAAAGAATATATATATAAAAGGAAATTGTTTTTATGTTGGCATCACTACCTAAGTTAGCCATTACTTTTAACTATTTTTATTTAATTTGTCCTTCTGGTCAATTAAACTTGTAGTGCCATCTCCTTGCAAACTAGTTATAAGTGATTAAATAAAATTGTTGGGCATCGATAGGATGTTTTTATATTAACATATTAAAGATAAGGTTATTGAATACTAATTTTGGGTTGTAATCGGGCATCCTATAAATGTATACCTATTTTATGATATTCTATGATTTAACTGGGTGATAGAGGGCAGAAGTTTAGTTTTTCTCACTTTTAATAATATCTAATGTTATCATAATACCTTATTATACAATATAATAATACTATTATTCAAAATGGGAATGGTTATAAAAATTAGATTTTTGGTATATCTTTAACCAAGGAGTTGAATACCCATAATAAACTATATCTCTAATTACATCATTCTATTTATATTATAGTATTAACATTGGTGAAGAATTGACATCATCTAGATTTCATGGTGAGTGAAGGAGCGATGGGCAGCCCGTCGACAGGTCCCAGGAAGGACGCGTCTTTGCCTTGGGTGGGAGTCTTTAGTCAGGAAAAGTTCTATTGTAGTGAACGCTCAAAGCTGATCAAGATAAATGGGTGTTTATTGCGTAGCCAAGATCGACCAGTTTTAGTCATTCCCCCTAAAGTGGTGCAAGAAGATGTTGATTATCTTTCATCACATACTCTGATTTGCAAATTTCTAGGAATTCAAATCTCCCTAGCGGCCTTAGAAGCCTGGATTCGGTGCTCCTAGAAAATAGAAGGAGATTTTGACATCATGTTGGCAAGTAATAGTTATTTTTTGGTGAATTTTTCTTCTGTTTCGGATTGGAATAGAATTTTTGAAGGGGGTCCCTACTTCTATGAGCATGTGGGTCTCTTTCTCAAACCCTGGCATGCAAGGTTTAATTCGGCAGAGGAACTTCTAGCTTGTGTACCAGTTTGGGTTCACCTTCCATGACTACCCCTAGAATTCTGGCAGGAGAACATCCTCAGGCAGATAGCTGCCATGATGGGTAAACCAACCGCTATAGCTCATCAATCACTAGACAAAAAGGTAATTTTGTATGCACGTGTTTGTGTGGACATTGACTTGAATAATCCTCTTCCAGATTCCATGGAAATTTATATGGGTTCTTCATCCTAGATATAGCAGATAGATTATGAATCTATTCCATTTCATTACCATATTTGTCATGTGTATGGACACCTGCATCACCAATGTCCTCAGGCTACTAAAGACAATGAGATAGGCCCAGAATCCTCAATGCCAAATCCAGCACTTGCTGGCAAAAGGATGGGATGTTCGGCCCTTCTTGATAATGCAAAAACCCAACCTGACAGGGAGCAAAGGGAAAAATCTTGTGAATAATGCAAGTATGGTGCAAGGATCAACTGATCAAAGTGGTGCTGAGATGGATGGATTTACACTAGTTAAGTGCCATGGGAAAAGCTAGGGCCTAAAGCACAGGAATGCGGATATGTAGGTTGAGTTGGGTTTCAACAGATTTGAAGCCCTAGATAGTATGGCCATCGAGGATGACATTCCAATTGAGACCCAGGGGGAAGTGCTAGAGGCAGATAAACAAATCTCAGCCCCTAATGAGATATAGGATATGTTGTTCCAGCTGAATTCAGGGAGCTCTTTGAGGCCGGAGGAGGAATCACAGGTGGCTGGTTTTGGTCTTCAAGAGAAGGAAACTAGATGGGCCGATTAGGTAAAGGAAATTGATGCGGGTAGGAAAGATAAAGGACCTTCCTCAGCACTTGGTTTAATGCAATGACCATTCAAGAAGGGCACCTCTTCCATTCCTTCCAAAGCTGGGAGGAGAAAGGATCAAGAAAGACTCAGACTTACAAGTGATTTATTGGTGGAATCAGGGGTTGTTAAAACCCTAGATGAACATATCCCCCAACCCACTCAATGATTTTCATATCATGGAATGTGAGGGGTTTGAATAGTTTCCCCAAACAAAAAGCTATGCGTAGATTGGTGATGGATCACTCTCCGAATATCCTCTGTATCCAGGAGACCAAACTGGCTGTAGATTCAATGTTTTCTTGTATGTCAAATATCTGGTTATTTGGCCATTGTTAATGTATAGGTGCTTTGGGAAACTTAGGGGGAGTTGCCATGTGTTGGGACCCGAGGAAGATCTTACCAATCCATTAGATTTTCTGCCTATCGGCTCTTTCAATGGTGGCCTCCTCCTTGAAAAAGGCGAGCTAATTTTGGTTACCACAGTTTATGCACCAATTGATATTGATGGACAAATTCAGCTTTGGGAGCATATCCGCTATGTTCAAAATTGTCATCTGTACCTTCCATGGATTGTTGCTAGTGAATTTAATGCAGTACTGAGCTTGGAGGAGAAAAGAGGTGGGTTAACTCGGTTAGGCCCCTCTTCTGATTGTCTTCACCATAATTTAGAACTGTTGCACCTTTTAGATGTTAAATCTTCAAATGGGCTATTCACATGGAGTAACAAAAGAACAGGTAATGCTGCCATTTCTAAATGTCTGGATAGATTTTTTGTGTCTTGTTTTTGGCAATCTAGTGTTGTTTCTCTTAATTTGGAAATCCTGGATTGGAGAGGGTCTGATCATTGGCCTATCAAGTTGTCCACTAGTTATATTGATGGACCCAAAAAGCCTCCCTTTAAATTTCAGCTGATGTGGCTTCGCGACCCATCTCTTCATGACTCCATTCGGCAGTGGTGGACATAGGGAGGTCCTGCTTATGGAACCGCTATGTATTCTTTCCAGAAAAAGCTACAGTATGTAAAAAGAAAGTTGAAAATTTGGAACCAAAATGGTTTTGGCAACTTACATTGTATGAAGAAGAAGGCTCAAGATTGGCTTGATGGGATAACTAGGCAAATAAGAAACTGTGGTTTCTCAGAAGAGCTCTGCATGGAGGAATCTAGAGCTGTAATGACCTTAATGGAGTGGGAACTTTGGGAGGAAATATATTGGAAGCAAAAGGCTCACATTGATTGGCTCCAAGAAGGAGATAAAAACACTACATTTTTCCATAATTCTGTACAAGGAAGGCATAACAGGAACTTCATTTCTTCTCTGGTTACTCAGGAGGGGATGTGCCTTACCTCTACCCAAGATATTAATAGGGAAGTTGTCCGGTTCTTTTCAGCGCTCTTTGCTAGCGATCCCCTTCCAGAAGAGATGGCTGAAAATACAATTTTATCATGCATACCTCCTCTGGTGATTGCGGAAATGAATGAGTTCCTCATGAGGCCAATTAGTATGACTAAGATTGAGGAGGTAGTGTTCAGCATGAAGAGAGACAAAGCCCCTGGCCCGGATGGATTCCCAACTAAATTCTTTCAAGACTTCTGGGATATCATTAATCAAGATCTGATGAATGTGATTCAAGAATCATACTCTAACAAAGAGATGCTTAGAGCTTTGAATGCCACATTCTTGGTTCTTATTCTGAAGAAAAAACAGGCTCATAGACTTGATTTGTTTAGGCCCATAGCACTTTGCAATGTGGTCTATAAAATTGTTACCAAGCTCATTGCTCAGAGACTTAAAGGGTACCTTCCCAGGCTTATTTCAGAGGAGCAAGGGGGTTTTGTGGCAAGAAAATAGATCTTGGACAGAGTGGTTAACTCCTCGAAAGCTATCCATTCTATGAGTACTTCTTAGGAGCGTGCTATGTTTATCAAGCTTGATCTTGCCAAAGCTTATGATAGAGTTAGCTGGAGATTTTTGCACAAAGTCCTTTTGGCATTTGGCTTCAATTAGGAGTGGATTAGGTGGGTGCTAAGATGTGTTACTACACCTTCCTTTTCGGTCCTTATCAATGGGGCACCGTCTGAGCTCTTTAGTGCTTCTAGAGGCCTTCGCCAAGGAGACCTGCTATCTTCATACCTATTTATTATTCTGGCAGAGGGACTTGGGTAGATTTTTAAACTTCGTGTTTCTCAAAATGCCTTGCATGGGTGGAGATGGGGGAATGAGGTAACTACCCTAACTCACCTTCAATTTATTGATGACACTATCCTTGCTGGTAGAGCTAGAATATGGGAAGCAGAATCTTTTTGGCTTACCCTTGACAGCTATCTGGCGGCATCTGGGTAGAAAATTAATGATCATAAGTCCTTGATCTTCTTCTTCAATACTCCTACACCTATTCAGAGAAGGATTGCAGCTATATTAAGGTTTCAAATTCAAACCCTTTCGATGATTTATCTTGGAATTCCCATTGTGGTGGGAAGGCAGCCTAGACTATTTTGGTAGAATATTCTAGACAAACTTAGGTAGAAAGTTAGTCACTCAACCCATAGGTGGCTTTCTATGGTAGGTAGAGTGATTCTTCTTCAATCTATTATTCAAGCGCTGCCCATATACCATTGTATGGTCTAGGCAGCCCCTCTGTACTTCCTGAAGGAATTTGACACCCTATCTAGACAATTTCTTTGGAGCGGTAATCTATAGAATACAAAATGGAGCCTTATCAATTGGGCTACTATTTGTTGGCCTAAGCAAGAAGGAGGGCTTGGAATGTGGTCTGCTATTTTGGCTAGTTAAGCCCTTGTGTCCAAGCTCTATTGGAGATGGTGTTCCAACCATTCTTCTCTTTGGGCCCAAATTATCTCAGTTAAGTACTTTCTTGGTGTTGACTCCCATGATATTTCTAGGCTCCCCCTTGAGGGTAGAGGATCGATGGTTTGGAAAAATCTCAAGCTTGGTGCTCAACTCATGAAAAATAGCTTATTCTGGGTCTACAATAGTGGGATGAAGGCCTTCTTCTGGCGAGACTCTTGGGATGGAGCGCTACCCCTTTTATCCTCACATCTGCATTTGCAGCCACTTAGTGTTACTTTTCACTCAGTTGGGTGGCATACTATGGCACATTACAAAGAAGCTTTTAACATGGGCATGACTATTGGTTACAGGTGGAAAAGTTCCTTTGATTGGCTGTTGGGGGGCTCGAAAGAGGATAGAAGGGAATTAACTCAGCTTCTTGGCTCCAAAAGATGTAGCTCCCTACAAGGACGAGATGTTCTTGCCTGGGGAGGGGATGCCACTAGGCAGTATACAGTTGCTTCAAGATATAAGGCCCTAGCTAAACAGTTCTTTGATGAAGGACAGTTCCTATGGGGGAAGAATATCTGGAACAGGGCTACTTGGCCCAAGTGTATTTTCTTTTTATGGTTGCTTACTTACAATAGGTGTCTTACCTGGGACAATTTGTGCAAGCAGGGATTTTAGGGACCATTAGTTTGTGTCTTGTGTCACAGCAATGAGGAGACTACTTCTCATCTTTTTTTCCAATGTGAGTATGATAGGCAAATTTGGCATCTATGGTGGAATGCCTAGAGTTTTCCTTGCTGGCCTACTATGTCATTGGCTGAATTGTGGGGTCGACTTGGTCAAGCTCCTTCAAAGGTCTCTTTACTTCAAAATGCCTGGCTGATTGGCCCTTCTTTTATATTCTGGAACCTTTGGATTGAAAGGAATAGGAGGATCTTCAAGGGCGCCCAGCTAGAAGTGCGTGCTCTATGGATAAAAATTACCAGTTTGTTGCAAGAGACCTTGCAAGTGAAGTGCACGGGGGATGGCAATATGGAACCTAAAGTGGTGGGCTTTTGCTCACATCTGGGCTTGGACCTAACCCTGACCTATGTGGCTAAGGTAAGCAACCATTTGGTGTAATGCAGCAGGTAGAATTCACGGTTCGTGAACAAAATTGGCTGCTAGACTCCTCCTGTTGAAGGGGTTATTAAAATAAATCTTGATGGCTCCTCACGTGGGAACCCAGGGGAGGCCAGCATAGGGGGAATCGGTTGAGACAAGACTCAGAAAATTTAGTTTATTTTTTCAATTTACAAAGGCCATCAGACTAACAACCTCATGGAAGCCATGGCTATCCTAGAGGCGGTTCATTACTGCTATCAAAAAGGGTGGAATAACATTATGTGTGAATCGGATTCATAGGTATTGATCAATCTATTGAATAGATGTGATCCTGGTAAGATGGATTGGCAATTACAGGTTGTTATTCAACAAATCTTGCAATTAAGTACTTCCCTGCATTCGATTTCCTTCAAGCACATTCCCCGTGAGTGGAACAGTGTTGCAGATTGTCTTGCCAAGTGGGCCTTAGAGAATGGGCCTTCGTGGAATATTACTGAGTTATGGATGCTTCCTATGAGTTTATACCAGAAACTAGTCCAACTGGTGGACCATGATAATGAGTTGTAACTGTTGTTTTGTTTGCATTCTTAATAAATTTTTACCCCTCTTTTAGTTAAAAAATAATATTAACATTGGTATTATGTTATTCACTCTTAGATAATAATTATTGGTTTGTTAATAATAATTATGCTCCTCATGCTAATACAAGTAATTATAATTTAATATGGTATTTATGGAATAAATATACCTTTTATATATATAAGATATTGAAAACTATAATTATTTATCCTTATAGTAAAACTCAGGTAGAATTTGTAGCTTACTTTATACAATGAACTAAATCAGGATTTTACTATAAATTCCTATTTTTATGAGTTATGTAACTAATAGGCATAAAAATTTGATAACTCTAGTATGAGAGTTATAATAAAGAACCAGATACTTAGTTATAACTAAAGGAGTCGGTCGGATTTACCTCTTATTTTTGTGGGATAAAACTAATATACTCCTTAAAATATAGAAGTACGTCATGCAAGATATCAAATTAAGTTATGAATATTTACATGGAGGTTAGAATTCTTTAAACTAATGTTCTCAAAAGAAATATTAATAAAAAAAATGAAAGAATTTAAATTAACAATTTAGCGAATGGTTGCTTATAAAACACCAAAAATAAATAAATAGATAAACTAGACCTTTTTTATTTTTAAAATATATAAAGGCTTTATTTTCAATGAATGTTTACATATACTTATAACTAATTCATGAGTTGAATTAATAGTTATAGTTAAAACACTTGACTATGTTAATATGGGTTGTCATAGGGTGTAGAGAATTGGAAACCAATTTTATTGTTAAATTGTATAGTAAATTTGTATGTTTACCCAAGTGATATATTGATAAACATTATTTATAGTATGGGATAGAATATAATGAAAGATTCATGCATATGTTAGACATATTTAATGTATGTTGTTATTATTCCTAAAGGTAGAATGTTGTGTGTTACATTTACTAGTAGGATGTATGTCATGGAATCTTATGGTTAAATTGTGTTTGATCAATTTGCATTGTTAATTCAGAGTAAGAAGTGAGATGGACATCATTGGCTTATTGGAATTACAATTTTAGATAAAGGCAATCCAATCAAGTGGTGTGCATGAAATTGATAGATCTATCAATCATTTTATATTACTATCCATAAAGGTTTGGCCAAAGTATGTTTATTAAGATATTATCATTCATGAGTATGATTTACATGTATGTGAAATATCTTGTAATAGATAATTTTTTTCTATGATACACTACATGTTAGTTATTTAAAAATTATACAACACATGGGTACTAGCTAGTCTCTCTAGATTCTCATGCCATCACTATCTACCCATCTATGAAGGGAGGGCCATTTTCTGATGGGATAGTGCAGGGGATCATTGGTTCATGGTTGGTGTCAAAAAGTTCTCAAATGATGCTCTCCCTCCTCACAATAGTACTACTTATTGAGAAGACACTTGAATTTGCCACAGATACTTGAATTTCAAAAACTATGCTCCAGGGGTAGTCAAGTATCTTATTTATACATTGTAAAATATTTTAATTGTTATTAAAGAGTTTTAATTATACATTGATGCACATTGACAATGGTTATTATGTACTTGGTTAAGTAAAATGTTATAATTAGTTACCATATTTGAGTTGTCATATTCTCATTATTTAGATATTTGTACTTATATTATCTTATGAATTGTTATCGTGATTACACATGATTATTTTAATTATCTTGTTAAACTCTTAGGTTGTACTCTACTTTTACATATGTGTTTATTAAAAAAAAATACATTTTTTAGTAGATCCCAATGGGGATGTTACATGTCTAGAAGGACCAAGGATAATTATCCTTTGGTGGAGACAGTTTAAAGATGATTTTAAGTATCTTGAGAATTTAACATTGAAATTTTTATGTAGTGATAATTATAAGCAAAGGATCAAACCAACATATATATAAATGGCTTAGATTAATGGTGCATAAGAGTCATGTAATTTTGTGCAAATCATTTCGTTTATAATGTGTCAAGAACCAACATTATCAAGTAACTATGACTATATTTAGGTGTCTAAAACTCAATGGCCTTATTATTAATTATAATAAACCCATTGTGTGGTTCTATTTTATGTTACATGTGGATTACATTTGAGTCTAGTGATACTTAATGGATATCACATCACTTCTAGTGAACCCATTATTATTCCACCTTTTTGGAGTACTACATTAGGTATTACTCCTCATTCATGAGAGTTGTAATATGCATATTTCAAACTCAAGAGCTTGATTAGTTATTCAATATCAAGGCTTGATCACTACCAATTTGCCATTAGTTTAAATTTTCTAAGTCCTTCAATAAGGGGGCTTAATTATCCATCATGAATTATTGGTTACAGGTTAGTTTAGTTTCACCCACATACTTGTGTACTCCTTCCTTACTCTCTTTTCATTTTTTCTATTTTGAAAAGATTAGATTTTTCATAATTCAACTATGGAAAAATTACTAAATTATGTGTTATTGCATGGTTTGATAAATTTAGTGCCATACACAATTTAAGTATACTTTCAACGATAAAGTGTGTTATACACACTTAGGTTCAATTATTTCTCCTTTAGTTTATCAAATTCATTACTAAAATAAAATGGTGGGGGTGAATGTATACACAAATATATTCACATGTACTTGACATTGATAAATATTAACATATCGTAAACCACATGACTTGCACTCAAATACATTACTCTTATTTACCATTCATTAAAGCCATATGTGTGTGTGTGTGTGTGTGTGTGTGTGTGTGTGTGTGTGTGTGTGTGTGTGTGTGTGTGTGTGTGTGTGTGTGTGTGTGTAGAGGGTTGATTCTTTGTTTGGGGTCATTATTGCACAAAAAATCAAAGTCAAATTATCAAACTATTTAATGTCATCCTCAGAGTATTTCTAACTCAAAAAAAGTGTTCCTAATGTTTCAATATAGGTCCCCCCTAGGTGGATAGGAACATTGCAACACTACTATCCAATTTATATGACCACATCACATGCCAAATAATGACTCATTTCAATTTTTAAAATTATTATTTTGGGTCTTCCCACACATTTCATAAAGTCGGCTAAATAAAATTATGGAAATATTTTCATATAAATACACATAAAATATCATTCATTATCACCAATTACTATCAATTGGTTGTTAGCTTACACACTATTTTGCATTATGAAAAGTTTTGCCTTTTCTTTCCAAATTTAAGATAATTCACAAGGAGAAACCATAACACAAGTCTAAAACATATGAAAGGTAATCAAGAGATGTCATTGTCAAATATCAAAGCCATATTTATAGCTAAAAATACATAGTTAAGGAATATCATGGCATAAACAACCTAAATAGGGAACTACATGGGCTTGATTTCCCTCATTAGAGTATTAGATGCATAAACATTGGTTAATCATAAGGGGGGCTAATTGAGGTCATCTCAACTCATTACACTCCCCTGATTTAACAATTTTGGAAATATTGGTGTATTATTCCTAATTTAGTTAAAGGGTCTAAGTAGTAAAATTAGTAAATAAATAATCAATAATTAAGCTATTTATTTGTGTAAATTAATTTCAATTCAAAATTTTCTAAAAATAGTAATAAGGAGAAGAAAACAAAACATAGTTGGAAACCAATTGATCTAACTGAGGCAGAGGCTGGAATTCACTATGTAGGATTGAGACACTATCACCAACTGAGATATGAACTTCATTTTATGATTGGACAAGAGCATTGAATCTAGATAGTAGTGGCACCAGTTCTATAGTCCACCTTTGCCACTATTATCTTGAGGATCTAAATTTTTGGGTTTTATTCATTATATTTGTGTAACCTTGTTTGTGAAGTTTTGGTAGTTGGAAGTCTGTAGAGCTCCCTATAGATTAGATTATTTATTCAAACCTTATCTTCCATTACACTTTGACTAATTTTGAGTAAGAGGGGGGTTAGTGTGTGTAATATTCAATGTGTGTGTTGTGTACCTCATGTATAGGCACACTACCTATATACTAATACTCTGAAGAGGGATCAATCCATATGTAGTTCTTTTACTTGATGTGCTTTGTGAAATTATGTGTATGAAAATTTAGAATGTTAAACTGGATATGCTTGAGGTTGTTAGGGACTAGTGTAAGGATTTGAATAAGCTTGTAAGTGTGTTGATTGGTCGTATGCAAAGAATAAGGAAGATTTTTTGAGTAGTCTTACTTGTATTCTATCTTACTTAGTGATAACTGCCAACCCTTTCAAAATGATCTTTAAATGGGATTTTATAAGGATCTATTGGTCATGGGTTGAATGTACTCACATTATGCCAACAAGGATAAGGATGTGGAACTAGAATAAATTAGTCATTAGGGCCATAAATAGACTTAGACAATAATGTCAAAAGTGAATAGGAGTGGCATTGACAGTATAGTCCTAGTGTGGTGTTATTATCCTGAGTAGATAGGACCTGGGGGTTAGATCTATCATTGAAATAAGGGTCTGACTCAACTAAGATCAAGTATGGAAGGATACAAATGACTAAGAATCAATGAAAATGATACCTATGAGGGTCATGAGAGTAAACAAGAGGGACCTATGGGTTGGGTGTCATTAGCCACACTCAAGTTACCAATTTTCAAGATTTATATGACTATATTTGCCCCCCCTTTATTATAGTGATGTAGCAAAGCAAAATACTAGGATAAATACAAAATAGAAAGTGTACCTGAACTTACTTGTAAGGGTGAATCTCATGAAACTGTGTGATGTTGGGTGCGCATAGAGAGAGCATGGTGTGAAGTATAAATATATAAGAAAAACAAAGAATAGATCAGTTCTTACTAGATATGTTATATCTAAAATAAGAATGTACAAAGCTAATTGAGAGAGAGAGGAAGTGAAAGGAATGAATACACCTCATTGAGTAGGTGAACCAATACAAAACATTTTATGATGTTGAGTGATGCCAGATTATGCTGAGTAATGATAAAAGGTGTTATACCAAGGGTAATATTTTGAATGGAACTAAGTGCTCAATTCCTCAAGAGTGGCTCAAAAATTCAAAGGCTAGCCATGCATGTGTTGATCAATGTTTGGACTATGTGTTTAATCCTTTTGAATTTGTGGCTCAAGAATACAAAGGATAACTAGTCCTTTGGCTCCATTATTTCCATGTGAAGTGAATATATGAACTAATACCAGTATGAAATGTGTGTTTTATGAGATGGCTCATAAAGCCCATGAATATACTATGATCTAAAAATTTTGGCATAGATAGATGAATGTATGTTAGAAACTAGGCCACTCTTGGCCACTCCTAAAGATGGAGATTAAGCTTGTATGAAAGCCACTCTGAAATATGTGCACTAAGCTTGTATGAAATCCATTCCAAAATTATGCCAACCACCTCTAGATGGAATTAGGCATACAAGTGCTAAGAATTATTGGGTAATAATAACTTGGAAAGAAAAGAAACAAATGTGATGCACACATTACCCCCAATCACTACTGTCTAAAACATGGATTCTAATATGGAATTTATATCAACTACCATATATAAAACTAGAAGTAAGATCCATCATATTGTGCATGAATCCCCATATATCTAGATTCTTTGAGTGAAAGTGTGCTAAAAATTATTGATTATGAACTGTTTTGATTGTACAAAACTATAGCTAAACTTACTTTTCTGCCTTCTTTTGGAAATTCTAGTTTTTATATTATTTATATAGGAGCATTAAAGTAGACACTAGTGGTACTGATGTTATAGTCCAAGTTAGGTGTTGTTGTCCTAGGTCAAATCTGGTAATTATTCTAGATTCTTGACTGTCTGCCTAGTCTATTTTGACTAGTTTGATGTATGGTTGTTGTTTTAGGTGTTCTAAAAACTATTGTTTTGATCATTAGGAGATCTGATCTTTGAGACAAAACCCCTATTTTTTACCCCCTCTTATGAGGGTAGGAATTAAGACCCTATAATGACTTCCCTCAAAATAAAGAGCCCTATAAGTGTGTTATGCTGCAAAGATACATGATATAGCAATGATAATTGACAATATATCTCAAGATATAGCATGATTTGTATTGAGATATTTTTAGATCAATAGGGGTATGCCTAGATGGATATGACAATGTAATAACATGTTTAATGTACTAAACTAGAAATCAAAATTTGGTTAGTTTTTAGTTATTAGTTGGAGGGATGGAGCATGATGTCCATCATGGCATCCAAAAGAGCAAGATAAATGCATGATGTGAATCATGGCATTGCAAATAATGAGAAGTAAACAAGAAATAAGCACACAAGGCAAGAATCAAGAAGAATATAAGGGTGGCCAAGGGGCCAAGTAAACAAGGGACATGGGCACATCTCACTGAAACTAGTAAGCAAACATACAAAGTACATTCAAATGCCACATACACATATAATTGAAAAAAGTAAGGCTGGCGTGGAAGCTACAATCATATATAAGAGTACATGAAAAAGACATTGGAAAATATCCTAAGGCACACATGTGAATAGAATCAAAAGACATTAGAAAATGTCTTAAGTCACATACAATAGATAAATAGGAACTAAAAAATGCAAACAATCTAGCTAATCTAAGCAAGAAAAGAAAGCATGTAAGGAAATGGAATTACAATCACATCTAACTAATCAAAGCAAGAGGGTAAGTATGAAAGACATGTTATTACAAGACTAGGTATATGCTAAGAAATACATAAGTGTTATATACTAGTGAGTGTCGATAGATTAATTTGTGTAAGCTATTAAGTAATGTACATTAGCATGATAACTAGAGTGTGTGGTGTAGGAATGACATAACCTGGATAGTGTAGTCATGGAGAAGATTCCCCCAATGGGTATATGTATCAATGTTTGTCTCTATGTAGAAGTAGGATGCCCCCTCAATGGATAGAGTAAAGCAATCAAAGAGTTGGATGTCACTGTACACACTTAAAGAAGATCAAGTGAAGCATGGTAATGCAAATAAATTGATAAACTATAGCATAAAATAACAAATGTAAGTCTAACATTGTAGTATAGATGTAAAGAATGGATAATGCATATAATCAAAATTTTTTGGTGATTTGGAGATATTTGTATGTTTTTGTATTTTTAAATATTTTAATGTTTTCAAATTTTTGATATATTTGAGCTATGTATAATCAAGCATAAGAAACTACGTACATGTAAGCAAGGAAAGGATGATACTAACCGATGAATCTCATGGGAGACTTCCTATCATGGTGTCTTGTATCAAATAAAGGAATCATGCATGATTATAAAGCATGAGGGAATGGCTGAAAATATGATTCTAAATATTTGGATTCATTGTTGGTATCTTAGAAATCATAATAACCTATATTTTTCCACTCATCATTATCATCTTGATTTTGAACCAATGAAAAGTTAGTGTTGACTTTTGTTGTATATGGATATTTTCCTTTGATAAATTATATCTATGAATTATTTACCTTAGAATGTTCAATAAATCCCAAACCTTGGTGACAAACATTATTAGCTGTTAGAATAGGAGTAATGATGCCTTGAGCCTGCTTGCCCAACCCTTGTCCTTAATAATTGAAATGTTGTAGATATTTTTGACCAAATCCACACTACTTTGAAAATTGATCCTCATTTTGGAGAGGTAGATTTTTATTTTTATTTTGCTTTACCTATACTTTTGATACTGTTTCTTGCTCTGATTTTGCTTTTTGATCCTTTTATTGTTATGAGTTATGATTTGTTAACTACTTTTTTAATATTTCTAAATTTGACCTTTTGTGAATGTATTCCTATGTCGTTATGGATTGATTGACTAATTTACCTTGTATAGGGTCCTCATTATAAATTATCTATTGTATATGTTTTTATAATTCCAAACATAAATCTGTGGGATGCCCATGCATTCTATGATATGCACAATAATATCTAGATCTTCTCACTAGATGTAAAGTAGGTAGTCTGATCAACTTAGATTTAATCATTTCCCTTAGTACCTCACTTAAACTCTTATTTTATCATTGAATGATTTTTTAATCACTATTTTTAGAGTTATTTTGTTATGATTTCTTATTTTGATATGTAACATTACTTGCAACCAATTGACTAGGTGAAGGTGCATATACATGATTGACACTAGGGTGCCTTTTAGGATTTTGTATTATAATTAGATTTTCCAATGTTATGATATTTTCATGTAATATATAATTTTGAAATTTTAAATCTGAAATTAACTTGCTCATACTGGTGATTTGATCCCTTAGAGTCTCACAAGTGCAAACCCTAGTTGCTTATGATTGAACATATAAACACATATGTTGAAGTTTTGAAGAAGTTATAGGCTGAATGTATGTATTGGAAGCAATAATATGAGTGGCATCACCTTTTGGAGGGGTGATATTATGGACCTAGTTAGAGGGAAAGTAGATATCACCCTCTTGGGGGAGAGGAGGAGTAAAAATGGTTTCTTGTGCATAAGATATAACATTGAAACTTGACATGTGGTTGTTAGCTTATGCAATGGATCCTCTAGGTATAAACCATGTATGTGAGATAAAATTCATGTAATTGGAGTTATAATTTGTATAAATATATGTTTATAAATATCATTCCTCATGAGAGATAACAATTTTGGGATAAAGATCATGCATTTGTGCATGAATGCATAAGAAACTTTGACATGTGCTATGGCATTTCTAATGTGTTTATCATGATAAACTTGAAAAAAAAATCACATGAGAAATAGAAAGGAAAGGATAGAGAACATGAAATTTTGCACAAATGCATCAAAATTTTTGACATGTATCATAACATTGTAACATATCTAACAAAATGGAGTTGGAAATTGTTTCGCATGAGCAAGAGAATATACAAAAGGAATTGAAATCTTGCGCATTTTAAACAATAAATATTGTAATATCATCCTTTATTATGAAAAATAAGCATGAAATGCAAATAATGAAGCTTTGTACTAACATATGATAAACTTCATCATTCATGTACATGATAGGACCAATGATGGTCTCCTTATTATTTGTAACAAATGTACGAAAAATTGGTAAATAAGTGAGATCCATTTTTGAAATCTGGTTTTAGAATGTAAGGTTGTATCTCAAAATTATTGGGACCTATTGTATGAAACTAGGGTTTGAAATATGATTTATTGTGGAAGATACTATGAATTTTTTAAATTTAAAGTGAATTTTTGAGTTAGATATGAAAGTAAAAAATCAAAAATTTATTGGAAAATTTGTGATTTAAAGAGACCTATTGGATGTAACTAGGGTTTGGAAAAATAAATATTTTTAAGAATTACTATTTAATGTTTAAATTTAAAATGAATTTTTGATTTTAATATGCTAGTAAAAAATCAAAAAAATATTGGAGAATTACTGGGAAAACACTGAGACCTAGTATGGGCAACTAGGGTTTGAAAGAAAAATATTTTAAAATTAATATGAATTTTTAAAATTTAAGGCTAATTTTTTATTTTATTATGTTGGTAAAAAATCATAAAAATAGAGGGAAAATTAGTAGGAAATTTACCCTAGGGCTTCTAAGGTTTTTATGTGCAAATGAAGTCAAGTTCACCAAATGATTTAATAATTTTGGGAATATTGGTGTATTATTCCTAATTTAGTTAAAAGGTATAAGTAGTAAAATCAATAAATAAATAGACAATAATTAATCTACTGATTTTTCTAAATCAATTGCAATTCAAACTTTTCTAAAAATAGTAATAAGGAGAAAAAAATAAAACTTAGCTAAAAATTGATTGATCCAACTGAGATAGAGGCTAAAATTCACTATGAAAGACAGACACTATCACCAACTAAGATATAAACTTCATTTTGTGATTGGACAAGATCACCATAACTGGATAGTAGTGTCATTGACACTATAACCCACCTTTACCACTATTGTTTTGAGGATTTGAGCTTTCTGGTTTTTGTTCACTATGTCTGTGTGACCCTGTCTATGAAGTTTTGATAGCTAGAAGTCTATAGAGTAGATTATTTCTTCAAACCCTATCTTCTATTTTGCTTTGACCAATTTTGAGAAAGAGGGGGGGTTAGTGCGTGTAAGATGCACTTGGCATGCTTCACACCCTGTGTATGGGCACGCTACCTACACCAATACTCTAAAGAGGGATTAATTCATATGTAATTCTCTCACTTTATGTGCTTTGTGAAATTGTTTGTAAGAAAATTTAGAATGCTAAACTAGATGTGCTTGAGGTGTCTAGGGACTGGTGTAAGGATTTGGATAATCTTATAAGTGTGTTAGTTTATTGCAGGTAGAGAAGAGGGAAGATTGCTTGAGTAGTGTTACTTGTATTCTAGCTTACTTAGTGATAATTGTCAACCCTTTCCAAATGATCTTTGAATGGTATTTTATAGGGATCTATGGTCATGGGTTGAATGTAATCACACTACGATAACAAGGATAAGGATGGGGAACCAAAATAAATTGACCAATGGGACTAGAAATAGATTTGGACAATAATGTTGAAAGTAGACAGGAGTGGAATCGACTCTATAGTCCTAGTGTGGTGCTATTGTCCTAAGTAGATGGGATCTAGGGGGTTGGATCTATCATGGAAAGAGGAGTCTGGCTCAACTAGAATCAAATTTGGAAGGCTATAGATGAATGGGAATCAGTGAAAATGATGTGTATGAGGTTCATGAGAGCAAACAAGAGGGACTTATGGGTTGGGTGTCATTAACCACACTCAAGTTACCAATTTTCACATTTTATATGACTATATCCCCTCATTTCCATATGTTTTTAAGATTTTAAATTTCCCTTAGGGGTACAAAGACAAGTAGGAAAATAACAAATTATATTTATCATAATATCTCAGCCTACTCAATAGGCTTGGTGTAAGAGGCATATTAGTCACAATTTTGTAATAATCAACTAGGATAACTCCATTAATGGACTAGAGTAGCCTACACTATTGTCCACCTATAATGCTTTTATCTATAGATATTATATGATTCTAGTTTTAATCTATCACTAGTAAAACATTATTCTATCTATTTTTATTTATTAATCACCAATCATAGTCAATTGGTAAAAGTCTGTAGTGAATAGACTAAAGTGGCCTACACTGTAGTCATGTTGGAGTAGACCTTTACAAGAGTGATTTAATATTTTGTTCCTGATTCTAAGCATGCACAATCACATCTTTTGTTGATTTATACTTACAAACATATGAAAAAATCAACAAAGATCATATTTTGATCTATGTATATTTTTTCCTCATCTTTTCCAAAAATAGTAGTTTTTCATATTCATCAATTAAAAAATTAGAATTGTTTCTTGTTGTAGATCTCAACATTATGACATATATTTAATTTTATACCTATTAGTCACAACACCAAAATGTCCACATTCTCACCAATCACAAATGCATATGGTGTTGTTGTGTTGGTTTTGGACTATAATCCCCATAGTCATAAGTAAAAGTGGAATAAAAGGGTGGTTGGGTGTGATCAAGTCATAGTTCAACCCATGTTTCCCCAATCAAAACAATTTATCTTGAATTCAAATGGAATATGGGTAATCACACATAAATGTGCCCCAAATAATCTATATTTATCCTAGTCATAAGTGGATATGGTTATAGACACCTAAATTAGGCACAAACTTAATCAAAACACACATTTTTACATAACTTTGATTATTCAAATTATTGTTGGAAAATGAATGCATCATTGGCATGTTGTGTCTCAAGTATTATTTCTCTCTCTTTCTTGTCATCTTATTAAAGTCTATTTATTTCTTTATTTTATCTTCTCATATTATTTCCACAGGATCCCCAATTTATTTATACATCTCTCTTTATTCATTTCAGGTTTTTCTTGACAAGTCCACATTACATAAACAAGAAAAAATGTGTTCTTGTCCTATAATGTGGACTTGTCTAGCCATAACTTGTGGAATATTTTTAAGTATCTATGTTAGTAACAGTCATTTTTATACCATTGGTTCTTTCAAGTTAGTCCCTTCATGTGCCAATGAGTCCCTAAATTCAAATGCAAAGGTCTATATAAATAGGTGTCTTATATAGGAAAAAGGACTAATTTCTAGATGATCAAAATCTATAAAAAATTTATATTCATGCTAAGTAACTAGTTTGTTTATAGATTCTAAGGTTGAATACATCATTTTCATGCTTGTTTTAAGGGGATTAATAAGTGAACAAGCATCTAGTATGGTATCCATGATTGCACACACACATATAGGAGGGATAACTACATCATCATCAGGCCCATTTGAGATATATACGTGGTGCTAAATTACAAAGGAGTTTCTAAGGCTAGCTCAGCTATTCCCTTAACCTTATTCCACCCATTTGAATTTTATGTGTATTTCGTTCTTGTGAAAAAAATAGAATTATGATTTTACAGTTCATTAAAATATAAAATTAGGATACTCATAGAGATAGGATTCATAAAGACACAAGTGTAAATAATTAGATTTATAGATCCAGTGCATAGTCTGATCGGATAAAGTCACAATGTCTAGATATTAGTGCATTGCACACATATCCCCTTCTATAGACTTGTCCATATATATCTTGACTCTATTTTTTTTAGTGACACATTTATATATATTATTACTTAGTACTTGATCTTATAATAACCTGTATATTTAATGAATAATTATATTACAAACTAAGTATATATTTCCCTTTTTTCAATTCATCATTTATAGCTTACTTAAAATTGTTTAATTTAATGTATTATATTATCCTTATTGTATATCAGTTTCAATTAGTTTATTTTCATTTTGAATTGATTAATTCCAATTCAAAATAGAGTAAAAAAAGGTGTTTTGTTTATTTTGTCATATAAGGTACTTAATTGTAAGTGAAATGAACATGAATGGGTGGTTGGGTGTGCACGGGCTACTAATGCAACTTACATTGCCTTAATCACACATTTATCTTGAGTTAAAAGTGAACTGGAATGATTTTACAAAAATGAGCCCAAAATTATTTTTATCTCCATATTCACAAATGTATATGGTGTTGTTGTGTTACTTTTGTCCTATAATGCAACTAATTTCAATTAACACTAGTATAAATTGGTGGTTGGATGTGCAATGGTTATAATACAACTTATGTTTCTATAAACACACCAATTTGAGTTGAATTTAAATATAAATGGGGTGATCATGCACAAATGTGCCTAAAATGTTTAGCATTTACCTTAGTCGTAAGTGAATATGGTGTTTTTATGTCACTTTTAGACTATAAGTAACTTAATCGCAAATTGGAATAAAAAGGTTGTTGGGTGTGTGTGGATTACTAATCCAAGTTACATTTCCCCATTCACACCACTTTGACATGAAATCAAAATTAATTCAAGTGACCACACATAAATTTTCCCCATGTTTTTCTAATATACTATGGTTACAAATGAACATGGTGTTGTTTTCCTACTTTTGGGTGTGCATTATTTTGTAAATTTAATTTTGACACACCTATAACACCTATAAATGTAAATAAGTGATCTAAAAGGCCCAAAAACCTAAAAACAAATATATGTTTTCCCAATTGGACATCAATTTCAAAAGTTACACCCTAAAAGTCTTAGGTTCCATACTAAATTCTTAAAAATGACTAAGTTCTAACTAGAATAGATTTTTAAAAACTATCTTTTAAATAATAATTTGTTGAACTATGAGACCAATCATATAAAATGAATAGTGGCCCTAATTTATTATATTTCATAAAATATTTTAATTAATAAGAAATAATATTTGCCATTTATTTTAGTAAACCAATCCCCTTCTTTTTGTTCTTCAACTTGCTTCCTTCAAAATCCTTGCACATTACATAATAATGGTACTATATACATGTTTTATGTTGGACTCAAACAAGCCTAAATCAAATAATAGTGTACATGTTTTCATTAAAACCTTTATTTCAAAAAATTATGGTCCATTTTTATCACTCTAACTTCTTACACTTACCTAAAAAGTAAAAATAGATGAACAATCAAGGCAATTTATAATAACACAATGTTTAAGTGGACTTAAAACATATTAGTTATGGGAAGAAAATAGCATCAAATATTTTGAAATTAATTTTTATATATGTGCAATAATTTACATAAAATAATGTGTGGAGCATGTTTCACAACTAGAGTGTGGTATAGAATGTGTTGAGCATAGTAAGTTGCACACAAAATAGGGGTTGAAATAAAAGATGCATGGGGAATTTTAGCATAGAGGAAAGAAAAAAATCAAAAATAAATTAAAGTAATAAACTTTAGTTAATCGTAAAAATGAAAATTCAACCATTAAATGATGGTAAAATAAATGGTTTTTGGGTAGGTGGTGGAGTAAAATAAATTAAGGCTAAAACTAGAAGGGGGTAACCTTTGAGAATCATTTTTGAATGGTGATATTCAAATATCACTATTGTTTTATGCAAAAAAGAGACCTAGAGCATCTAATAAAATTGTTTTCATTGTGAGAGAGATACAATGCAATTGGATAAGTTCATAGAAATTTTGAGTTTTTAGAAGTGAAACTAAAGAGTTGTTTAGGAGTATGTGCACAGAGTTGGGGGATAATTCTATGGACATTTTCCCCAATTTTTATGCATTATGAAAACATAATGTGTACATGTTATTAGCACTAAGTGTAGTTCCAATAACATGTATGCATTATTGGCACTAAATTTAGTGAAAATAATGCATACATATTATGTTTCAATAATGTGTATGCATTATACAAAACACAAAAATAAGGCCACCATGAGCACACTTATTTTATGATCCTTTTCCTACTTGTTTTTTGCTTGTATTTTCTATACCACAATCAATTTATGCTTGGAGGAGGCAAAAAATAGGCTTAGATCACTCAATACCTCACCTAATCAACAATGCTACCATGGAGCGGAGGTAAGTAATAAAAGACTAAACCTATTAACACTAAATTTTGACAATTTTTCTTATTTGAATTATTTAATTGATAAATCCTATTATTTTTTAATAGATCATTCCATTTCAAGATACCAACATGATAACCATCCACCTAACCCTCTTAACCCTCATATTCCTCTTATAGTTCCATAAGATCCCTTAGGAAAGTAGGAGGATCTAGCTACACACATAGTGGAAAATAAAATAGAAATTGAACAAGAAACTAGGAAAATGAGGGAGCCCACATCGATCAACACCCACCACACCTATTTGGTAAATACTTAAAAGTTAGTATTAGGTCAAGTTGACTTGATAATGAGTCAAATTAATAGATGGGAATCATATAGGGATAAATATAGGGCTTACTATGCTAAAACATTGTCAACATATGAGGTGAAGGATAACTAAATATCAAAAAACCAAATTTGTGCCTTATTCATTAACCCAACAAGCAATGTACCTTTCCCAATAGCCATTAACCATTTCCCAATACACCAATGCCAACACAATTTTACTATAAATAAATATTAGGAATGATTGTGGATGGTATTTTATTACCCACCATGTAAAAACCATGATGTCCAGTTGTATTTTTTGAGAAAATTCTATTATGAGTTTGTCTTCAACAAAATTCCCAACTATTTTGACTATGGTGAGTTTCAAGGTTGAAGGAAAGTCTCTGTATAGGATCAACCGGTGCACATCATGACCCTTATCAACCTTCAAATATCCCTACCCAAAATCCATTTCATCACAAAATCCTCTCTTTGGTGAAGGAGGTCATGGATATTGAGACTTTTCATGTTCTTATTGTGGTTATTGATACACTCATTTAGCGTACAAGTAGGCTTTCTGAGACCATTGCTATAGATACTCTACCTAGTGTGCATAATTTACCTCATCATTATAGATGTTATGGCATTATATGTCCTGGACCTTTTGATGATAGTGGTGGTTATTTTGAGGTCTTAGATGATATACTCATGAATGATGATTTTTTGGCATGTATATTTAGTGTGCACACATTAGTCACTACACACATGTAGGTATATTTTATATAAATGTCATGTTAAATGAAAGTTATATTTGTATTTAAAAACTAATAATTAATTTACACATACATTAAATAATATATATATATAATTTTTATGTTTTAAGAGGAGATGGTGCCTACATATTCATTTACAGAGCCAACTTGTTGGCCATCCACTACTTTGGCTATTGATGTTACTAGGCCACTATTTACATATAAAAGGTAAAATTTTGAGTTAATATTATACTATATGTACATGTTTTTATTTATATAGATATATGCTCTTGACTAAAATTCATACATGTTTAAATTAAAATTTGAATGATAGTGATGTGAATACAAATTATATGTGGGAGATGTGTTGAAATATATAGAGTAAAAATATATAACCTAATAATGATCAACCTTCTAGATAGTCTCCTTCAATGTCTAATGATGTCTTTATCATATTTTTTCAAAATATATTATTCCTCCTATTTATTCTAATTGTATTGTTGGTGTTTTTTTACCTTTTAAAGGTTATTTTATCTCTTTACATTTTTATTGATTATCATCTCTTATTTATAGTGTTTCTTAATTACTCAATATTTTCATTTCTACCTATAGTACTACTACTTATCTTCCAAACCATCAAGTTTATTCCCTTTTGTGAATCATGCATGCTATACAATAGCTTAAGTCCTCTAAAAAAATAAGTGAGACTATTTTTTCAACTGATAATGAAAGTAAAGACTCTTCCATGTCTATGAGCAAAGATATACATGGACATTTTTGTTAAAATATCATCTACATAGGTACTCACTGAGGTACATGTTAACTTGTAATTTTGAATTTTAAAAATAGATTTGTTTTAATAATTTTTTTACATACTTGGGAAAATATAGCATATGTGAATGTATTATGTATTCAAGGTTTTCATATGATTAGTAGGGCACCTTCACATGTTTCTTCCCTATTTCACATGTGTGTTCATGCACCTCGATCTATAACTGACCCTGTTGAACATCAAGCATAGATTGAACATGACCAAAAGATTGTAGTAAGTGCATGTTTAAATTATTTTTATATTCTAGTTTAAAAGTATATTTTTAACTTGGTTTCATGTATAGTACGTAAATGTTCTAATAATATTTATATTGGAACAAGTTCAACTACAGGCAAGCTATGAGCATAGAAAGATCCACAATCAGACCTTGGAGGAATCAAAGGTGTTTAAGAGATCTCCATCTATGAGCATTGCATCCTAGGGAGAGTCTTATTTGAGGAAGGCAAAGATAGGGAGACTATTTGATGAGTAATATGTCTTAGATGGTGTAGTTGTTTGTATGCCTATATGGTAATGTATGCATTTTTGGCATTGTATGTGTATAAGACATTCACCTGACATTTTATTATGTTGTTAGATGATTTAATTTGTTGTATGCCTATATGGAAATGTATGTGTCATTGGCATTATATACCTATATGTAATTCATTCAACATTCTATTATGTTATTATTTTGTATGCCTTTTGTGGATTTTATGGACACACACACACACATTCACATTATGTGGTGATAATATTTCTCATATAATTTGGCTCGCATTATTATTTAAAAACTAAATTTTATGGTTGTATGGCCATATTTAGATATGATCTTTCAATATTATTGGAATTAAAACTATATGAAAGAAAAAAGTATAATGTTTGAGATAAAGTAATATATTATTGTGAAGTAACTCTTGTGATTGGGTTACACCATTTATCACTATTATAATGTGGATAGCCTTGTTACATTGGTTTAATATCATTTATGACTTGATATTCACATTTTTTTAATTAATTGAATTTATAGACATACTTAATTTTTATTATAAGTACTTGATTGAAACAAACAATGAAATACTCATCTCTTGCATACCTTCTTCAAATGTTATTATACATTTTATTTATTCATGTTTGATGAACTGGTTATGTTTTATCTCCTTCTTTGGAATGTTCTCTCTTTGGCGATGCTTTGCATTCTTGATTGGAGACTTATCTTTAGCCCTTTGAAGTAGTGCAAGATTATGATTGTCATGTCTCCTGAGGCCTTGGAATATTTTGGTGGTTATATATCTTTTTTTTAATTTTTCCTCTCCACTACACTCGACTTGGCCATTTCATGTTTATCTATCACTTAAGACAATTATTTATTCACCATTTGATAAATCTCCATGCTCATCTTTTCTTGGTTGCATTTTAAGTTCAAAATATCGATCCTTTATGTCAGATCTGAACATGTCATTTTGATTCAAAATAAAATAAATTATTAAATTTTATGGATTATTACCATGCACTTCATTTTGATTATTTTTTTCACCTCTAATAGAGGCTACTAATTTCATGGTAGGTTCCTTATCTAAAGATATAAATAATGTGTTCAAACAACCTTAGGCATTTTCATAAGCATAAACACCAATAAAATTTGGGTTATTATCATTGAGTCTATTAAATAAAATAATAAGATATAGAGGATTATCTTTCATCACAAGATTTAAAAAATTATGAAAAAAATAAGAGCTAATTCAGTTTCTATCAAGCTTTAAACTTAGATACACTAATTTTTTCATATGTATATGCAAGTTAAAAAATCATTGATTTATGTACCTCTGTGTGTGTGTGTGTGTGTATCCCTTTCCAAGCATGATTTTAACAATTTAAATATATTAAAACTATGCCTACAAATAAATACATATACCTAAGATATACATACAGATACACTTTATATAGATATGGCTATTTAGCATTCAATAAGTTTGATTTATGACCCTCCAATATGGAACAAGAGAAAAATAATAATCATTTATAAAATATAAACTAGTGTAGGTACAATATAATTTTTGGGTATAAATAAAAGAAATTTATTTCAATTTCAATATATATTTATTAACCAGGATTAATGTAACCATTAGACGAGGTGGTTGAGACCTTGATGAAGCAATGCATGTCATGTACATATCCATACTTACTATATTCATGATCACTAAAAAAAATCTCTATGTCCTTGCCTATGACTCATATGACATGTAATCTTAAACATCATTGGCCTCCAATCATGTCTGGTTGTGAGACACACCACCCATTCTAGCCTCAAGAACGCCCTTCCCAAAACAATAAAAATGTAGTTTTTTAGCCTAACTTTAGGCATGCATAAAATGAAAAATATAAGTCATTATAATATAATATAATAACCCTCACATGAATTTATAATCCATATAATTTCACCCTGTATCATGTCTATGGAACCTTCAATACCAATATGTGTCACAAGTTATAGTGACGGGTCTTGAAATGCAACTTTTTCATTGTGAAGAGATAAGTGCTTGTCTTTCAGCTAGAATTTATGTCTCTAAAACATATAGGTGAACATACATTAATTTAATAATGTATAGATAGTAAAATTACATGATATTCCAATACCATGATGTTTAAATCCACCTAGATGCATGTTTTCACTCCTCTTCAAGAGCATGGAAATGATGACAACAAATGTTATCAAAGTTGAAGCTACAATTAGAGAGCTCCACCTCCAGTGCTTCGTGGCTTGAAATTAGTTTTTCCAATATTTATATGGTGGTATATAATGTATAATACCATGTTCTTGGCCTCTGATAATATCCAATTGAGAGACCCACCACCCATTTTGACCTCAAGAATGCCCTTCCAAAACAAGAAAAATGCATTTTTTAAGAGTGCATAAAATAGAAACTATAATTTATTGGAATGAATTATAAGAACCATAACATTAATTTGTAATCCCCATATTTTAAATTTGAATAAAATTTCTATAACCTTTAATACCAATCCATGGCATAAGTTGCAGTGATGGGTCCTAAAATGTAATTTTTTTGTAGTGAAGAGAAAGTGTTTGTCCTTTAACTGACATTTCTACCTTTTAGACCTCCAGGTGAATATAAATCAATTAAAACATGTCTAAATAGGAAAATTACATGTGATTCTATTACCACAATTTCCAAATCCAACTAGATACATGTTTTCACTATTGTATAAGAGTATGAAAACACTGATAACAAATGTTATAAAAGTTAAAGTTGCACTTGGAGAACTCCACCTCTAGTGCTTCATGGATCAGAATTATAAATTTTAACACATTTAGGGTGGTAAATAACATATAGTACCATGTTATTGGCCTCTGATCATGCCTAGTTGAGAGACCCACCACCCATTCTAGCCTCAAGAATGCCCTTCCCAAAACAAGAAAATATGGTTTTAGCCTAATTTTAGGCATGCATAAAATTGAAACCATAAGTCATTAGAATGAACCATGATAACCATACCATGTATGTATAATCCTTATAATTTCACCTTAGATCACATTGATGTAACCTTTAATGCCAATATGTGGCATAAGTTGTAGTGATGAGTCTTAAAATGCAACTTTTTGTAATTAAAAGATAAGTACTTGTCCTCTACTTAGCATTTATGCCTTCAATACCTCTAAGTGAAAATAAATCACTTAAAACACACACACACATATAGGCAAATTACATGTTATCCCATGTCCAAAATGTTTAAATCCACCTAGATGCATGTTCTCACTATTTTTTAGGAGCATGAAAACATTGACAACAAATGTTTTGTCAAAGTTGAAGTTGTAGTTGGAAAATCCACATCTAATTATTCATTGATAAAAATTAGAACCAAAAACACATATATGGTGGGGGATAACATCTAGTACCACATTCTTGGCCTCCAATCATGTGCAGTTGAGAGACCCACTACCCATTCCAGCCTCAAGATTGCATAGAATGAAAATCATAAGTCATTAGCACAAACTAGAAGAACCATCACAAGTGTGCTAAAACCATATAATTTCACCCCAGATAACATAAATGTAATATTCCATACCAATCCATGGTACAAGTTATAGTGACGTTCTTGAAATGCAAATTTTTTGTAGTGAAGAAGCAAGTGTTTGTCTTTCAACTAGAATTTGTAGCTCTGGGACCTCTAAGTGAAAATACATAACTTAAAACACATATATAGGAAAATTACATGTTATCACATGACTTAAACCTCAAAATCCACCTGAATGCATGTTTTCACTACTATTAAGGAGTGTAGAAACATTGACAACAAAAATTGTTGAGTGTGGAAACATTGATAATAAATGTTGCCAAAGTTAAAGCGACAGTTGGAGAACTCCAAATATGGTGCTTTTTGGCTCAAAATAGGAACTATAAACATGTCCAAGTTGGTATATAATGTCCAAGACCATGTTCATGGCCTTTTGTCATGCCCATTCGAGAGACCCACCACCCACTTTGGCCTCAAGAACACCCTTCTAAATATAATAAAAATGAATTTTAGAGTCTATCTTTAGGCATGCATAAAATTTAAAACATAATCCATTGGAATAAACCTAAAGAAACATTATTTTCATGTATAAGATCTATATTTTCACCCTAGATCATGTCAATTTAACTTTCAAGACCATCCATGGCACAAGTTATAGTGATGGCTCCTAAAATGCAACATTTTATAGTGAAGAGACAAGTGCTTATCCTCCAACTAGTTTTTATGACTCTAGGACCTATATTTTAAAATACATCACATCAAGAATTTATATATATGAAAATACATGTTATCCCATGACCATAATGTTTAAATCCACCTAGATGCATGTTTTCACTAATATACATGAGTGTGGAAACACTGATAATAAATGTTGTAAAAGTTGAAGATGTAGTTAGATAGCTCCACCTCCAGTTCTTCATGGCTCAAAAATTGATTTTAAAATATGTTTGGGGTTTATGATAACATATAAAACCATGTTATTATCCTTTGATCATGTCTGGTTGAGAGACCCACCACCTATTTTAGCCTCAAGAATGTGCTTCCCAAAATAAGAAAATGTAGTTTTTAGCCTAACTTTAGGTAGGCATAAAATAGAAACCTTAAGTTATTAGAACAAACCAAAATAAACATCCCATACATGTATAATCCCTTTAGTTTCATGCTATATCATTTTGATGTAACCTTAAAGACCAATCTATGGCATAAGTTGCAGTGATGGGTCTTGAAATGTAACATTTTTGTAATAAAGAGATAAATGATTGTCCTTTAATTAGAATTTATGCCTTAAGGACATCTGAGTGAAAATAAATCACTTTTAAAATGTCTATATATCCAAATTACATGTGATCCCATGACCATGATGTTCAAACCCACCCAAATGCATGTTCACTAGAGTTCAGGAGCATAGAAACACTAACAATAAATGTTTTCAAAGTTGAAGCTACATTTGGAGAACTCAACTTCCAGTGATTCATGGCTCAAAAATGGTATTGAAAACACATATAAGATGGTATATAACATCCAATAACACATTATTGGTCACTGATGATGCCTGGTTGAGAGACTCACCACCCATTTTGGCCTCAAGAATGAACATCCCAATAAAATAAAAATGAAGGTTTTTAATATAACTTCGATCATGCATAAAATAAAAACTCTAATTCATTGTCATAAAATTAAATAAACCTAACATGAATTTAAAATCCTTGTAATTTTAACGAGGTTAAAGTTGATGTAACCTTCAAGACTAATATGTGGTAGAAGTTACTATTGGCCAAATTTAACTTTTAATCAAATTGGGTCAACCCCTACATTTATAAACTTTTAGAAGATTTACATATGTTTTATGGGGTCTCATTATATATATATATATATATATATATATATATATCACTTATCCTTACTCCAACCTTTGTTTAAACCTACCTTCCTTGTGCTTGTCTAGTCAACCAAAGTCAACTCTGATCAAACATGGTCAAAGTTACAAATTGTGTTTGATGTATCCTATTATGATATTTGATATGTTTTAAGATGTTCAAAAGTCATTAATTTTTATTTTACCATGTCTTATGTGCAAAAAGTGTCATTTTAGCATATTTTTAGCACAATAAATGACTTATATAGACTATTTTAAGAGCAAATTTGTCACCAAGAGATATTTCAACATGGAGGAAGTCTGAATATGTTAGTGATCAGTTAGAGGTCAGTTCAAGAAGTAATTATATGTAGAAGAAGATAGTTTTCCTTTGAAAATAGGCCATTAATGGCACTTGTATATATTTGGGAAGTCCTCCTTCAATAAAAAACATGGGAATGTGCCTCTTCACCTCCCCAAAGTCATTTCCACACCTAGTGTGCTAAGAAAAGGTCAAAAAGTTCATTATTTGCTTTTGTTTCTTCTTTCTTGTCTTTGCAAGCTAAAAAGGGTCAATTTCAAATGCTTGGTGTGGACCATATAGTTGGAGTTGAGAGGAATTTTCATGGTATTTGAGAAACCCCATCCAATAATTGGTTTTGTTAAACAAAGGGGGCAACATGCCTCTATTCTGTCTCAGAGGTAGGGAACTTTTACCTTGCATGAAGAGGTAATTTATAGGAAAAAGGATGAAATTGGTGACCAAAACTTAAGGGGACCCTTAAATAATGTGTTCAAAGATGGATCACATCCGTATCAAACTATAAAACTTAGCTAGGAGCTCTAAAGCCAAGTAAGATGCCCTAGGCAACACAGTCAAACCCAATAAGCAAGGATAAAGCCAAGGGGCAAATAGGAGGTCATTTCCATTTCTAATCTTTGCCAATAATTAAAATTATTTGACTCATGTTTACATAGGTATAAAATATGTTTCCAAGCTATATATATATATATATATATATATATATATATATATATATATATATATATATATATATGCATGGAAAACATAAAATGGTCATTTTGAGTCCTAGGTAGTAGGAAAACTTGTGAAAACAAGGTCTAGGCCTAAGGTAAATGGTGACTCATTTGCATTTATAGCATGAGATGACATTATTAATGGCTAGGGACACATTTATGGGATCATACTAGAGGTTTTGGATCCCTTTTTTTTATACAAACTCATCAAGAAGACATTTTTGGCTTGGAATGAACTCAGACACTCATAGAATGTAGGAAAAGAGTTTGAAGGGTCAACATGAGATGCTTATATCTCTCATAACACTTTGCATGGGAACTTGAGTTATTTAAGGAGGATGAAGAGTGTCCCCAAGAAGCCCTCAATGGAATTTTATCATAGTTCTAATGTTTGTTCTTTATGAACAAATGTTAAGACCTAAAACTACTCTAAAACCCTTGTAAACCCTCTCTAAGGACCTAATTGGGAAGATGAGATAAATTAAGCATCTAGATGTAGTGGAAAGGCTAGGGAAGTAATTTTAAGATGTAAAGTACTCTCTAGGGACCTAACACATGTTATTGTGGTGTACTACACTTGTACATATGGTGCTAAATAGGGCTTTTTTAACATTTTTTGTGTGTTTTATAGGTGTGAAAAGGTTTCAAAAGGTGAAATCACTTTTGTGAGATAGTTTGAGACTTTTTATAATTCTCCATGGCCATTTTATGAAGTATCTAAACTCCTAAGTATATCTTCTACCTCTCTCATTTTAGATAGTCCAGTGGACAGATAGTGATCACTTAGTGAAAAAGGGTGAAATTTGTGACAAATATATGGCACAAGTTATAATAATGGGTCCTTAAATGCAAATTTTTTAAAATGAAGAGATAAGTGTTTGTCTTCCAGCTAGCATTTATATCTATGGGACCTCTAAGTGAAAATACATAATTTTAAGAACATATATGAAAATAGATAATTTTGAGAACATATATATATATATATATATATATATATATATATATATATATATATATATATATATATTCTAAAAATTATTTATTTTCACTTGGAGGTCCCATAGGTATAAATGTCAGTTGGTGGACAAACACTTATCTCTTCACTGTAAAAAATTTGCATTTAAGGACCTATTATTATAATTTGTGCCATAGGTTGGTGTAGAAGTTTCCATTTACATGTGATAAGGTGAAATTATATTGAATAAACATAGATTATAATGTTATTATGGTTCATTCTAATGACTTATGGTTTCCATTTTATGCATGCTTGAAGTTAAGCTTAAAAACTACATTTTTCTCATTTTGGGAAGGGCATTCTTGAGGCCAAAATAGGTGGTAGGTCTCTTGACCAAGCATGATAATAGGAAAATAACATGGTACTAGATGTTATACACCACATCTTATTTGTTATAAGTGCCATTTTTAGCCATAAAACACTAGATGTGGAGTTTTTCAACTGTAGCTTCAACTTTGACAATATTTATTGTTAATGTTTCCACACTCCTAAACAATAGTGAAAATACACATTCAAGTGGATTTGGAGGTTTAAGTCATGGGATAACATTTAATTTTAATATATATGTGTGTTTTAATTGATGTATTTTCACTTGGATGTCCTAGAGGTATAAATTCTAGTTGGAGGACAAGCATTTTTATCTTCATTACAAAAAAGTTACACTTTAAGATCTATCACTGTAACTATTATCACTTAAACTTACACCCCTTAAGGACAAGAATTTTTATAACATACATACATACATATATACATAAATACACACACACACACACACACACACACACACACACACACACACACACACACATATTTAAATTAAATGTTATTCCATGACCTTGACCTCTAAATCCACCTGGATGTGTGTTTTCACTACTATTCAGGAATGGGGAAACACTGACAATAATTGTTGTCAAAGTTGTGTGGTAGATGGATAACTTCACATCTAGTCATTAATGACTCTAAAATACACTAAAAATGTATAAGGTTTCAAATAATTATATAACCACATTTTTGGCCTCTGATCATGCCCATTCGATAGACCCACCACCCATTTCAACCTCAAGAACACCCTTCCTAATACAATAAAAATGTAGTTTAAATAGAAAACATAAGTCATTATCACAAACCTAGATAACCCTTGAATTCATGTTTGATACCTATAATTTCATTCCATATCACATTGATGTAACATTCAAGACCAATCCATGGCACAAGTTGTAGTGTAGGGTCTTGAAATGTAACCTTTTTTGTAGTGAAGAGTCAAGTGGTTCTCCTTCAACTAGAATTTATGCCTCTGGGACATCCAAGTGAAAATAAATCATTTAAAACATGCATAAATAGTTAAATTACACATTATCCCATCATCATGATGTCCTAATCCACCTGGATGCATGTTTTCACTACTGTATAGGAGCATCAAAACACTGACAAGAAATGTTGTAAAAGTTCAAGTTGTAATTAGATAACTCCACCTCCAGTGCTTAGTGGATCAAAACTAGAAATACTAACACATTTATGGTAGTGGATAATATCCAAGGCCATTTTATTTGAATTTGATCATGATCAATCAAGAGACTCACCACTAATTATGGCCTCGATAATGCCCTTCCTAAAATAAGAAAATGCAATTTTTTAGCCTAACTTTAGGCATGCATAAAATATAAACTGTAAGTCATTATAATAAAATATAAAAACCATATCATTCATGTATAATCCCTATAATTTCACCTTGTATCACATTGATGGATCCTTAAATAATAATTTATATCACAAGTTGTAGTGACAAGTCATGAAATGTAACCTTTTTATAATGAAGAGATAAGTGCTTACCCTCCAACTAACATTTATGCCTTTGGAACCTCCAGGTGAAAATACATCACTTAAAACACACATATATAGTAAAATCACATTTTATCCCATGACTAAACATCTAAATCCACCTAGATACGTGTTTTCATTATTGTTTAGGAGCATGGAAACACTAACAACAAATATTGTCAATGTTGAAATTGTAGTTGGAGAACTCCACCTCCAATGTTATCTTGAAAAAAAAATGGAAATTAAAACACATAAAATATTTAATATAACATCCAATAAAATTTCTTATCCTTTTATCATGCCTGGTCAAGTGACCCACCACCCATTTCGACCTTAAGAATGCTCTTTCCAATACAAGAAAAATGTAGTTTTTAATATAACTTCAGGAATGCATAACATGGAAACTATAAGTAATTAGAACAAACTTAAATAAACATAAAATGAATTTAAAATCCATATATTTTCATCATATATCACATTGATGGAAATTTTGAGACCAATTTGTGGCATAAGTTGTAGTGACAGGTTTTGAAATGTAACTTTTTTGTAGTGAAGAGGTAGGTGTTTGTCCTCCAACTAGCATTTCTAAATTTAAAAACTCCAAGTGAAAATTAAACACTTAAAACACACATATATAGTCAAATTACATGTGTTCCCATGATCTCAACCTCAAAATCCATCAGGATGCATTTTTTTATTACTATTTTGGAGCATGGAAACATTGACAATAAATGTTGTCAAAGTTGAAGATGTAGTTAGAGAAATCTACATTTAGTAATTTTTGGGTATAAAATTCCAATAAATACATGTAAATTGTGTTGAATAACATAAATACCATTTTATTGTCCTTGTATCATGCCTTATTGAGAGTCCCATCACCCATTTCAACCTAAAAAAACCCATCCCAAAATAAGAAAAATGTAGTTTTTAGCCTAACTTTAGGCATATGTAAAATAGAAATCATAAATCATTGGAAAAAAAATATAATAAACCTCATATAAATATATTATCCATATAATTTCACCATAGATAATTTTAATATAACCTTCCATACCAATCCATGGCATAAGTTGTAGTGATGGGTCCTAAAATGCTACATTTTTGTAGTGAAGAGATAAGTGCTTGTCCTCACCTTGAGGAGAAATAAAACACATAAAAAACACACAAACATGTGTAAATTACACATTCTCCCATTAAATTTACCTCTAAATCCACCTAGATACATGTTTTCACTACTATTCAGGAGCATGGAAACATTGACAATAAATGTTGTCAAAGTTGAAGGGACAACTAAAAAAATCCATGTTTAGTTCTTCATGGCTCAAAAATGACACTAAAAACATATATGAGGTGGAATATAATATCTAATACCATGTTGTTTCCATCTTATCATGCCTAATTGAGAGACCTGATACCCATTTTAGCCTCAAGAATGCCCTTCCTAATACAAGAAAAATGTAGGTTTTAGCCTAACTTCAGGGATGTGAAGGACTTGGGATAGTTTTAAACTCACCTTAATTAGTATTAAGGAAAAATGGGTGGAAAAAATATGGTTTAGGTGGTATATGATAAGACACATGAAGTTGATAACAATGAACTTTATGCCCTTCATGAACTATTAGCTTGTCCTTTATGCATTGAATTAGGCCGCCTATGTCTATCATGTCACTAGTGAGTCTTTGCCAATTTTCTCTATTAATATCTGACCACTCTCTCTTCATTAGTTTCAATTATTATTTCACATTATCAATGAGATGAATAGTAATATATATACCATACTCCTTTTATGTATTAATCCTTATAATATACCTTTCATAGCCTGAGAGAGTTTGCTTGAAGCTTGAGATAGAATGATATGAAATATGACCATGTTGACTAGGGGTAACATGGTATTAACAAGGTTTATTAGAGGGATGAAAGGGTTTCTAAATAGGTGGACTATCTTGGTAATTATTTTGAGTAAAAGGAGGGTAATATTATTGATAGCAAGGCTGATAAGAATCAACATACTACTAATAAGGGTCAACACACTGCTAACAAGGATCAACATGATTCTAATATGGCTCATCAACTTGTGTAAAAAATAAATCAACATGAAACTTAGCCATAAAACCTCATGAGAAATGCAGAAATGAAAGAGCACTCAAAATGATACCTGGGTTGCTACATCTAGCTAAATACATTTAGAGTTGCCATTGATGTTTGTTGAAATGCCTTTAAAGGTTGATATGTTGAAGAAAAACAACAAAAAACCTTCAATTGATCATGAATCTTGTCCCAATGGGTGTTCCAATATATATATGATACAAGGGTTTTAGGGAGTGATTTTCATACTCATAGTGGTGACAAAGTGTTGATCTGACCACTATTGGGTACCAAACTAAGAAACACATCAGTTACATCTTTAGGCCTAATACTATTCTCAACCCCTACTTTTTGAAATCCTATCCTAAATGGTGAGAAGGAAATGAAGATGAATTGAATCCAACTTTAGAGATTTTATAGGAGATTATTGGATGTGATTGAGGTACTACTTTACAAAGGAAGTCTCCAAATTGGTCATTTTAGCCTAAAACTCTCCTTAAGGTGAACAAATTTCTTACTACCCACTTGAGAGCTTCAAAGACCTACTTGGAACTATACAGATAAGGTGAATGGGACCTCAATCTCTTATGGATGTTTTTATACCCTTTTTCACACAAATATAATGGCATTAGTTTAGAGTTTAAGGCCTTAACCTTTATGAACTATCGCTAAGAGCCCAATTATGTATAAGTCCTCCTTAAACCCTTTTAAGAGCTCGATAAATAAAAAGGTGAAATATATGCCTACTAATGTATTTAATTTCCTTTGAAAACACTTGATCATAATTTCTCACTCGAAGAAGATCCTCACCATGATATTTTCCTATAATTTCACTAGTACATATACATTTAATGACATGTTTTATAGGGTTTTGGGTTCAAAATAGAGTTTTTAGACACATGAGATAATGAAGACCATTGGAGAGTTTGGTTTGGATATTCTTATATCTCTTTAGACCTTAAAACCCACTCTTTTTCCTTTAAAATTACTCATATAGGTCTAACTTCCATATACATTAACTAAATGCTTGTGAAAAGGTGATGTAGTCACACCTAGGAGAGATAGATTAGTAGGGTTAAATAACTTGAAGGCCATGGGTAATATCATAACATGGTTTTTTATGCTCTAAAAAATTGTCCATCAACCTTGATACAAGTTCTCATGGAGTTATTATTTCTTCTAATGGCTAACACTAAGCAAATCAGACTTAATGAACTAGTAGGCTTATAGGGCTAATAAGGGATATTTCCACCATTAAGAGTGAAGAAAAGGTGCCAACAGAAGATAGAATAACTTTTAAGAAGCCTAAAATGGTATGAATGTTTCTTTATGAGGCTAATATGACATGTTTCAAGTTTTGAAATGGTAAGTGCTATTTCAAGAAGTGCTTGTAACTCTTTAAACCAAAGCTCCTATGCCACTTGGTGAAGTTACTCATCAAGTTGAGCCAACACATGCCAATAAGATGGATAGAACCAATATTAGAATCTTCCATTTATCCTTGTAATTGAATTAAAGTAGAAGACACTTATCATTGGAGGTACCCCTACATCTCTCTATTTCTTTACTCCTCTCTTTTTCTATATATACAACGTTGTTTGGCTTGGTAATAGATCCTCCACCTGAGTATGGCAAAGCCCTACTCATTTATATGCATTAGATCAATAAAGACTATTGGTTTTACCTCCTCTTTTGACTTTACTTAGTGTGTATTCATCGATAGTTGATATTGTTTTGTGATTGGCTTGATCTTCCTTGACATGTTATCATATTCTAAGTCCTATATGTAGTTTTAAAGATTCTTTTACAGGTCATGTAAAGTATTCGAGTGAATTTAGAGGGTTGAGTGATTTTTCCTACTAATTAATGTCATTCTATACCTCTTGATTATTCCTCCTAGCCTAAAGATTTTTCACAACCTCGACATTGAAATGTTGATGTGAGAGATCCATATTAGGAGTAGTGTATGTTTAGATTAATCTCATGGTCTACATGTGCACATGCAACTAGTTGGTAGTAATCAATTGATTTGGTGTATCACCACCTTAGTTTTATTTCATGTTATTCTTCTCCTTTTTCCTTTTCAAGCTAGTAGTATAGTGTTTATGAGCCTAATTGATACATCAAGGGAGGCTATCCCTATAATTTAGAGGTTTAGTCCACTTATAGGTCAGCTAAAACCTAAGACTAATCCCACTGTATAGATTAAGTGAGGGGGCTTGAAACACCCTATCAAGGGTGAAAATTTGAGCTATAATAGATATTAGGGTTAATTGAGGCCTAAATTACTTCCATATATGTAGCACTATGTTCACGAGGTTTAATTTCATTGAAAATGCATCAATCATTGTAACAATGGGATAATTGGGTAAATATGCCAAGAAATTAGAGGTAATTTAGTCCTTAGAATCACATTATAGACTTTGATATTAGGTTCAATGGGTATAGATTGGCCCTAATTACCTTCATGTTTCTATTTGTAATAAAATTAAGGCTGATAAATCCATATGTTGCATCTTATATAATCAATTGACCCATAAATTAGGTTCACATGGCTCAATTTTCCCAAATTATGTCCCTAATTACACTAATTGACTAATTAGAATAATTAATAACATAATCAAACCTAATTTAGCCCCAAATCATGTCCTACTTTTATTGTTAGGTTGAAGGGGCTCAAATTGGCACCAATTTACTTCATGATTAAATTTTTGAACTATTTAATTTAGTTTGTTATGAAATTGGCATTGATTGACCCCCCAAATTACATCTTATATAGCTAAAATCAGGTTCATGTGGATCAATTTCATCCAACTTTCATAACTAATTTCAGAAATTGACTAATTATCTCAATATGTTGGGAAATATGGGATAAATTATCCCCAAATCACATCCTAGATTTTTAGTTAGGTTAAATGAGTTTAGATTGGCCATAATTACCTTTATGTTTGCATTTATGATAAAATTAGGGTTTCAAGTTTAGGGTTGTAACAATCAACTGATAAGGTCAAATGAAAACAAAGATGTCTCTAAATCAATCTCTTATATCATAAAAAATATAACACTTTCTTCTAAAATAAATAATTAATAGAGAACATGTTATCCAAATATCATCCTCATGACCACTTATGAAGTGAGACAATCAAAATAATTCAAACCCTTATTAATACTAGTGTTGGTTTACATTCATTCATGATTATTATCCCTTGCTTGTATATAAAACATTTATAGTGAAAATTTTCATTCCAAAACATATCTCAGCATGAAATGGATAAAATCCTATGGTTTTACCTATTTTAAGATTACTTGGCCACTACATGATTTGTAAAATATGTAAGAGTACCACCTAACATGGTTAACTATTTCCTTACACCGTCATCGACCCTTCCAAGTACACTTGGGTTAGAAGTGAGTACATGATATGCATGGGCCTATTCATCACCATAACCATGCAATATAAGCTATTGGTTATTTATGTGCCCTTCACCTTACAAAACATGGTTTTGAATAAATAGTCTCTTATCTCCCATCTACATACTCTTTATTCTTCTTGGTAATTTATCACATGCAAGCCCATTCCTCATCATATCCCAAGTACTATTAGCCCTTAGTCATTCATGTGCCTTTCACCTTCCTAATTAAGTTTTTGAATTTAGTCCCACCCCTTCCCATCTAAAACCTCTTTATTCCTCTTGGTCATTAATCACGTGGATCTATTCATCACTATAACCCAAGTACTTTTAGCCATTGGTCATCTATTTATCCTTCACCTTCCCAAATCATGTTTTGAATTTAGCTTCTTCCCTCCCATCTACATCTTATTTATTCCTTTATCACTTTGTACTTACTTGTGCTTGTGATTCTTACATTCACAAAACCTTAGTCCAATCGAGAAGGACAAACTTAAAAACAAATTTCTTGTTAATTTAGAAACTTAATTTTGTTATGGCTATAATTATTAGTCATTACATTGCATTACTCTAGGGTACTAGTATGTTTGTCGATCAATGGTCTAAATTAGGCTCTTATTACAACATTTTATCTATGTTTTGGATGTCTCATGTCATTTTACTCCTATTTACCTCTTTGTTTCCTCTCTCATTCCCTCATGTTTCCTTAGATTTATAAGATTTTATCCTAAAATATACATTGTGTGGTTTTGGCCCCATAAGTGAATCATGTATGATTCTAGGGTTGGGCCCTTTTGACCTTTGTTTTGGGCCTCTCATGTCATGTGATCTCTATTTGTTTTCTTTATTTATTGTTGTGTGTTGGATTTCATGCCAATAAAGTCCTAATTTGAATTAGAGAAGTCTATAAATACAATAAATGTATTAGCAGATAAGACATTGAAAAGATATACAATGAATGTGTCAAAGTAAACAGTCCAAGCATTTATAGTAGTGATTCATGAGTTTAAGGAAATGTGAATTATTTATTAGTGAAATAAAAAGTCATTGTAACATGAAAAGTCATATAAAGTACATTGTATCAGCATTAGATTGCCTTGTTGACATTATTTATACTTGGTTTGTTGTTTTCAATATTGTGATGTGTAAAGGGACTTGGTAAGTAGCCAATGCTTAAAAACATAAGCCCCAAAATGACCATTTTCCTTATCCATTTATAGGTTTAGTTACCATATTAGGGTTTTGAAGGAGATTAGTTTCCCATAGATCTACACAAATTTTTAAAAACACTAATGAAGTATTTGGACCCCTAGACTAGGCAAAAAAAGTTTTCAAGTCATTTTTTCATCATTTGTTGTTTGTCATGTTCACCCTCATGGCTTCATGAATGGTCCTACTCTTTCAAAAGTCCCTTTATGGTTCTTGGAGCAATATTTATTTGCCTTAGATTTTTCAAGTTTACTTTAGATTATTTTTTAGACTTCCTCTACATTGTCTAATCTCGATGACTATTTCTCGATTGGTGTGAAACTTGATATTCCTGTAAACCCCTCCCTTATCATTTATTACAACTATAAAATTAATTATACATATAATCTAGTTTTATTATTTTAAGTTTGATTAGTTACTTGCAATGTTTATGAATAGATGATATGTAATCTGACTTAGATTCATTTCTTTATAAAATAGTTACAAGGGTAGACTAAACATTTGATTAACAATTTATTATATATATGATGTTCATTAAAACACAAGAAAGTGAAACTTTTATTTTATCTGTGATGTAAATTTAAGTTATATATGACATATCTAAAGATGCAAGTTTTTGGTAAAAATAAATTGAACGTAATTCAAAATATTCATGATTCTATGACAACATAACACATATTAATTCCATAACACATATACATTATGTTCAATTTGAATTCAAAAACCAAGCCTTTTTGCTCAGAAATGGCTTGGAGTTTTGAGCCAAAGGATTGGACCTCCCACCATAGAGTTGAATCCTAGAGTTTTGATAGAAAACAACAAAATTTAACTTCCATTTTCAAATAAACTTTGAATTTCAATGAGAAAATTCATAAAATTATTAACATGATTATGAGCATGCTCACCTCTTTCCAAATATATGATTTTAATAATTTTTCTACTATTTTAAGGTTTCAATCTATGTTGATTTCTAACTATAGCTTTTTAGACCACTGTATGCCACAAATATATAAGCCTATATATATTTGTGTATCTATTTTTCATTGATATAAATGAAAAAAAATATGGTTACAAACTAGGCCTAATTATACACACATTAATAAAACAAAAAATATATTTTCCATTTTATGAGGTGATTGGGGGGTGGGGCGGGCACGACCAGCTATCCATTTTTTATTTCTTATTAGGATCTATTTACTTGTAAAATTAAAAAATATATATTCATTTAAAAAAAAGGTTATAAACTATATGATCTTATCTAAATCTTTACCAAATGGTTTTAAACAGTACAAAATAATGCAAAAATAATGAGGGGCCACATGACCAACTATCTACTCTATTTTCCTAAACAAATAGGAGTTTATATTTAAATTTTAGATGTTTAACCAGCTATACTTAACCATTTTTTTAGTGTTTTGAAAACTAGACTCAAAATTTTACAATTCATGTTCTTACACGATCCTCAAATTTGAGTGTATCTATCTCAAATTATCTATAGAAGTTCAAATTTCTCAATTTCTAGGAAAAACATGTCCACAAGTAGACCCTTTTTGTCCCCCAACTTTGTGCACTTACCCTTAGGAAGGGGATTAGTGAAGGTAAGACTATTATTTGAAAATGTGTGAGGGGGTAAGATATCATATCAATGAAATAGAAGATAATGCCAATGTTGACACTCTATTGAATAAATAGAAATAAGTATCCATGCTAGTCAACAAGTGAGAGGACAAGGATGAATATGCACATAGAAGAGGATATTTTCACAAATATTATGGAATATATGATTATTCATATTTAAATCATAAAAAAGGTGGAAATAGAGTAGGAAATCATTACATAAATGAGTGCACTAAAAATATTGAATAGTATAGTTATGATAATAACTTATTTGGAAGGTAAATGGATGCTCAATCTATTGGAGTTTCCCTATCTTGGTAAGCCAAATGAGACTCAAAAAATGGTTATTATCTAGAACAAACAATGTAATGTTATACTTCACAAGAATAAGCATGAAGATCTCACCAATGTGAATTATTGGTTTGAAAAATTAAGAAGATGTGTGCAAAATAATTTTTTGAGAGTGAAAGGGTGACTTCGTAGAAGAAAAATATTGGAATATCTCATATATTACTAATCATTTTCCTAATTGATCATGATATATACCTTATTTTGTTAAATATCTACTAAATTTAAGAGTTTTCATTTTTATTTTTAAGCATGTTATACAATTTTATGTGGATATATCTCTCCAACATTACACGTAATCATATACACTATAGGAAGTTAAATTGAAGACTAATCCTACACTAATCTCTTGTTTAGATGGTTATTATATTCATTATAAATATTCAAGGTCATGGATTTATAGGCCTCCATATTTATTAAGACATCATTCATGTTCATGAGATTAATTCCATTGGTGTCTCGTTTATAAATGAAATTAGAGTTTTCATATTGCAAAAAAATCCATCCATCCATACTTTTCCTCATGTGTCAATTGGCACAATGTTCATGAAGACCATAATTTTCTTGTTGTGAATAATTAGATCATTTCTAATGTGAATAATTGTGAAACCCTAAATTTGAGTAGTATCACAATAAAAATCATTATTAACTTGATAAAATTTTATAGAATATGTACTTTCATCTATGTAAGTTGAGGCATTATTGTAGGTAAACCCTATGAACATATTTTTGATTGAATAAAAAATCATTATAAAGAGAAAAGGAAGAAACTAAAGTATAATAGTAAATATAATAATAACTTGAATTAGAGTGTCCAAGTTAACATGGAACATTCCTCCAAGTGAATATTTAATGTGATCCAAACCTCTTGTGAAACCATAAGATTATAAATCTATATCTCAATGAAAAAATTACATCTATTTATATAGAAAATCACATGTTCACACACACACACACACACACACACACACACACACACACACACACACACACACACACACACACACACACACACACACACACACACACACACACACACACACACACACACATGCATGCATGCATGTGTGCGCACGCATGCACACACATATACACATAGATATATAAGTAGTGAAGGCCATTATCTATGGACATATGTTTTTTTAGTCATATAAAATGCAAAATTTGGTAGCTTGAGTGTGGCTAATAACACCCAATCCATAGGTCCATCTTGTTTGCTCTTATGACCCTCATAAGCATGTTTTCATTGATTCCTAGTCATGCGTAGCCTCCCAAACTAAACCCTTTCAGACCCATATTTTTATTTTCACAATAAATCAATCCCCTAGGTATTTTACCCTCAAGATAATAATTCCCAAACTTGAAATACAGTGCTAAAACTTAGGGTGTCATATTTTTGGCACTATTGTCCAAGTACATTTTGGCTTTTAACAGTCATATTTCTCTGAATCCTATCCTAATTCATGTCAGCATAACATGGATGCATTTAATATATGATCATTAAATCCCATATAAAAGGCCATTCAAAGTCCATTTAGAAGGTTTGGCCCTCATTTTCAAGACAAAATAAAGAATACAAATAAAACTACTCAAACACTCTTCCCTATTCTCTGCATGCAGTCATCTAATAGTATTTCAAGCTTATCCAAACCTTTATACTAGTCCCTAGTGATTATAAGGACACCTAATTTCATATTTACTTGAATTTTCATCACACTATTGCACTAAGCACTTCAATGGGAGAACTACATATAGCTTGATCCCTCTTCAGAGTATTGGTATGTAGGTAGTGTGTCCACACACAGGGTGTGAAGTGCGTCTAGTGTATCCTTTACACATTAACCTCTTTTTCCTATTTTTAAAAGTTCTATTTAATTAGATATAATACACAAGAACAATATTAATCAGCTCTATATGGAGTTTTGTTGATATAAAATATCTAAAATTTGGTACATAGGCTCATAAAGATGCTATGAACAAAACCCAGAAAAATCAAATCTCTATGAGTAGTTTAGATAATAGTGGCAAGATCAAGACTATAGCACTAGATAGTAGGGTGTCCTATTTTTAGTGGTCCTATCCAATTAAGAAATGAACTCTAGATTCTTGTTTGCAATAGTCTCCCAAGCCTACATCCATATTTTCAGACCCTATCTTAGTCAGAACAACATAGAATCAGATAAGTCTGATTTTCTCTCTATCAATAGTATTTTTAGAAAAGCCCTAACTATAGTCAAATTTCATAAATCAGTAGCCTAATTATAGTATATTATTTGTTATTTTGATCTACTCAGACCCATTTTTTATTTAATAATTAAACATCTAATTTCTCAAAAATAATAAATCATTTGGTGAACCCGACTTACTTCAAATTTTGCATAAAACCCCTAGAAGCTCTAGGGTAAATTCCTACCTGATTTTCCAAATTAATTTTTGAATTTTTATTTAAAAATTAAAATCATAAATTCTTCTCAAAACTTTAAAATTTGTAGTAAATTTTAAAATAATTTTTTTCCAAAACCCTAGTTACATACACTAGGTCTCATGTAATTTTCCAGCATTAATCCAATGATTTTCTGATTTTTTGCTTACACATATAAACCAAAAATTTAATTTAAATTTTGAAATTCAATAGTAATTTCAAAAAAAAAATTATTTCAAACCCTAGTTGCATCAACTAGCTCCTAGTAATTTTCCAATCATTTTCTAAATTTTTAGTTGCATATTAAAATCAAAAAATCACTTCAAATTTCAAAAAGTCATAGTAATTTTCAAAAACTTATTTTTTCCAAAACCCTAGTTACACCTACTAGGTCCCATAAAATCAAGCACTTTCCCATAAATTTTAAATTTTTTCTTGAATACTTAACTCAAAAATTCATAGTATTTTGCAAAAATATTATTGTCAAATCCCTAATTGCATATACTAGCACCTATTTGCTTCTTGAGGTATCACCTTACACTTATAATCAAATTGCCAAAATGATGCTCATTTATTTACAAACTTTTCTTACATTTCTTGAAAATAATAAGGAAACTATAATGGGCCCTATCATGTACATGAATGATGAAGTCTATCATATGTTAGTACAAAGCTTCATCTTTTGAATTTCATGCTTATGTTTCATTATATGGGATGATATTACAAAATTCATTGCCAAAAATGCACAAAATTTCAAAATTATTTTTGCATATTCTCTTTTGCTCATACAAAATAATTACCAACTTCATTTTGATAAATTCATTTGAAATGCTATGTTGCATGTCAAAATTTTCTATGCCTTTATGCAAAAAGTTATACTCTCTATCCTTTGTTTTCTATTCCTCATATGGAATTTTTTTCAAGTTTATCATGCCAAGCACATTAGAAATGTTATGTTGCATGTCAAAAGTTTATATGCCTTTATGAAAAAAGCTAGTCTCTGTCCTTTGCTTTCTATCTCTCATATGGAATAATTTTCAAGTTTATCATGCTAAACATATTATAAATGTCATAGTTCATGTCAAAGATATTTATGCATTCTTACATAAATCCATTCTCTCAACCCTTTTCTTTCTATCTCTCATGATGAAATTTTTTCAATTTTATCATGCTAAATGCAATAGAAATGTCATGATTCAAGTCAATTTTTTTTATGCATTAATGCACAATTCTATGCTCTCTATCCCTTGTTTGTTATTTATTATGTGGAATGTCCTTTATAATCATATTGTTATACATGGTTTCTACTTAGATGCATCTAACTCTTTGGTTACTTTTAAGTATCTCCCTATCACTACTAGACACAAGCAAACACTAGAAGTTATATCTATCATTCCTCTCTTCAAACTTGGTTCATCTAGCTTTATCCCACACCTACTACCAGCTCTATGGTTATAGTATATTATGTGGTACATGATATCACCCAAGTTTCTAAAGATAGATAGGTTTATTACACCCATGGTTATAGCTTTGTCACTCAGGTTAGCACCCCTTCTGATATAGTTTCAGATCCACTTGTTACAGTTCTTCCTCCAGTCTAGATTCAAACATGATCAAGAACTTAATCACCAACATATAAAATTCATACACTTCTATAGCTTCAAGATTCTAGACAGCTTCCAGCTACAGTGTTCACACCTAGAATAGTCTCATTGAGAGCTCATACATTTACATATAGAGCACATGTTTAGAGAGTTTCTCCTCCTTCTAGATGGGTCCCTAAGAGACCTACAATTGTATCTACTTCTTAGAGTTACATAGGGACCCCACAGTTGGTTTCCACTAAAAATATCTTAGAACATTTACAACATATATAGTTTTCAGAGCCACAGTCTCAGCATTTCCATCATGCTTCATGATCATGCATGATATTTCTTCTTGATACATGATAACATGATAGGGAGTCTCCCATGAGACTCATCAGTTAGTATCATCTCTTCTCAACCTTGTTTATACATAATTTTTCTTAATTACTTGTATATAGATTATTTTCAATTACTTGTACATAATCTCTTCTACTTGATTGTACATAGTTCAAATTTTCCAAAAATATAAAAACAATATAACATTTTAAAATCTAAAAACATTCAAAAATATCAAAAACACAAAAACCATTTGATTGTATACCATGCTTCTCTTGATCTTCTTTAAGTGTGTATAATGACATTCAACTATTTGATTACTTCACTCTACCCATTGAGGGGGCATCCTACTTCTACATTTGAGACACACATTGATATACATACCCACTTGGGGCATCTTCTACATGACCACGCCATCCAAATTATGTCATTCCTACACTACACACTCTAAGTTATCATGTTGATTTACATTACTTACTAGATTACATAGATTACTATATTGACATTCCATTAGTATCTAGCACTTATGTATTTCTTAGCATATACATAGTCTTGTACTAACATGTCATGTATACTTTAGCTCTTGCTTTGATTAGTTAGATGTGATTGTATTTTCCAAGCTTTATATGCTTTTTTTATTTCTTAGGGTAGCTTGATGTGATTGCATTTCCAATTCCTACTTGTCTCTTGTATGTGCATTAGGACATTTTCCAATGTCCTTTTCTTTTATTTATGTGTGTGCCTTAGTACATTTACCTATACTCCTCTATTTGATTGTGGCTTCCACGCCAACTTGCTTATTTTAATTGTATGTGTATGTGGCATTTGAACATGCCTTACATGTTTGTTTTATATTTTTAGTGACATGAGCCCATGTCCCTTATTTTCTTGGCCCCTTGGCCACCCTTATATGCTTTTTGCTTTGTGTGCTTATTGCTTAATTGCTTTCAGTTGCTTGTAATGCTATGATCCATATCATGCATTTTTTCTATTTTCTTAGATGCCATGATGGACACCATGCTCCATGCCTCCTTGCTAACAACTAAAAACTAACACTTTCAATCCCATTTTAGTATATTTCAGATGTTATTACATTGTTATATCTAAGCATACCCATGTTGATCTAACAATATTTCAATACAAACCATGCTATATCTTGAGATATCTTGTTGATTATCATTTTTATACCATGTATATTTACAGCTTAACACACTTGTAGCACTCTTTATTTTGAGGGCAATCATTGCAATATCTTCATTCATAGTCTTAGAAGAGGGGGAAACAAACAAGGATTTTTTCATAGAGATCAAAGCTCCTAGCAGTCAAAAAAGTAATGTTTAGAACACTCAGAATACAATCTAGACATCAGACCAGGTAGACAACAGATAATCTAGAATAATTATCAGGTTTGGCCCTAGACAATAGTGCCAAAGTTGGACTATAGTTTTGGACAACAAGGTGTCCTATTTTCAATGCTCTTGTCTAGATAGCAAAAAAAAATAGTTTTTCTAGAAACAGACAAAAAAATGAGTTCAGTCATAGGTTTGTCATCTTAGTACAGTCTAGATTCAGCATGTTTTAGTATAATTTTTGCTTAGAGAATCTAGATATAGGGGGCATCATGCATGACATGATGGCTCTCACTTTCAGTTTTAGATTATGAAATTGATATAACTTCTAATCAAAATTCATGTTCTAGACACCAGTGATTGGGGGCAATGTGTACATCACATTGATCTTCCCCTTTTTCTGAGTTTAATTTATTTTTCAAAAATTTCTCAGTAGTTACATGTCTTACTCCATTTATAGGTTTTTATCATCCTTTTTTAATTTTTTATTTCATACAAGCTTAACTTCTCAAGTACCTAATTTCTTTAATTGGCTTCCACATAAACCTATTGCACTAGTTTCAGAGTGGCTTTCATAAAAGCCTAATCTCCATCTTTTAAAATGGCCAATAATGGCCTAGTTTTTAGCATACATTCGATTATCCATGACAAAATTGTTAGATCATATTCCATTCATGAGATTCAGGAGCCATCTCATATGACAACTATTCCATACCAATATTACTTCATAGCTTTACTTCATGAGGCAACGATGGAGCCAAAGGACTAGCTAGTCTTTTTATTCTTGAGCCACCTATTCAGAGGGATTGGACACACTATTCAAAAATTGATTGACACATGCATGATTCATTAGATTTACTTAGTAGGTGATGATGAAGCCAAAGGGTTTACCTTTGAATTCTTTAAACACTTCTAGGGAATTGAGCACTCAGCTCCATTCATGATATTACTTTTAGTACAACACACACCTAACACAATCCAACATCACAAAAGGTTTTATATTGGTTCATGTACTCAGTGAAGTGTTTTCATTCCTTTCTCTTCCTCTCTATCTTACCCAGATTTTATATGTTCTTATTTTAGATATAGTCTATCTAGTAAGGACTGATCTACTATATGTTTTTCATCATAGATTCACACTTCACACCATGCTCTCTCTATTCACATCTGGCATCACATAACTTCATGAGCTTCACCTTTATAAGTAAGTTCAGCTATGCTTTCTATTTTTCCTTTATCCTAGTTTTTCACTTTGCTACATCACTAGAATAAGGGGGGGCAAATGTAGTCATATAAAATGTGAAATTTGATAACTTGAGTGTGGATAATAATACCCAATCCATAGGTCCATCTTACTTGCTCTCATGACCCTTATAATCATGTTTTCACTGATTCTCAATCATCTATAGCCTCCTAAAATAAACCCTTACAGACCTAGATTTCTCTTTCAATGAAAAATCCATCTCTCAGGTCTCCTACCCTTAAGACAATAATGCCCAAACTTGGACTACAACATTAAAACTCAAGGTGTTTTATTTCTAGTGTTGTTGTCCAAGTGCATTTTGTCTTCTAATGGTCATATTTTTATGAATCCTTATCCTAATTCATGTCGACCTAATGTGAATTAATTTGACCCTTGATCATTAAATCTCCTATAAAATCCATTTAGAAAGATTAGCACTCATTTTCAAGAGAGAAGCAAGAATACAAGCAAAACTACTAAAGCACTCTTCCCTATTCTCTACATATAACCATGCAATAATATTTCACGCTCATTCAAACCTTTATGTCAGTCCCTAGTCATTCCAAGTACACCCATTTTCATCTTTAATTACATTTTCATCACACTATTACACCAAGCACTTCAATGGGAGAACTACATATAGTTTGATCCCTCCTCAGAGTATTGGTATGTAGGTAGTATGCCCACACATGGGGTGTGAAATGCATCTAGTATATCCTTTACAAACTAAGCCCTTTTCCCTATTTGCCAAAGTTTTGTTTAATTGTATAGAAGACATAAGCACATGAAGAATCAGCTCTACAAGGAGTTTTATTGATAGTGAGGATCTAAAATTTGGTACACAGACACTACAAATAAAACCTAAAAAAATTAGATCTATATGAGTAGTTTAGACAATAGTGGCAAGACCAAGACTATAGTACTAGACAATAAGGTGTCTTATTTTCAATGGTCATATCCAATCAAGAAATGAACTCTAGATTCCTATTTACAATAGTCTCCCAAGCCTGCACATAGATTTTTAGACCTTGTCTCAGTTGAAACAACACAGAATCAGATAAATTTGATTTTCTCTCTCAATACTATTTTTAGAAAAGCCCTAACTATAGTCAAATTTCACAAATCAGTAGCCTAATTATAGTATATTATTTACTAATTTTATCTACTTAGACCCATTTTTAATTTAGAAATTAAACATATAATTTCTAAAAAATAATAAATCAGTTGTCAAAATGAAGTGTGTATCCTAGCATAGTCACAATGTAACAATATGTTACAATCATCACTTAAATAGATAATAGTAAAAGATTTTGTTAAGGTATATACTAATCATTACATCTAATATAAATAATGTGTGCAATGGTTATAACCAATTAAATAAAAAAAAGATAAATTTCAAGCATACACATAGATGAAATAAGAGAAAAAATAGGAACCCTACTCACTCAAAACTTATATCATAGTTCATAAAATTAGCTTCCTGATTCCCAAAAAAATGTGCCATCATAACTTATAAATTATCACAATCTTTTGGCATGGGAAAAATAAAACAAAATTTGAGAAGAGTAGAAGGAAAAATGCAAGTAGAATGCAAACCAAGTAAATACTATCTAAGGAGAAAGTTTAGCAAGAACACGACATGTATTTGAAAAAAACAAAGCAAAAATTTGAAAATAATCTAATGAAATAAAAGCAAATGATGAAATGAGGTAAAAGGTTGATTATGGATCAATAGTTAAATATAAATAAGAATCATGGATTATTTTAATTGGAAATCATAAAATAAAACAAGACCTGAAGTAGGTTGAATAAAATAGATGAGTTTTGACTAGATAAAGATAAAATCATGCAATATGAAGAAACATGAAGTAAAAATGAAAGGAAAATAGAGAGTGTTTAGTAACAAAAATAAGTAATTAGTAAGTAAACGTAACCAATAATACCATTAAAATTGATCTAGATATGTATTGAAAGAAGTTGCCTGCCACTTTTATCATTCTAAATAACAATCAAAATGTTATTTCTTCTCAAATGCTTTCTCTTTTTAAACACATCCCTATTGATTTTTAACAATGTATTACAAAAATTCATATGTTCCTAATTCCTTCTCATTTTCCTTCTATTTCTCAATGAGATCTTGCTTATAATATCCCTCAATTATATCCAAATGTTTCAAATCTTTCTATTTTTTAAAAATATTTTTATGCCAACATACTATACTTATAATTCAATTAAAAATAATGAAATAAATATTATGATGCATGCATTTCATGACTTGAAAATTCATATCAATGCCCCTTCTAAAGGATCTAAAAATCCAACTAGTAGGCGTAGACACCTAATTTTGGTACATGCCTAGTATTTGTTATGTTATTCATATATTTTTGTGTATATGGATCGTTAGATCATATTAGGTTTTTATTGGTGATTTTTCCTTTATGTTGGGCCCCAAATTATATCATGGTTCATCTAAAATCAATAGTAATGTCACCATTCAAAATTGTAGACAAGAAAAACCTTCAGATCAATTAGTGTTTGCCTTAAGATGCTCCTAGATGCTCTTGCCATCTATATTCTTTATTTTATAGGGTTTTGGTCACCTCAAACAAGAAAATAATATTTAAATAATAGTATCACCACTATTAAATTAGTTATATAGTGGAAATGATGGTTGTAGGTCCTTTAGCTCCTTTATATGGGTTTTGAATAGTTTTTTTTCCCCCTCATCATCAACATTCACACTTCCACAATGTCATCTTGTATGCTATTAAGGTCTTGATTTGAATTTTTTTTTTGTGTGTGTGTGATATTATGTATATGTATACATATACATATACACATACACATACACATACATACATAAATGCATGCATGCATGCATACATAAATACATACATGTATGAATGCATGCATGCATGCATACATCCATCCATACATATATGTATATATGTATGTATGTACACTAATTAATTTATCATCCAAAAATCATTCTTAGATATCACATCTAAGGATGTACATACACCCTAATTTGTACTTCATCATTATCTTTTGAAGTGTTATAGTTGCATGCTTGACCCAAAAGAAGGACTAGTGAAATAACATATATTATCAACTATTTGTTTAAATATAATACATACATATAAGAAATGGGGTATTCACACATATCATATTGTTTACTAGACTACATTATTATTGATTCAAAACTATCTATGAATAGGCATGTGAGTGTGGTAAACCCCCTATAACTACACCAATTTTTTATTTTCTTGCAAGTTCTCTTAGAGTCGATTTGGGTTTGAATAAAGGATAAGTAATTTTGGATGTTTCACACATCAAATCAATAATCTAAGAGAGGTTTATGATAATCATAATTATGACAAAGAAATCTACAAATTTTTTAGATTGGTCTGACATCAGTTGTTAATATCAAAATGAGAAACTAGTATCAATCTAATTTGATAATGATATGTTGATATCAAACCAATTAAATAGCGGTATGTTGATATTGAACTAGTTAGATAGTGGTCATTTCCTATGCATTACAATATCCCTACACTTTATATGTGTTCTCTTCTACATTATGTCAGGATATGTTCTTTTCCATTTTTAGTCACTACTAGTACACATGTAAGTAAAAAATTAGGTATTTCTATACAAACTCCTTTGTCATATGTATATGTACACACACACACACACACACACACACACACACACACACACACACACACACACACACACACACACACACACACACACACACACACACACCCATACATGCATGCATACGTAAATGCATACATATATGTATATGTGTATGTATGTATACTAATGAATTTATCATCCAAAAATCATTCCTAGATATCACATCTAAGGATGTACATAGACATTAATTTATACTACATCATCATCTATTAAAGTGTTATAGTTGCATACTTGATCCAAAAGGACTAGTGAAATAATATATATTATCAACTACTTGTTTACATCTAATACATACATATCAGAAATGGGATCTTCACACATATCAGATTGTTTACTAGAATGCATGATTGTTGATTCAAAATTATCTAAGAATAGGCATGTGACTGTGGTAAACCCCTTATAACTACACCAATTTTTTTTTTTTTTTCAAGTTCCCTTGGAGTGGATTAGGGTTTGAATAAAGGATAAGTAATTTTGGAGGTTCACACATCAAATCGATAATTTAAGAAAGGTTCATGATAATCATAATTATGACGAAGAAATCTACAAAAAATTTAGACTGGTCTGACATCAGTTATCAATATCAAAATGAGAAACTAGCATCAATTCAATTTGATAATGATATGTTGATATCAAACCAATTAAATAGTGGTGCATTGATATTGAACTAGTTATATAGTGGTCATTCACTATGCATTATAAAATCCCTACACTTTATATGTGTTCTCTTATACATTGTGTCAGGACATGTTCTTTGCCATTTTTAATCACTACTGGTACACATGTAAGTAAAAAATGAGGGATTTCTCTACAAACTCCTTTGTCAATTCCAAACAAATAATTATTCCTATTTTCACACAAGTTAGATATATATTTATCTTTATTTTACTGTGACTAGGATATATCTAACTTGTGCCCATATTTTAGTAGTTTAGCATAGTGTTGTTAACCTAAGTCCACCTTTTTTGTTTAAAAAATTATCATGACTTAAAAAGATATTTTTCTAAACCCCTTAGAATATGAATTTCTTGTATATCTATTTGCAATAACGAATTTTCTCCACAATGTGATTTTTTTCAAGAGAAAAGGGGATCCTTCTCATCATGTTAGAGAGTTTTATGCCTTATGGTTAAATTTTTATAATGATCAAAAGTTATTCAAAAAAATTGTGTCATAAAATTTGTATACACAACTTATTTCAATACATTGATAAGCCTAGATATTTCACCAAGTTTATATGTGGAATATTTCCTAATATATCCAATGTTCTCATCTCTATTTTTCTTCTAACACAACCTCATATTCATTATCATATGCTCATTCCTATATGCTATCTATTTGAGATCCATTTACAATATTTTTAAGTAAGGAAGGCACATATTTTACAATAGAAAAAGCAAAGTTTTTAACAACATTAGATACACTTTAGATTTATTTTTATTTTTTTAATTTTTTTCAAATAAATATAGTGATTTGTTTTCAGATTGAACCTTGGAATCTTAGTGTTAATCACTTATGATATAATTTTGAGAAAAAAAATGAAACATACACACCATATAATCACCCTGGGGTTGAGAGAGAGAGAAAGAGAGATCGATCTACAAATATACAATAAAACAACCTCTATAATATTAGATAATTTTAGATTTGACACTATATTGTACAAGATCTAACTTTAGAGGGAAAAACTCAAAAAATCAATATTTTATGATGCCATAAAAGAATATGCCAAATAATTAACCAAGAGAAATTTAAATGTATCATATAATCTAACAAGTTATACCCATATAAGGGATGTAAAAGAGTGTAAATTCAAAAAAAAATGAAACATTAAGATTGCATGCAAGACCATACAAGTTCACCAAAATGCAATATGGATAAATAGATTTACACTAAATTGAAATATGAATAACCAAATATTTATAACAAGGTTAAATAATACGCACAAAATAGTGAGCAATCTTGACAAAATAATTACAAATCTAAAAGTAAGGAAAACACAAAGTTTAAGATTTATCTAGTTTAATTTCTTGATCTAGTGTCAGTCATAAAAGGTGATAGTTGAAATACACACTCAGAAGTTGTAAATTAAAGCTAACCCAAAAAATTAACAATGATCAAATAAGTTTGTCTCGATCATTCTCTTCCACTTTGGACATTCCAAATTATCTTAATATTTTATTTTTAAAAAATGTTGTCCATCCCGAAACAAGATTATGTTCACCTTGTTTTAACCTCCAAGAACCTCGCTTAGTTTTCCTATCTTTTTAATTGATCATATGTGAAGTAAAATTATAATTATTACCTTAATTGGGCCATGATATTTGAAAATCTAAGCCAAACAACATTTATTTTTGGGGTTGCGTTAAACCATAGAATAATCAGTTTTTTATTTTATTTTTCAGGGCCTTAAACAACAACAATATTGAAAACAAAAAGTATAGATGATTAAAGAAGCAATAACAATATGTGAACTAATGACTTGTGGTATGTCAAAACATAAATTTATATGCTTAAATCAATTCTCTAATACATGTTTTATTTCTTCTAAAATATTTATAAGTGCTCAAAAATTTATCATAAAATAATCATTATACTTCTTTAAAATACTTATCCATAAATAATTTAAAATACTTATATATTTATAAACATTTGATTTCAAATTAAATCTTTTATTAATATATTAACCAAGAAAATAATGAATACAAAAGCACACAAGACAAAAGCACTTTAATAAAAAGGTCATTAATTACCCAAGGGACATATATTAATGCTCTTAAATTTTCTACACCCCTGACACACTTCTTTACCTCTTCTACATCCCTGATACACTTTTTACGTCTTGTACAACATTAGGGTACACCCGTGACACACTTCTTTATGCCCCACTATACAGATACCGATTGTGATAAGGCGAGAATAACTATTTTTTTCCTAAATTTATCCCTATCAACTTTCTACAGATTTCCTTACCATGTGCCTGTAACTCTTGTTTTGATATGCGTCTCGTCTTTAGGGAAATGTCTCGCTAAACCAAAGTTGGCTATCTTGGGATTGAGTTTGTCATCAAGCAAAATGTTGTTTGCTTTAATATCTCTGTGAATGATTTGCAGCTATGACTCCTCATGAAGGTAGACAAGGCCACGAGCGATTCCAATGATGATGTTATAACATTTTGGCCAATCTAGCTGTCTACGCTTTTTTGGATCTGTAACCCCAATTCATAAACTTTAATCATCTGATCATTTTCTCCAAATAATTTGGAAAATTCTGAAGGCATTAAAAGGTTGAAAAGTAACGTACCGAACAGAAAAGTTGTCAAATACTCATAAACAAGCAACCTTTCATCTCCCTCGACGCAACATCCCAGCAGCTTCACACGGTTTCGGTGTTGAACATTGGCCACCAGTTTCACTTCATTCATAAATTATTTCTTGCCTTATGCAGATCTTGCAGACAATTTTTTCACAGTTATCCCCTTTCTGTCTCTAGTTGTTCCCTGAAAAATAGGACCAAAATTAGAGCTCTCCATGTCTATTTAAATAGACTTCCTGGTTCAAGTGAATAGTATTCTTTAGGTCAAGGATACACTATAGTCCCACCTTGTACAGTGCACCAAAACCTCCCTCTACAACCTTGTTATTGTTATAGAAATTTTCTGTCACTTCTACGAGTTCTTCTAAGGAATAGAATAGGAGTAATACTTCATCTTGTTCTCCTGCAAATCATAACACTCTGCCAAATAGTGTTCCCCAAGGCCTCAAATGCAGCCTGCATACATGATAAGGCATGATAATTGGGCGAGTTCTACTTATGCAAGAAAGACTAGGATATAAAAGTCAAGGGCAAGTCATGTACGTAAAAAACTAGGGCAACAGGGAGCTGTAGGTATAAACCAAAAAAATATTTTTTGATGTACAACCACTCCTTTCTTCCTTAACCACACATTTAGATTTTTTTGGAACCTTACACGTTTCCGCCTTATCCCCACTTTCAGATTATATTTTATTTTTTTTAACCTTTGATTTATACAATTGTAGACTATTAAACTGGTAAAATAGATACAAGGTAATTAACTCGCTGTACATAGAGCCGTAAAAGACTAGATTATAACGACGAAAAAAGTCATTTTAAGATAACACACTTTAAAAAATTTAGTTATGATACATAAAATTATCGATTTAATTTCTAGGCAAAGTCTTGCAAGAGATGATGTGTAGGATAACTGCAAGGTACATGGACGATGAAACATATGTGTGGTTTAGAGAAAACATTATTTTAAAGATACACTCTCAAGGAGAAAAGAAATAGAATTAAATCTTAAATAAACATAAAATGGATCACAAAGAAACATGTATCTAAAAGAGGTCAAGCATCAAGAAGACAATCATGTGAATAATAAAACATTTCTTTGACATATGAGTACTCCTTTCTGCCTTATCTTTATTTTCAGATTTAATTTTTATTTTTCATTTATATCAGTTATACTTTAATAAGGAGAAAATAGGGAGAAAATTAACTCTTTGTACATAGACATGAAATATTACAGATTATAACGATGATAAAAAAAGTCATTTGAGTAGAAAACATAATCATGATATATAAAATTAACAGATTAATTTTCGGAGCAGATACCTTTTTACTAATCATGTGACACGTGTCATATTTGAAATATGATATATAAGAAGGGGATTTTTGGTTTAAACCTTTATAATTAGAGAGGTCATAAATTTATGTGTATGCCATATCGTTACTTAAAATATATATATATATATATATATATATATATATATATATATATATATATATATATATATATATATATTTTAAAAGTTTACAAAAATTATATATACATTACATATAAATATTATACATCAAAATATCTATTTAAGTGGATTTCGATAAATAAATAAAAATTTGAAACTTATTTACCCAATAATTATTCCCTTAAAACTATTATATATATATATATATATATAATTTACTTTCTAAATTTTTACCTATAAAACGTGTGTGATTTTAAAATATTGTTTATATTATCATCATCTTTCCATATTAAATTCATGGTCAATATCAATGCGCATTAAATCCCCTTTATGGTATATACACCGCCCATTCCATAATGTTTTCAGTGGGTCCTACCTAAGCCAATAGGCCAATCAATCTTTCCACTTCCGACTTGACTCCTCAGTTATCTTCATATTGAGTGGGCCTATAGTAATTTTGTATTCTATGACCGTAAAAATGACGTCTATAAAATCTCTTTAATATTTGGGGCACAGATATAGACCTCAACAGGTATGAGCTGCCAATGGTACATGACATCGATTGGCAGGGAAATATGTCAAAAGAGTTGTCCACACCTTTCAAATCATGAATGAATTAGTTTTTTAGGAAATTGGGGTTTTAATACAAGCCAAGCGGAGGGGCGGTTTGTATCCATGGCCAGATCTGTCTTGTGGCAGCTGTTGCTCCCGTGGTAAAAGATATGTAAAAATCTATCCACATCATCATAATTGTAAGGGACGTTTGTCTTGTGGTGCTGGGTTTTTGTGGTGGTGGTTGTTCATGGTGGACGTTTGTCTTGTGGTGGTTGTGATGGTGAGTGTTTGAGACTGGGCTCCGCGATAGGGACGACTTTCATAGGATTCACAACAGACTGGGCTCCACAGCGGACTACTGACAGGAACAACGAACGGAACGTCAAAAGTCAGAGCAACAAACAAACAAACACGACAATTTGAGCCCAGCCTCCCGCCGTTTCCTAGGGCAAAACGAAGACTGGGGCCCAGCCCAGAGCAAGATAGTGGCAGGTCTTTAAGCTAGGGGTTTCAAGGTGCACTTTCTTTTCTTTTTTTCTTTTTTTTTTTTTTTTTTTTTTTTTTTTTTTTTTGCTCCATTTAGCTTTTGTTTCGCCCGTCTCTCTTTTGATCAATGGAAAAACAAATCGTGGATACACAAATAATGAGAAAGCAAACGGTGGATATGCAAACTATGGGAAAACAAACCATTTCATTGGTCAAAAATGGTCAAGAAATTATGGTGCACTTTGAAACTAACCATCTAGGACAAGTCAAAATGGCATCACTTGGCAAGACAGGGAAATATATCTGGGTCAATGCTAAACAGTTCAAGGGCATTTTAAAACGTAGACTTGCTCGCGTAAAATGGTCACATGAAAAGCAGAAACACGGGCAGAGATTGCATAAACAAGAGAAGAAACAAAAAGATGTTGTCAAAATGTGCCCTCCTCCACACTTAAGGGGTGACAGTCAGTTGTATGGTAGCAGCAAATTAGGTGATTCTGTCAGTTACAGCCCTACCTCCACACCTCTCGCTTGGTGTCCAGATCTTTATGTGCAAGAACTTTTGAGGGCCAAGAGGAGGTTGGAGCTCCTAGAGGCTAAGGAGCAAGAAAGTTACCGCAATATACAAGTGCTAATTGCAGCAAATAAAACTCTTGCAGACAATAACAACACTTTAAAAGCTCAAATCTCAATGCTGCAAGAAACACTTTCAGCTGGGAAGTTTGAATGGCAGAACATGAAGGATGAATGGAAAAAATTGAATGTTACATTGGAAACAAACAAGGTCACAGCAAATACCGAGCCATCTCATAATAAGGAGCAAACAATTCTTCACACTCGTTTGCTAGGAAAGGTAGAGGTTGAAGAGGAGAGGAGAAGTTTTGCAGAAGGCACCAAAACTTGGGACAAAAACAGCAAACACCTTGATATGGCAAGAGAAGAGGCAAAGATTCGTGGGAACACACAAGACGGAGAGGTCAAGGAAAGGCAGCTTAGGGCATCCAATATAATTATCAAAGGGATAAAAGACTATGGGGAAGGCGAACATACCCTTGACTTAACGAGGGATTTCCTACAAGATGTGTTGTTGTGGCAAGGACAAATCTGCCAAGCTTGGAGGGTTGGCAAACCACACGCTGAGAGAAATAGGCCAATCAAGGTAGTTATGCCCAGCATTAGAGACAAACAAAATCTACTTAACAAAAAATAGCTCTTGAGGGGTTCTCGCTTCATTTTAGAGGAGGATTTAACTATGAGACAGCAAGTAGAAAGAAGGATGGAAATGGAAAAAATCAGAACCGCTAGAAATGAAGGCAAAAGAGCTTGGATGTTCAAGGGAAAAGCAATTATTGCTCATTTTGGCCACCGCTCCAATGAAGGGCAGCAAGAAGGCAACAAAGGTGCGACAACAAACACCTTAACATGCAGTGATATCGCAAGATCCACAATCACGCTTACCGATAAAAACTCAACTTTGAGCCTTGGACATCAAAACAAATAGCAATCAAGCTTAACCCAGGCGTCCTTAAGTTTAGTTTGTTGGAATTGCAGAGGTTATCCGTGGAGACGTGGGCCTGGGTTAGGACCTATCGCGGAAGGCAAAGACATTATTTGTCTCATAGAGACACATGAGCATGAGGGATGTAAGACCCCATTGTTTGAAGGCTACTGGAAGATGGCAGTATGGAATGAGGCAGCGGCAAATGGTAAAGGTCATGGAGGTATAATGGTTCTAGTAAAAGAAAGAGAAGGTCGTGCCATTCAGTTGGAAAAGATTGATTCTAATAAACAATTCATATGGTTCAAAATCGTGGAAAATAACACTCTTCTCAGGATCGCAGCCTGTTACTTTGCTCCACAAGTATCTAAAACTTATAAAAAATGTGGCTTAGATCACAATGACCCCTATGCTGCGTTAAAGAAAGATGTTGCTATTTTTTCACAGCGTGGGGATGTTCTTCTTGTTGGAGATTTCAATGCTAGGACAGCGAATTGGCAAGCAAGTATTTTCAGCTCCGAAGTAAATGATAACCCTATTTCGCTCACAGAAGAGAGAAATCAACAATGGGAAAGAATATCCGAAGATGCTAAAGGCTACAATCATTTTGGGGAAGAATTGATCACTTTATGTGGCACATTTGATCTAATAATCTGTAATGGTTTGGCTAGATGGGCTAAGTCGGGCAATTTCACTTGCAACACATACAACGGGGCAAGTGTGGTAGATTATGTAATTTGTTCGCAAAATTTGTATAAAAATATTAAAGAAGTTGAAATTGGAGAGCACGTTTGGGATCTAAAATCAGATCATAGACCGCTGTACATAAATTTGTATTGGGCAAAGGATAGGTGGCTTGGGGCAAAAATCCAAGGCCCTCAACACCCACCTTCTCAGGGCAGAACTTTGTTAACTTCAAAAAATAGTAACACTTTTAGAGCTACTCTTGAGGAACTTTGTATGGGACACCCTATGTATAAGCATGGTGTTAACAGTCATGACTTATCAAATCTGATTCACGAGGCTCTTTCAAAATGCAAGAGAGCAAAAAATAGAAAATCTGAAACTAATTGTTTTCCAACCAATGCATGGTTTGACAAGGAATGTAAGAGGGCCAGGAGGAACTTAAGGGAGTCGAATAAAACTAACCTCGACATTAAGGCCTACAAACAGATCCTAAAGAAGAAAAAAACTGATTTTATGTTCACAAGGAGAGAGGAGCTAATTTTTTTGGGCAGAAATAACCCCAAACGTTTCTGGAAAGAACTCCAACCAAGGAGAAAGCAAAATGAAAATAATATTACTGCCACCCAATGGTTTGAATATGCTAAGAAACTTTATGAACAAGAGGGTGGAGTGGGACACCCACCTTTGGTCAACGATACTACAAACATTTTCACTATGCAAGAGGTAGAGACAGGGATTAAGAAGTTGGGTGGAAGTAAAGCAAAAGATCTTGTTGCATTTCAAGCCGAATATTTGAAGTGGGGCATGAAAACTCTTGCACCGTACATCACTGAAATCTTCAACAAAATCTGCCAAGAAGGGTTTCCGAAAGATTGGACAATCAGCCTTGCAATACCACTTTTTAAGAGTGGTGATGTTAACAATCCCTCCAACTATAGGACTATAATGATCAATCCCCTCTTTGCTAAACTTTTTGGCAGCATGATAGAAACTACGATCAGCAAATGGGCAGAAGAAAACCATAAACATGCTAAAGGGCAAGCTGGTTTTAGGCCAAAGCACTCGACAGTGGATCACTGTGTCACTCTGAGACACATTATTGAAAAAGAGTGGGAGAAAAAGGAAGAGGTTTTTTGTTGCTTTGTTGACTTCAAAAAGGCTTTTGATACCGTTCCGAGAGACAAGCTTTGGTTTAGGATGGAAGAATTGGGGATTCCTAGGCATCTCAGAGTTGTTCATAGGATGTACGAAGAGGTGAAAGTGAAAATCAGAACTTTAGATGGCATTTCAGAATGTTTCAGGAGCGATATCGGGGTCAAACAGGGTTGCCCTTTGTCTCCTACTTTATTTGGTTTATTTATTGATAAAATGGAAGAGTGGTTAAACATGCAAAAGGGCGAAGGCATTCAGCTAGGTGAATTTGTTATAAAGTTGCTCTTATATGCGGACGATCTCATTTTGATTACCAAATCTGCCTGTGGTTTGCAAGACCATCTATCTTCTCTTGAGCGCTTTTGCAGAATGGTGGGGATGCAGGTCAATATCAGCAAGACTAAGGTTATGATTTTCTCTAATAATAAAAAACAACATCAACATGAATTTTATTACAATGGAAGTCTTCTCGAAGAGGTTGCGGATTATAAATACCTTGGCATTGATTTCAACAAAAAGCTAAGCTGGTCTAGCTGCAGGTATAAAAGGACATTAGGTGGGTGGAAGGCTTTCTATGCTCTTCAGAATAAGTGCCGTGAAGCGGAGTTGTGGGATTGGAAAACTATTCAAACCTTGTTCGGTCTTCTTGTGCTGCCAGTTGTTCTTTACGGGTGTGAATTATGGGCCAGCAGCACTACTATAGCACAATGGAAACAAATTGAAGGAATCCAAAAGCGCTTGATTACAAGCAAGATTAAAATCAAAAGCACGGTTCCATATGACATCATGCTAAGTGAAATGGGGGCTGTTCCTATCGAGGCACTTGCTATGGTTCGCCTTTTAAGCTATTTAAAAAGAATCGAAAAAATGGAAGAGGATAGATGGCCTAAAGTTGTTTTTAGTGATACACTATGTAAGCGAAAAAGGACATGGATGCAGCAAAATATCACATGGATGAGTAAATGGAATATTCAATTCAATATGTGCCCCACAAATAATAAAGAAATAAAAGTCTTTGTTATGGAGAAATTTTACAAGAGAAATTGGGGAAGCGAGATCGGGAGGAAGAAACTATATTATATAAATGAGTTCAACCCCACTTGTGATCAACTCCAAAAAGCGTACATAGGAGCCAACATTTCTTGGAGGGCTAAAATTCTTATTGCTCAGCTGAGAACCAACTCTCACCAACTTCGTTGTGAGACCGGGCGTTGGAAGAGGCCAAAGGAGGCTTGGGAAGAGAGAATTTGCAGATTTTGCAATTCTGGGAAAGTGGAAACTGAACAACACTTTATTCTAGAATGTGAGGCCTACAAAGATAGCAGAGATAAATTTGCGGATACTATATGTGACAGTTCTTGGCATAACCTATTCAACGAAGAGCACATTGAGCAATTAGGGGGGCTCATCATCAGCCTACACAAGAAGCGAACAGTGCTACTTAAATCTGCTTGAGTTGTCTTGCTGTCCATAGACTATTTTTAGTCTCGTGGACGTTAAAATTTTTATTATTATTATTATAATTGTAGGGGAGGGGGAAACTTTTACGGCAAAGTCAATATTATTATCATTTGTTTTTTCGATTGATTTTTTCTTTTTAACATTTTATTAATTGAGATGATTTATGATAATTTTATTATTAGTTTTGAATGGAGATTTATAGATTTATTTAACATTAATTAGGAATTAGTTTTGTATTTGTTGGTCAATTACATTATATTGATTAGCACATTAAAAATATATATTAATTTTTTGCAAAGTAAAATAATAATTTTGTATTGAAATATATAAACTAATAAAAAATACTAGCCCATCAAATTTTCTGAATAAAATCAAAACCTTGACCCAACACTTCTACAAGAGTGTAGAATTGAATGGTGAACAATTTAAAGGCATTTTAGATTTATCCAAGCTAAGTGAGCAGTCTGTTCGATTTGCCACAACAAGTTAAAGTTGTGGATAATGCTTTCGAAGATGACTCAATTACTAGACTATGAGCTGCTTTATGTTTGAGTGAAATATTGTGTGATGGTATCTTAGAATATTTTAATCGTGCTTCATTATGACAAATAATGATTTTGGGCTGGAAGATGAGATAATTTTTAGTGCATTGTTATTTTTAAATTCGAAGCTAAGAAACAAGATTGATAAGAATTTGGAGACTTGTTTGAGGTTCTATACAACTAGATATAATGTCCTCGATTTTCCATTTGATAGAGCTCTGGTAATTTAGCAGCGTACATATGAAATAAGAGGATTGACCAACAATTCTTTAAAAACACTACACTCAGAGAGTTCTGTAATATTGAATTTGAGTCCAACAACTTTTGAAGAGAATGCACCTATAACAATTATCAAGAACAAAATGAAGAAAATTAACATGTTAAAATTTGCAATTTAGGTATCTAAAATCCAAGGTTGATTGAGGAAGGACAACGGATTTTGTGATCCCAAATAAATTTTCATGGATTCATGTACCCAGATTACATTTTGATAATTAATACTGGGTGACTTTAATTTTGATGAAAAAGTATTAATACTTGATTAAAAAAATGTGTATTTTTATATTTTGTTTGACTAAGAGAACGTGTTTATTAAATTTTTATACTCTATTATAAAGATGCATAAGAATATTGTGGTGTTTCTTTGTTATTTTATCCCAAGTAGGAGTATTTTTATCTTATGTTTCATTAAGAGAACATGTCAATAATAGTTGTAAACTCTAATATAGAGATTCAAAAGTATATTGTAGTGCTCCATTGTTATTTTATATAAAGTACGTGCCTTTTTTGTGTTTTGTTTAATTAAGAGAACATGTCTATAACAGTTGTAAATTCTATTATAGAGATGCATAAGTATATTGTTGTGTTTCTTTGTTATTTTATATAACGTACGCATATTTTTGTGTTCTATTTTATTAAGAGAACATGTCTATAATAGCTGTAAACTCTATTATATAAATGCATAAGTATATTGTGATGTTTCCTTGTTATTTTATACCAAGTACGTATATTTTTGTGTTATGTTTGATTAAGAGAACATGTCTATAATAATTGTAAAGTCTATTATAGAAATGTATAAGTATATTGTGGTGTTCCCTTATTATTTTATACAAATTAGGTGTAATTTTATGTTATGTTTAATAAAAAAAACATGTCTATAATAGTTGCAAACTCTATTATAGAGATGTACAAGTATATTATGTGTTCCCTTGTTATTTTTTGCAAATTAGGTGCATTTTTATGTTCTATGTGATTTAATAAGAGAACATGTCTATAATAATTATAAACTCTATCATAAAGATGCATAAGTATATTGTGGTGTGCCATTACTATTTTATAATAAGTAGGTGTATTTTGGTATTCTATTTGATTAACAGAACATGTCTATAATAGTTGTAAACTCTATTATAGAGATGTATAATTATATCGTGGTGTTTTGTTGTTATTTTATACCAAGTAAGTGTATTTTTATGTACTATTTGATTAAGAGAACATATATATCATAGTTATAAACTCTATTATAGAGATGCATAAGTATATTGTGGTGTTCCCTTATTATTTTATACCAAACTTATTTGAAGTATATATAGTGTAATGAACTTTAAGTATCTATATTAGACCAATTACTTTACTTCCACCAATAGCTTGCATAAATGATTAAAAAACTTTAAAAAACTTTCACATATGTATTCGAGCAACTTTCATTAATCCCATGGGTGATATGTTGGACCAACATTAAATTTTTTCTTCGCCCTTCAATATGTCAGCACCAATTCACTAAAAATGAGACAAGATTTTAAGCTTGATCCCCATAGCTTTAATTCCTCCTACACCACATTCAATGCTAGAAATAAATTATACATTAGGTGTGTGAATTTAGAATGTGAAATCATTTATGTCATTAACCTCTTTTGACACTACTTGGTTTCTTAAGCTTTGGAGTCTTGAAGACGTAACAATTTCAACTTACAAGTTTATAATTATAGTTTTAATTATTTATTATTAAGTTTTTAAGTCATTAAAACCATATAAAAACAAGACCATGTTTGTTTTACTCAGTTTTATAAATATGTTAAGGACCACTTATGACTTAGGAAACAATAGGTTTAAGGTAATAATTATATTTTGGTTGACATAGTTTATTGATTGAAATAAAAATATATTTGAAAGCTCATTATTGATTATAGATATGGTTAAGATATTTTGGTAGATCTTATCATTATTGATTATAAATATGGTTAAGACTTTTGAAAAGATAATGTTTTGAGCAAATATTTTTAATTAAATGGTTTTTAGGGAACTTAACATTATATTTGTTCATTTCAAGATAGATGATTGTTCATGCAAATAATTGCTCTCAGTATTTTTTAAAAAAAAACATAAATACATACCTTGTAGTTATAATCATAAAGAAACCAACTTAAAAATTGTCTGCACTTTTGTTTCCAACCTCTCATCCCAATATTTTATCTACCAAATATTTGCTTCTACCAATACCTTGCATCAGTGAATAAAAAAATTGATAAACCATCACATATGTATTCGAAAAACTTACTTATGATCAAATACATATGCATCTCTATAATAGAGTTTACATGTGTTATAGTCACATTCTCTTAATTAAACAAAAGACTAAGAGTAGTTGTTTGCATGCACATTCATCTATCTTAATTCTTGAAATGAATAAATATAATGATAAGTTCCCTGAAAAACTTTTTTTTAAAGATATTTACTTGTCATCATCATTTTTTATAGTTGTCTTTCCTTGTGTCCCCATAGTTGGTTTAATATTTATAATCTATACTCTCATTTTTTGTCACAATTTTTTTATACTTTATTATATTATTTGTTTGGTCTTTACCACTTATTTATTCTAAGAAATCATGGCATGTAAGATACTTATTTTAAAAAATGCACAAAGAATAAAATGAATTATATTACATGGTTGGTCTTTACCCCATACTTCTTTTAAACAAACAACTCATTTTCTCTGAGAAATAATGACATGCAAGATACTTATTTTTTTTAAATGAATAAACACAACAGAGCCTCATGATCATTTTAACAATTTCACAGATTTTGAGAACATATCAACAGGCAACAAGTAAAAATCAGTTCAATGAATAAATATAATGATAAGTTCCCTAAAAATTATTCCTTTAAAGATATTTTCTTGCCATCCTTGCTTTTTATAATTGTCTTGCCCTATGGCCCCATAGTTAGTTTATACTCTATATACTAATTTTTAATTGCAATTTTTACTATACTCGATTTATTATATTATCTGGTTGGTCTTTACCACATAATTATTTTAAACAAATAATAAATTGATTTTTTATAAGAAATAATGACGTGCAAGATACTTTTTTTAAAAAATGCACAAAGAACAAACTAAATAAACACAACATATCCTCATGATCATACTGTATTTTTTTTTTAATGTTTAAGATAATAATTATATTCTAGTTGGAATAGTTTTTTAATTGAAATAAAAAAATATTTGAAAGGCCAATATGGATATATTTAAGACATTTTGGCAGACCTTATTATATAGTTTATAATTTTAAAATAATAAAAATATTTTAAATATTTCTTTCAGTTATGTCATCCTCGTTTTTCATAGTTGTCTTACCCTATGGCCCCGTAGTTAGTTTATACTCTATACTCTAATTTTTTGTCACTATTTTTTCTATACTTGGTTTATTATATTATCTAGTTGGTCTTTACCACATACTTATTATAAATAAACAAGAAATTTATTTTCTCTTATAAATAATGACATGCAAGATACTTATTTTAAATAATACACAAAGAATAAATTGAATAAACATAATAGAGCCTCATGATCATACTATATTTTGTTTTAAAATGTTTAAGTTAATAATTTTATTCTAGTTGGCATGGTTTGTTAATTGAAATAAAAAAATATTTGAAAGGCCAATATGGATGTGGTTAAGACATTTGGCAAACGTTATTATATAGTTTATAATGTTAAAACTATGAAATTTTTTTGAATATATTTTTTTAATTATGTCATCCTCACATTACATAGTTATCTTGCTTTAAGGTACCATAGTTGGTTTATACTCTATACTCTGATTTTTTGTCATATTTTTTCTATACTCATTTATTATATTATTTGGTTGGTCTTTTGAGAGACTTAGAGAGGTTTGTACTCAAATTTTACATAATGTGGTGATCAAATTTAGCACTTAAATATGATTGATTTAATATTTAAAAAGAAAAAAATAATTAAAAATAAGGAACCATAAGCAAGATATCGACTTTAGGCTTCTCACCCTCTAAACTCTTTCTTTATTGGTTTTTTAATTAACACAAATTACCTATTCTAAAATAAATCTACATAAGTGCTTCAAATTGATTAAAACCCTAGAACCACAAAAACCTAAAACCTAAATTCACGTAACTTCATTTATATTAAAGTTTTATTCCTTTGTAGTTGTGGGAATCATAAAGTGATCCATAGTTGCAAGAGGAGGCCATTGAAGAGTCTAAGCACTCAACAATAAAGTACAATCCAAGTAAGAAATATAAGCCCTATATGTCATGAGAATCATGAAGTGAGTGATAATTGTAAGAGGAGGCCAAGGAGGAGTCTATGTAGCCAACAATGAAGTACAATCCAAGTAAGAAATACAAGTTGTACATATTTGTAAATTATTTCACACTTTTAATGAATTTTGCCTATCTTTTAAGGGATTCAAATTGTTTCCATGTTATTTGCCCTATGAATGTGTTTAGGGAAAGGGGTTTAACTTGAATTTTTCACAATTATTTCTTAATTTTAATATGATTCTTGATTAACCATCTATTTATAAGTTTTTAAAAAGAGCTAATAGAAATCGCCAGTCAATTTATACCAACATGGCAATTTTGTTAAAGATTCGTTACTGGAATTATAACTGAAATCTAGGATTCACTAGGATTTTATAGTAGGATTTTAGGGATCCTTTATTAAATTTATCCTTGACCCCTGATAATATGGGAGTTAATCCCTTGGTTGCATCCAACCCAAAATTGCCTAAATTTTACTTCAAGAGGGCATAAGTTTTTTGTGGTGAAGTTTACACCCAAAATATTTCAAAATCTTACACACCCTAATTTATACAAAGTAGAGAACATTTTTTTAAGCAACAAATATTCATACGATCATAAATTTAAGCCAACTTCTCCTTTTTAGGTATCATTTTTTTAATGTGCAAGTTTTTTGAGCTCTATGTATGGGTGGTTTTCTCATGCCTTGTAAATTCAAACCTATGTAGATTTAGGGGGTGTCATTTTACTAGTCTACATCCCATATAGTTTAGTAAATACTTATAATCTACACCATGGATCTTAGTTCCCTTCCAATTTTTACACCATTTAACTATCATGAGTGAAAAGTCAAAGTGCATATCCTCTTAAGGAGAAAAGTCTTACACTAAATCATGATGGGTATAGAAACATAACTGACACCTAATACAAATAAGGTGAAGTGGTATAAATGAAATGATAAATACTAATGATGTATAGACCTGTCATTCTCTACTCTTTCCATACCTTTGATACCTACAACAATCAATTCATGCATCCCATCTTATCTATCTTTTCTTATTTATCAACTCCCTCACTAGGTTTGATATCATTTTCTTACATGATACTATTCACAAATATTATTTGAGTTATTTTTATCTACTTTTATACCCTATGTACTCTTCACACACATCCATTCTTTTCATTCCATTCATTTCTATCTCCCTTTCTTACAATCACACACTAGTTTCACTAGGATATAAGCTTCTCAAGGCCAAAATCACCTTGATTATTTATCTAGGTCTCATGAAGACAATATTTCAACATGGATAGCCTCTATTAGTCTTAACTCATTTGTTTCAGCTCAAATTAACTCTGTTACAACCTCAACGTCCTTCTACACTTCTCAAGCTCTCCATCAAACTTCCCTCCTAGTAGCCTTTTCTTATGGAAATTTCCAAAGTTTGAACAATCCACTAATTTTCTTTGGAATATTAGCATTTTTTAAAAAACCCTCTATCTTCCTTCAAATTATCACAAAATTTCATGAATTAACACTCTAAGGAGATCACCCTTCCAGACCCCTATTTTTGTCTCATTAGGTCTTTAGGCCTATTTCATCTACTAAGACTGTATATACCTATTGTACAAGTCCATACCATCCTAAAACAACTTAAATAATTTTTACCTTATCACAATCCACCCAAATACCAACTTTCATTACTTTTCACTAGGTAAATCTCCTAAAAAGTGATTTTGTAGTTTTCTACCCTAACCTATGGTTTCCACTGTTTGCATAGACCTAAGAGGGTTCAAATTTGTCTTTAATAAGTATTTATTCTTCTCAAACCTTCAAAATACCTAGATAAGGTCTTTATTACCTAGTTTTAAAATTTTAAAGCTTTAAATTCTCTTACATAACTTTTAATCACATTATTATCATAGATTATATAGTATTTTGTAACACAATGTGCATGTAGCAAACTAATACAAGGTTTAGTTCTCATTTGACTTACCCAAGGTTTTGAAATGTTACATCAAGGTTATATTTAACCATGATGTCTTTCTCCACCATATTCACACTGCTTGAACCTCCATCATTCTTATAATCCATTATTGAGATCATATATAGTTTTCTTGACTGTCTCTTGTAGACAAAGCACACACAGACTGTTAACTTGAACCATTATTCTTATTGGAAACAATTATAGTATTAAATGAATGAAATTTGATCACAGAGACATTCAAAACACTTTACTTGGGTAGATTCTTTCTTCATTAGCCTCTTGGCTTCAATAAATATGCATAGGATTCTTGTCACAATTTTGCAAGGCACCAGCCTTTGCACTTATATTACAAAGTACCATTATAAAATCTTTAAGGATTTCAATATCATAAATTTACATTCACATAATAATAGAAACACAAAGGTACATAACTATCTACTTCAATAATTTCAACTTTTATTTATTCTACCTCTTTACATTATCAACTCTGTCACCATGGACAAAATACAAAGTTCTTCAATTTTATCTCCTTACTCATTTTCCTATGTACCTCTATCTCCTACCAACCTCTAACTAACTCCTAATAATATACCACCTTCCTACTACCCAAAAACTCATTGTATTCTCTTTCTACATACAAGGGTAACTACTTTCTTGACAACTACCTTGACATGGTAATTACATTCAAAACTCTTAGTTTATGTCACTTTCCTTATGATATGTACATATAACACCTTCATACACTCTCCTAAGCCCATTTATGACCTTATAAAAACATTTTATAACATGACACTTCTTGAAATTTACACAAAATACTCCTAAACACACTAACATAATTCAAATATTCAAAATGCCCATTTTGACAAGAAAATGCCAAAGGGATACCAATACACACATAAGGACCCTTTTAATGACTCAAATACATTATAAGGGATTATATGAGACTAAAAACACTTACTCATCACCTAAATTGTCACTCGTGACTATACTAACATTATTTTTCTTGATGTTATTGCATCATACTCCTTGGCAAGAAAAGATTTAAGGTCTTCTAAAATGGATTGATGTACTCTTCTTCTTGGTCTTCCATCTCATGACTCTTGGATCTTAATTATCTATTAATTATCCATCATGATTCAATTTTTATTTATCTATGCTCTTTTTCTTGCCTATATCAAAGACAGCTATGCATTTCTTCTTCCATTGCTTGCTTTCACCAATTGGTATCTAATGTACACTCCTACCCTACTCTTTTTCTCTATCATATGGATAGTCTAAGCCCCAAAACACTTTTGGTACACTTGTACTCTCTTCATCCAATTATGTCCTCTTCACACCTCTAAAAATCATAATTCAAATTTATTACACAGATGTCATGTCTCTAATTCATAGACTTTCATGTGTCTCTTTGTCTTTAATCTGCTTCATTACTACCATGATTGCTTCATTTGCTTATTCTCTATCCTCCATCATGAGGTTCTTAATTGATTCAAATTTTACCCTCTCTTCTTGATCTCTTTCAAGATATTATTTCTTAATTTAGTTCATTACCTCCATGATCAAGCTTGCATGTACAAAGCTAAGAAAATTAATACATGTAAATGGTTGAGACTCTTGAGTCCCATTAACTATTTCTTCTATCCATTATTGCTCTTCGCATCTCACAATCTGATTTCTATTTTGACTTCTTCTTGTTTACCCTTCACTCCTTCATGCTCACTATGTTGCATACTTGTCCAAAGTCTTTTCATATCTATCTTGAGTTGTTTACAAAGAAACCTTTTCTTCTATCTTTCTTCTCTTATAAATTTCATCTTAATTTTTTTCATGTGTATCTTTATTTGCCACTTGATTATATTTTTATTCATGACCCATCCACAGTATGGGTTCTCATTTCCCTTCAGTTGATCTATTATGAGCATCAACTCATCCAATTGTTGCCTTACCTCTGTCATTTATTTTTCCATCTCTTTCTTCTTGGTGTCTTCTTGCACCTTCTTCTCTTTGTGGTAAATCATCTTATCCATGCCTTATTTTATATTTTATTTTTATATATTCATCTTACCTATCTCTCAATATTTTGGTATCTCTTGGACCTATTAATCTTAACAAGCTTCACCTACTTGTCTTTTCATGACCTCACTTGGGTCTCTATCACTTTATGACCTCATTGGGTCTCTCTCACTTTCTTTCCCTTTACCTAGGACTCATATTTATATCTCCAATATCTTCTTGAGCTCACTCTTAAGCTTCCAATATTTCTCTCTTTGTCAAGCCTTAATAGCTTTAGGGCTACTTACCATAGTCTCAATCTTCACTTACACTTTAACTCTCTCTCATGAACATATCAAATACATAAAATTAAAACAAAATCAAACATGTACCTTTATTTTTTGGATGACTATCTTCCTCCTCTTTCTCAAATAACTTGCAACTCTGATACTAAATGATATAGAGAGACATTATTCTCTACTCTTTCTATACCTCTGATACCTGCAACTATCAATTCATGCATCCCAACTTCTTTGTTTGATATCATTCTCTTATATTATCCTATTCACAAAGATTATTTGAGTTATTTCTATCTTATTTTAGACCCTCTATAATATTCACACACATCCATTCATTTCTATCTCCCTTTCTTGCTATCACACACTAACTTCACTAGGCTATAAGCTTCTCAAGGCCCAAATCGCCTCAATTATTGATATAGGTCTCATGTAGACAATATGTGAACATTGATAGCCTCTCCTAGGCTTAACACACTTGTTTTCACTCAACTCAAACTATGTTACAACCTTAACTTCCTTTTACACTTCTCAAGCTCTCCATTAAACTTCCCTCCTAGTAGCTTTTTTTTATGGAAATTTCCAAAGTTCAAACAATCCACTAATGCTTTTTAGAATTTAATATTTTTTTTAAAAACCCTTTATCTTTCTTCAAATTCTCACAAAATTTCATGACTTAACACTCTAAGGAAATCACCCTTCTAGACCATTGTTCTTGTTTCATTAGGTCTTTAGGCCTATTTCATGTACCAAGATTATATACACTAGTCGTACAGGTTTGTACCATCCTAAAACCAATTAAATCATTTTCCCTTGTCAAAATACACCCAAATACCAAATTTCATTGACTTTTCACTGGGTAAATATCCTAGTAAGTGATTTTGTAGTTTTCTACCTTGACATAGGGTTTCTAGTATCTACATAGACTCGAGAGGGTTCAAATTTGACTTTAATGAATATTTATTATTTTTAAACCTTCACAAGACCTATATAAGTATATCTTACCTATTTTAGTTTTTTTCAAGATTTAAATTCTCTTGAATAGCTTCTAATCATGGATTCTATAATATTCTATAACAAAGTTTGCCTGTAGCAAGCTAATATAGGTTTAGTTCTCATTTTACCTACCTGAGGTTTTAAAACATTACATCAAGGTTATATTACACCATGATGGATTTATCCAACATATTCACACCACTCCAACCACCATCATGCTTATAATCCATTTTTGAGATCATATACAATTTTCTTGACTATCTTTTTCTGACAGAGCACACACAAACTATTATCTTGAACCCCTATTCTTATTAGAAATAATTACAATCTTAAATGCATGAAAGGAAATTTAAAAAAATGATTTTAACCATATATATCACCTTTAAATTAAAAAAAATTTACTTGGACATATTCCTTCTTCATTAACCTATTGGCTTCAATGAATATACACAAGATTCTTGTCACAGTCTTGCAAGGCACCAACATTTGTACTTATATTAAAAAGTACTATTATAAAATATTTAAGAATTTTAATCTCATCAATTTATATTCATAAAATAAGAGAAACACAAAGGTATAGATCTATATTCTTCAATCATTTCAAATTTTATTTTTTTGATGTCTTTACATTATCAACTCTATCACCATAGACACAATACAGAGTTATTCAATTTTCTCTCCTTCCTCACTCTCCTCCATACCTATGACTCCTAAAATCCTATAACTAAATCTTCCTATGAATATACAACCTTCCTACTACCCAAAAACTCATTACATTCTCTTTCTACATACAAGGTTAACCACTTTCTTAACAACTACCTTTTATGATAACTACCTTGACATGGTAATTACATTCAAAACCCTTAGTCTATGTCATTTTCCTTAGGAAATGTACATATTAAACCTTATTATAATCTCCTAATCCCATTTATGACCTTATAAAAACATTTTATAACATGACACTTCTTGACATTTACACAAAATACACCTAAACACACACAATTCAAATATTCAAAATGCCCATTTTGGTAAGAAAATGCCAAAAAGATACCAAACCACACTTAAAGACCCTTTTAATGACTCAAATGCATTCTAAGGTGTGTTATGAGACCAAACACACTTACTTATCACCTAAATACTCAATAATGACTAGATTAATATTGTTTTGATTGATACTCCTGCATCACCTATGTTCTATTGTTCATGTTTATATATTATGAATTGCTTTTTCATATCGAATCTATAACATCTCCAAATTAGGTGTGAACCTTATTGAATAAAATATTTGGAAAGAAGTATGAAATGAGGGGTCATGAGTTGGAGAATGAGTTCATCAGTTTGAACCCAGGCATCTTTAATACAATTATATAATTTTTCACCAAGTATAAATCACTTAGGTTAAATTTATAATTTTATGGAATTGCAAAAAAATATGATCAATTCATTCTTTCCATCCTTACAAAATTGGGATCTAACTATTTTATTTTCATTTCTACCTTCCATACCACCAAGTGTGCCTTTAGAGCTGCATAGACAATTACATCCTTGAATGACCTAACTATTGACTTGACTCAGGAGTAAGACAAGCTCATTCAAATGAGTACACTGAATTCCTACAAATAACATACCTTATTTATGATTCATGACAAATAGAAGGATTTAAGTAATAAGGGGAATAAATAAAACAAGGACCCAGAGCAAAGAAAGGGTCATAAATCTTATGTTAAGCCAAAAACATCAAAAGAGTCCTCATCTTCAGATGGGAAATCCAAGAAAGAGAGAATCATATGTGGCTATTATAATAAATATGGGAATGATGAAGCCAAATGAATGAATAATTAGATTGAGCAATTGACAAAATGCTTGAAAATCATAATATCAGTGTCCTTAATTCTTTCACTCATAATTCATTAGCACAGTGGTAATTTAAGGACAAACATAGTAAGAATGGAAAAGATAAGGGAAAATAAATTATTACAATTGAATACCAACATTCCACATGAGTTATTAATTTTGGTTCATTACACCACATGTATTCATCAGGGGGCATATTCACATCCTTGGAGCCTTGTTTTATACCTTCAATTTTATTGGATGATGATACTTATGTAGAATTTAGTGGGAGTGGATCTATTGAAGTGAATGATGGGACATTTGATGATTTTCTATGTGTTCCCTTTTTATCCACCAATCTCATATCTATTTACCATATCACTCACATCGGTTTAGGTAAGAGAGTTGAGTTCAGACCTAATTTTATGGTTATTAAGGAAGCTAAAAATGACTCCATTATTGTATTTAAGAAATTAGATCACCAATTTAGGTTTTATATTTCCTCACATTTTACTTATTATCAACCTATACTACATTTATCACTCATTCAGATGAGGTGATTAAACTATGGCATGAGTGATTCATCCATCTCAACTATCACTACTTAGAGTGACTTAGTCATTAAGAGATGGTTTCAAGGTTGCCACAAGTCAAGTTTTTAGATGGAGTTTTCTATGGTTACATACTTAGTAAGCATCCTAAGGTTAAGTATGAAAAGGTAAAATCATAGAGAGATAAACATATGATTATTTGAGGTATAATTGGGTGTAATTTATTAAGCAAAAATATGAGGCCTTGTATCATTTTAAGGACTTCAAGGTGATTGTAGATAAATAGTCAAGTAAAGCCATCAAGATTTTACACACTGATAATGGTGGTATGTAAGTAACCATTTTGAATAATTTTATACATTAGAGAAGATTACAACATACAGTTCCATATAGACCTAAAAAAAATGGTGTTTTAGAGTTCAATAACAAGTGCTTAAAGGAAATATTCAACTGTATGCTACACTCTAAGTCTCTTGCACTTGAGTATTAGGCCAAGGCCATCAATTATGTTTGTTACATCCAGAACTGAGCTCCCCATAAAATATTGAATGGAGTCACTTGTTTTAAAACTTTGAGTAGTCATATTTCCAAAATAGAGCACTTTCAGGTGTTTGGTTCACCTTTTATGATGCAGAGGGTAAGCTACCAAAAGTTCAACCTCTCAACTTGATGTCAATTGGCACAACCTATCTCTCTTCCTAATAGCCTTTTTTCACCTTCTATGATGGTACAAATAATTTAGGATTGATATTCAAAATTTAAGGTACTTTTTGAATACTCTCTATTGGTTTCCTTACCTCTAATAAGATTTTTTATCCAACTCCATTCAAAAACCTCTTTTCTATCCTTATCAAGCTCTAATTAGGTCTCCCAATGCCTAATTTAACCTCAGGCCTATATTTTCATACACAAAATATCTGTACAAGTATAATCCATTCAAAAAAAATCAATAACATTAAATCCTAAAAAATATCAATTTTTTGTGAATTTTGGTCGATGGAAGCTCCCACAAAATAAGTTTTTGTTTGGAAACCCTAACATAGGGTTATGACTATTTGTGCAAGCTTGAGAAGGAAAATTTTATTATTTTAAGCTTAAAAATGAATTTCAAACTTTTGTGAAAGTTGAAAAAGGTATGTAAAACTAATATACACCTTCAATCATTGGTTTCCTCTTTGACATCTCTTTGACCCACTTTTGCAAAATTCTGAGTTTGACTGTGTATATTCATAGTCACTTACAGGGTTTAACTTGATTTCTCCATAAAGATTGATAAAAATAACTAAAGTAAATGTATAAAAACCTTTATAAATAGATAAAATAACTTACCAAAACACATTGAACATAAAAAATCTATTCTTTATAAGTTATTGCTTAAATATTCAAACATACATAGTCATCTTCATTGTCAACACATAGGAAAATAGAGTCTATCACCTTTTGTATGCAAAATGAGGAACTCCTTATTGATTTTTGTGGAACTTGATCTCATACACATCCTAATGATGATGATTTATAAGGATATCAGATGTTTTATGTGTCTTATAAATGCTCTATATATTTTTTGGACCCTCTAACTGTCATTAGAGCATTTAAACATACATCAAAGTTTATATTTATCACATACATGACTTAAGACTCATGTTATAGACACATGGTCCTTTCAAGAGTTCCCCATAATAATATCATGACTTTAACATTCCTTCAAACATAATTGAAACTCCTAAGCTGGCCTAAACAATTCAAAAAGTCTATTTTGGTGAGAAAAGGCAAATTTAAATTTTTGAAAATATAGAAATAAAACCAAAAAATAGAAAAGAAACTTGAAGGTGATATAATAATCTTGAGACCACTTAGACCAAAAAGCAAACCAAAATTGATGAGAAAAACCAAAATTTTCAAGAATCTAGGCCTAGAAGTGATGTTCCTACATCATACTCATAGGCGAAAGAGAAAAAGACTCAGGGACTGTTATCCATGAGTTGTCCTAGAGTAATCCCATGATTATTTATGTCATGCTATATCTTCCATGTTGAATATTCAATGGGATTTTTCTTCCACTTGAATAAATATTTGAAATACTATTTGTCTCTAGTTTGCTTGAATACTTGCATGTCTAAGATGCATTCCAATTCATCTGGTTTGACTTGAGGCAACTATTTTGCCCAATATATAACTACTGTAGTTGCTCCATCTCTTTTGTCTTCTTTTTTTCTCCTTATTTGTAAGGATATAAGTTTGAAACATTGAAAATTGGTGATATGCCTACTCCATTAGGTAATTCTAGCTCATATGCATTGTTAGCAAAATTTCTAAGCACCTTACAAGGACCAAATGTTTTCATCTTAAGCTTATTTTTATCACCTCTGGGAAATATCTCCTTCTTAAGATGAGCCAAAACCAAATATCCAAATTTAAAACTTACCTCTCTTCTTCTTACATCTACTTGCTTTTTGTATTTCTCCATACCATCTTTTCGATACTTTTTAACATGTTGATGTACTTCTTTCATGGTGACTACGAAATATTCCCCTTCAACACTTGTCTTGTCCATCTTACTGATATTTTTGAGTTCAAACACTCCTCTTTCCAATGATATTATTGGAAGAGTCATTGTAAGCAAATTATACTTGAGGTAATACAAGATCCCACTACTTGGGATTATCCTTAGAGAGACACCTCAAAATGTTCCTTAGACTCTTATTAACCACCTCAATTTGACCATTTGTCTAAGGGTGGTAAGCTAAACTAAAACTCAGATTTATTCTTAGCTTTCTCCATAATGTTCTCCAAAAGCGGCAAAGGAATTTAGTATCTCTATCAGATACAATATTTAACGGTAGTCCATGAAGTCTTACTAACTCCTTAAAAAATAGATTTTTCATATGGGTGGCATCAATGGTGGCCTTGCAAGGAACAAAATATGTCATTTTTGAAAAAAAATCCATAATTACATATTGGAGTCAAAACCTTTTATGTTCTAGGCAGTCCCATCACAAAGTCCATGCTTATAGATTCCCAAGGTCTATTTGGGAATGGTAGAGGTTGATATAAACCTATATTGATACTTTTGCATTTGGCCATTTGACAAGTTTTATACCTCTCAAAACATCTTCTCACCTTTACTTGCATTTTAGGCTAAAAATAATGTCTAGTAAGCTGTTCCAAAGTCTTATCAATCCAAAAGTGGTATCCCATACTTACACTATGATTCTCTTGGATCAAATTCTCTTTTATTGAGACTCTTGGCACATATAACTGCACACCTTTGAATAGTAACCCATATTGTATGATCTAATCCAACCATGGTTCTTTGTTTAATGTATTTGGATGCTTGCAAGCATTATATGATTCTTTGAAGTCTTCTTCATCTTCATACATCTCCTTGAGGGATTACATACCAACACTCTAAAGATGTATTTCATGTACTAATAAGAATATTCTACTCGATGTGTCTACTACCTTATTGTTTTGTCCTTGATTATGATTGACAGTGAAATTAAAATGATGCAAATACTCCACCCATTTCATGTGCCTCTAGTTGATTTTAGGATGGTTAGTGATAAATTGAAGTGTATGATTGTCTATTTAGATGATAAACTCTTTAGGCATTAGATATTGCCTCTATTTATTCAAGGCCTACACCATTGCATAGAATTCCATGTCATATAATGAATAATTACTCTTGGCATCATTGAGTTTTTCACTGAAATAAGCTATTGGCCTTCTATCTTGGCTTACAACATCCCCTATTTCCACTCTAATTGCATCACATTCTATCTGAAAAACCTTGTTAAAGTCTAGTAGTGCAAGAATGAGTTGTTCTATTATTATTTACTTCAAATATTAAAAGCTCATTTTAGTTTTATTAGTCCAAAAAAACTTCTTATTATCTCCCCTAATGGTATCTACTTTTAAAGCACAAATTCCATTGAAGTTTATAATAAGTTTCCTAAAGAAACTTGCAAGTCTTTGATAACTCCTTACCTCTCCAACTATTTTAGGTGTTGTCCACTCCACGATTGCCTTCACTTTATCCCTGTCCATCTTAAGAATGGCTTGTAAAATTATAAATAATAAATAAAATAGTTATGATTTCATGAATTCACATTTCTTGAGGTTGAATAATAACCTTTCCTCTTACAACCTTCTCATGACTAGATGCAAATGATGAAGATGATCCTTAATAGGGTTGTAGATAAGAATATCATCCAAGTAGACCAATACAAAATTGCCTATAAAAGGTTCAAGGACTTAATTCATAAGCCTCATGAAATTAATTGGTGTATTTTTTAGTCAAAATGGCATAACCATCCATTCATACAACTCCTCATTGGTCTTGAAAGCGGTTTTCCACTCATCTCCTTTTCTTTTTTGTTGGGTGAATATTTTGTCACCAGCTAACTAAGGGCAAAACATGTGTTTCAACCATAGCATAGGGATATTTATCGGCCAAATGTGTAGGTCTACCACATCAAAAGGGGACAAATCTCTCCTCTCATCAAGGGGAGGTTCCCTATAACTATGATATATTAATATACTATAAATATAAGTTGAAAATAACACTCAGGGTAGGATAACACCATCCATCTCTCTTTTTTTAGAGATAATGTTCACAGACATAGGAGAATTCTTGGGTGATTGTTGGGGGTACTTCTCTTCTTTCAAAAGTAATACTCAGTCAACAGCTAGATTCCTTCCTGGGTAGTAAAAGTAACTGGACACAGTAACATAGCAGGATGAAGTGTAGCACAAAGTCTCCACCTCAACTGCCAAAGAGTGAAATATATGAAGGACAATGGGGAACAAAGTCATCCCAAGATCCTTTACATAGATATAGAAAACAACACATTAAAGACCTTTGTGGTAACACAAAGTCTCTCCACAGTTAGCTTCAAGACACCTTCCTGATTACGTCTACTAGTTTTGCTTGTTAAATTAAATGGACAAGAATGCTTCTAAGAAATAGACATAAGAACAATTTCCTAAATAACACAAGCTATTCTAGCACAAAGTCTGAAAGGTCACTTATTTTCTCATTCAAATAACAAAATATGATTAACAGTCTGAGCTCAAAGTCTCAGGAATACCTTTCAATTTGGGCAGAGTTTCACTTCTGATAATCGAGAGATCTCCCTTTCATAAAATGAGAGATTACAATATATATCATTCCAAGAAAGACTTAGGCACTAGTTTTCATGAAATGGCCCATGTCGAATTAAATGTCTTGAATACCTATGACAGGGCCATTCTGGAAAAAGTCATCGGCCTTGACTTTGGCATTCTGAATCATCTCAATTGTCTCCTCTTAAGCATGGGTCATCTGGTCTTGTTTATGGACCTTACATGGCTATCCATTCACCTTTACTTAACATAGAAAAATAGGCCATACCTTTGAATTTTTGCACTCTCTGATGTCCACTTGGTGGACTATTTCACCTACTGGAAATAACTCTCCTACATATATTTCTAGATTTCCTATAGTTGTTCTCTCTTTCCTTGCCACGTTTTGTCCTTCCTTGGTGATTTGAGCTCTCAGGGATATCTTCTCACTTTCAACTGGATTTTTTGGCTCCTTCTTTGGCTAATTGTTGAGTTTGTTCTCAAGTGTGCATCTTTGAAAATCAATAGATATTTCATTACCCTAAATTTGATGTTTGTGGGGACGTCACTGATTACTTAGTCACTTGAACCACATTGAACCTCAAACCTTTGAACCATGAGAGTGCATCGGTTCAATGGTTCAATGATTTGGGTACTCCCATTGGCTCCTTGGTTCAATCGATTTCTTAGCTCAATCTACTCCTTGGTTCAATTGGTTCCTTAGTTCAATCGGTTCCTTGGTTCAATCGATTGAACCATCTCTTTGAACTTGTCTTTGGAATCTTTAGCTTCCTTTCAAACTTTGAAATTCCTCGAACCTTTAAACCTTTGAACTTTGAACCATTTTGGTTCAAGGTTCAATGATTCATTCTCTTTCTTTGAATCCTTTGGTCCTTCAAACTTTCTGGATCCTTTTCTTTTATGTTGAACTCATTGAACCTTTGAACTTTGAGCTCTTTTTGGTTCAAGGTTCAATGGTTCAATGGTTCATTCTTTGCTCTTCGAATCCTTTATTCTTCTAAGTCTCTCAAACTTTATTGAACTCATTAAACTTGAAATTTAAACTCTTTTGGTTCAAGGTTCAACAGTTCAATCTTTTTTATTTGAAGTCTTCTTCTGTTTAAGTCCTTTAAAGCCATTTTAACTTTTCAAAGTGGTTGAACTTTGAACTTTCCGAAGTGCTTAACTCTTTTAAGTCTGCCGATGTCATTGAACCTTTGAACCCATTGAATCTTTGAACCTTTGGAGGTGGGGTTCAATGGTTCAATGGTTCATTCCATTTGTTTGAAGCCTGTCGATGGACCTTTTGGTTGAACCTTGATGTTGAACCAACCTTGAAATTGCCTAAGTGTTTGGAAATTGTTCCTTAGTGAGAGCTCGCCTGTTGAAGTTGTTGAACCCATTAAACCTGTGAGTCCCTTGACTGAAAATGCTTGAATAATTGAAGAAATTGAGCACTCAGAACATTTTTTGAGAAGGGAATAGAGAATTTTGGCCTATAAGACTAAGACAATTAATATGCTATCCCCAAAAACAACTAACGGATTTTGGGAACAACAACTAGCTCTAGTTGGGAAACTTCCATCAATTGTAAAAACAATCGAAGGGAGTAGAATCTAGAATCTATAGTGCCTTTAAGTATGCCATTGGAATATGGAGTCATGCTACCCAAAAAGAAAGGTGCAAAAACTAAAACAAAATGAACCAAACAAAAAAAAACTAAAGACTATACAAATATGTATAACTGATGTCATCTGATACTTTAAGGATTCAAGTGCTTCAGATGCTACCCACTATGAGGTAGAGAAAATGGCATGCCATCTTGATACTTCAATAAGAAACTATTTTCACCATTGAGATGATGAATAGTAAATGGGCCTCTCCATAGGGAATCAAATTTCCCATGCATTCCCTTTGGTTCTCTTCTCTTATCCCATAATAGAACTTAATCTCCAATCTGGAAATCATGAGTTTTTGCTTTCTAGTCGAAGAGCTTCTTTACCAAACTTTGATACATAGTGATTTAGTCCACCACCACATTTCACTACTCATCAAGTTCAGTTAGGCACATGATCCTCTTGTCAATGGCATTTTCATATGTCTGATCTTTGACTGCCTTCACCAATTTTAGTGCTAGCAATTCCAAGTTGATTGGTATCTCTGCATTGAGACCATACAAGAGTTGGAAAGGTGACATACCTATCACCCTCTTAGGTGTAATTTTTTCTACCCATAAAGCATCAACCAATGCTTTATGTCAGGTTCATTGGTTGTCATCTACCAGCTTCTTGATGATGGTCACTAGGTTCTTATTGCTCGACTCTGCCTAACCATTTCCTTGTGGGAAATAATTCAAGGAGTTGGAGAGGGTAATCCCATAATAAAAATAAAATTGATTAGTCTCATGGGAAGATAAATAGGTTGCATTATCTGTCACAATCTTGGTTGGGACCCCAAACCTGGAAATGATGTTTTCTTTTAGGAAATTACATACTACTTCTGAAGTAGCATGCTTAGTTGGAATAGCTTCCACCCATTTGGTGAAGTAACCTATGGCTATGAGCACATAATCATGTCCAACACTTGAAGATGGGTTTATAGTACCTATGAAATTGATTCCCCATTGTTGAAATGGCTCTTCTATTACCACTAGATTGAGAGGTAATGTAGCCAATTTGGGTCTTCCAATGAACTATTAACACAGTTCACATCTACGTACCCATTTGTATGCATCTTGAAATAGGGTAGGCCAATAATATATGGCTCATAGAATCTTATGGGTAGTTACAGGCATAAAAAAATGTCCTCCACAGGCCAAATTATGGAAGGACTCCAAAAGTTGGTTATGATGCTCTTTATCCACGTAGTGAAGGAACACCCCATCGAGGTTCCTCTTATACAGACCATTGTCCCACTGGACAAAATTGGTAGCTTTTAAATTAATAGTCCTCAATGAGCATGACACTCACCATAAGTAAGGAAATGAGCAATATTTTAATACCACTCATTCGAAGTGGTGATAAAGAGGACTATTGGTGTGTCTTCAACCTCCATTTCTTCTAGTCTATTATCAGCAATTAATTGGTAGAGACCTCTTCCACATACCAGCTTCATTGGTTTGATAATTAGATCAAACTCCTAGATTTTAGCAATCCAATTGCCCATTTTGGTTCCAAATTCTTGCTGAGTTAATATAGACTTGACTGTCATATCAAGAACCAAATAACTAGTGTGCGAATTCAGAATATAAAAATGGAAATGCTTTATTGCCTTTACCACTGCATAAGCATGCTTCTCCAGATTTGAACACTTCAATTCATGAGCTTTGAGAGGATAGCTCATGAAGGATATGGAATATTCCACACCTTATTTATTCTGTTGAACCAGAATTGCTGAAAGTGTGTGTTTAAAAGCATAACTGTACATTATGAAGCTTTTTGTGTAATCTAGATAGACCAAAACTGGGGCATGGGCAATAGCAATCTTGATGTCTTGAAATGTTGATTTGCCTTCTTCAGTCCATTTGAAAGTGGCCTTTCCCTTCATCATGTCCATAATGTGATGAGTCTTCTTTGTGAACTCAGGAATGAACCTTCATAGAAAATTCACTTTTCTGAAGAAAGAGTGAACTGCAGTCTTACTTATGGGTAGAGTAAGCTCTTGGATGGATTTGACTCTTTCTAAGTCAATATTTATGCCTTCTCAAGACATAGTATGTCCAAGAAGTTTCCCTTTTGTAACCCTAAAAATTGACTTCTTGGGATTTAGAGAAATGTTGTTCTGTTGACATCATTCCAACACTTGTTGTAAATGATGTAGGTGATCAGGATGATGCTTGGAGAAGACTATTAAATAATCAAGGTACACTACAATGAACTTACCCATTTCATCTTTGAAAGCAAGGTCCATTACTCTCTAAAAAGTGGTTCTAGCATTTATCAAGCCAAATGGCATTCTTCGATATACAAAGGTGCTCCAAGGTGTGGTGAAGGCAGTCTTATGTTGGTCTATTTCACCAACTTCTACTTGATTGTACCCTGAGAAACCATCCAACATTGATAACATCTCTGAACCAGTCACTGTCTGAAGGACTTAATCCATGATGGGTAGAGGGTAATTATCCTTTAGGGAGGATTGATTCAAATTTCTAAAATCCATGCAGAGGTGAATTTCACCATTATTTTTTCTCATAAGAACTATATTTGAAATCCATGTGGAATGATGGATTGGGAAAATTATTCTAGTGTTCAACATTTTCTATATTTTAGATAGAATAGTACCTGATATCTTTGGATTATACTACCAAGATTTCTGCTTGTAAGGCATCGAATCACTCTTGAGAGGAATTTCATGGCTAATTTATTTAGGTCTAAGCGATTTTAGATCATCATAGGAGTACACTAGAATATCTATGTAATGGTGAAGGAGGGTAGTAAATTTGAGCTTCTCCTTAGGAGTGCAACACTTCCAAATGTTCACCATCTTGGGATTTTCCTTAGTACCCAAATATATTTGATCAAACTCTTGGGAGGAGCTTGAATCTTTTTTTTGTTGCTTGATAGACCTGTCATGCTTGTCAAATAGTTTCTCAAGGGAAACCAGTCCTTTTGGGATTTTATTCCCTTTGAGCTGCAGGAATTCTTCACCTGTGCTTGAGTTTGTTTTAGGGGCTGATTCTTGTGATAGGGGCTTGTTGCCTTCGAAATGAAGTTGTTCAAAGCTATCTTTTTATTCTAGAAAGGCAATGATTTAATTGTTACCATTTAACACTTACCAATGATTAGCATTATCAGGCACACTTGGTCGAAAGACCAATTCGATAGTGTACCTATCTCCTTTAAAATCTAGGTGAGGAACCATGAGGGTAGCAAAAATAACCAATGTATTAGCTTGGTCATTAAACTCTCTGGGTACTACAGAGATAATGAAAGCATCAAAGTTTTCAATATAGTCCCATACTAGATTGTGATAATGTCACAATCTTTCATTCTTGGTTTGATATAGGTTCCTCACCTGACAAAACACCAACTCAACATCTCCTTTGGCATGAAGGAGCTTAACACCTTTATCTTGAGCAACCTTTAAACTAAGTAGTAGAGATTCATATTCAATAGTGTTGTTGGTGTTGCTGAGATGTAACTTATAAGCATAAGGAAAAATATCTCGTTGCAGAGATATGAAAACAATCCTGACTCTAGAACTGGTAGAAGAGTAGCTGCCAAAAATCCATATACCACTAGAAATTGCTCCTTTCTCAGATCTTCCTTCATTTGGAGGGGAGGGTCCTTCTGCACCTACGCTGTGCTTTATTAATTCTTCTATTGTATCATCTGAATCAATTCCTAGATCACCACCTATAGGAATTTTATCTACTGAAACATGAACATCCTCTGTGGTCAAGAAGTAATTACCCACCCTTGAAGACTCAAACATAATTTGAGCTTTGGGGGCTGTTGTTTGGGTGACAATGTATTTCAACTCCTTTTCAGGGAGTAGCCTCTACATGATTCCTTTGATAGGGATCCTTGCCTCAAACAATTCCATACTTATTTCTCCACCAACATCCTTAAAAAAAATTTACCAAGAAGGATGCCATAGGAGGCTGGGACGTCAGCCACTAGGACTATCATCTTAATTCTTTTTCCTAGAAAGGCTGTAAATGTAAACTGGGCATCTTTGATTTGTCCTAACAAAGGGACTTGTTTATTTTCCATGTAGAACCATCTCCTAAATGTCTTGGTCAATGTGAGACCAAGAGATTCTACCACTTTGGTAGGCATGACATTATCAAATGCACTTGAGTCGATGATGCAATTATTCAGTTGATGATTGTTTATCAATAGGGAGTTATAAAATGGTTCTATCTTCCTAGGAGTAGTAAGAGGAGTAATGACAAGGTTTTTTTGGGTGGATGTGGGAGTCAAATTTGGAACAATTGGTCCTATAGGTATGGTTTTATTCTTTACACATTGAACCAACCTATCCAACTACTCAGGGTTGGATTGCAAGAATTCAAATTCAGACATTTGTATTTTGGTTTTATTAACATGGTCGATTATATCAAATGTCTAAAATGAATTAGGAATAGGGGAAGGCAGTTCATCATTCTAGTTTTTAGGATGGGTGGTACTGGTCTATGAATTTGAAGCAGAAAATGAAGGAAAACTTGATGTACTTATCTTTTTAGCGATCAATGGGTCCTTTGATTGAAAAGGTAGAGTGGTTCTCCACTTATAAATTGAAATTGTTGGTTGAGATAGCTCCTCTATTTTTTCCTTATCAACTTGTTAGGCTGACTAGTTCTAGGACCACGTGAATACAGTGTATGATCCATCAAATGCTTCACCTTTACTTCTGGGTTCATCTTGGTAATTTAGGAAACCAATGTTGGAGTAGCTAGCTGATTCATCTTGGTCTTCCACAAAGAGATTAATGCCATCTTCTTGGTTCAACTCAGATTAGAAAGAAAAATTTGATTATGTTTCAAGGTATCCCACTGCTAAGTTGGCGGAGCTACTTCAATAGTAAGTTTCCCCTGAGGGGGAGGAAGATAATATGGATACCTTTGATTCCTAGTAGTGTTGCCTTGGTATGATTGATTAGGGAATGTCCTCCTTGGTATATCTCAGTATGAAGGAGGAGCAGACATCTGTTGTGCCATTTGCTTTTTGAGAGCTAGCAACTCATTTACTAGCTTTTACACCATTGAATCAGTGGTGCTTGTAGATGGATATTCAGAGGATGAAGAAGATTTACCTCTGTTAAGATCTCTCCTTATCTTTCCCACCAAGATGAGATCATCTTCCACCTTAGTATCCAAATCTTACACTGTAGTAAGGTCTATGTGGCTAGCACATCTCAATAGAAAAATCACTTTAGGCAGCTGAGAGTTGATGAAGAAGCATTTGAGATTCTCAATTATTGGCTGAGAAATTATAAGAATCCTATTCCTTAGCTTGTCAAACTTGGCTATGAAATCTCTCATTGGTTCATGAGGCTCCTTCATTTGTGTGAACTGAGCTAGCAAGGCGTGCGCATCTTTTGTAAGCTTAAACCTGGTTTCAAATTTGGCTTTAAGAGTGTTCCAATCAGTCACTGATTGAGCCTGCAGATGGTAAAACTAGTTTGTAGTAACACATTGTAAGGTCTCTATGAACAACCTGAATTCTATGTCTTCATACTCCACACCTATCACACCACAGGATATGCTGAAGGCTTTAATATGTTCAAGATGAACTCTCCCATCACCAAAGAATTTGGGGAAATTCTTCCTTGAGCTGCGTGATAGTTCATGTAGAGGTGGAGTTAAATTGAGTGGGCCAAAAGAGTTACCCCAAGGGCCTTGAGCTTCCATTGTATGACTATGGAAAGGGGGGATAACAAATCTTGGTGGGGTATGTATAGGCAAAGCTTTGCTAGTAGAGGAAAAAGAAGCTCTGCTTTATATTGGTGACCTAGTGTTGGTAAGAGGAAGACTCCTAGTTCGTTGAAGGTGAGGTTATGGAAGAAACAAATCAAAATTGCTCTACTACACCAACTCAAAAATAGGGTCAACAACACCTTGAGCTTTCTATTTTCTTGTATAACGTGGAGCTATCAAATTGTAGAATAAAAATAGAAAAGATTGGCCCTGCTTCAGCTTAGAGATTGAGGCTCCAAACTGCTTGTTCTTCCCCAGTGGAGTCACCAAAAATTATTGAGTGAATATTTTGTCACCAGCTAACTGAGGGCAAAATAGGTGTTTCAACCACATCATAGGGAGATTTATTAGCCAAATGTGTATGTCTACCACATCAAAAGGTGACAAATCTCTCCTCTCATCAAGGGGAGGTTCCCTATAACTATGATATATTAATATACTATAAATATAAGTTGAAAATAGCACTCAGGGTAGGATAACACCATCCATCTCTCTTTTTTTAGAGATGATGTTCATAGACATAGGAGAATTCTTGGGTGATTACTGGAGGTACTTCTCTTATTTCATAAGTAATACTCAGTCAACAGCTAGATTCCTTCCTGGGTAGTAAAAGTAACTAGACGCAATAACATAGCAGGATGAAGTGTAGCACAAAGTCTCCACCTCAACTACCAAAGAGTGAAATATATGAGGGACAATGGGGGCACAAATTCATCCCAAGATATTTTACATAGATACAAAAAATAACACACTAAAGACCATTGTGGCAGCACAAAGTCTCTCCACAGTCAGCTTCAAGACACCTTCCTGATTACTTCCACTAGTTTTGCTTGTTAAATTGAATGGACAAGAATGCTTTTAGGAAACATACATAAGAAAAATTTCCTAAATAACACAAGCTATTCCAGTACAAAATATGAAAGGTCACTTATTTTCTCATTCAAATAACAAAATATGATTAATAGTCTGAGCTCAAAGTCTCAGGAATGCCTTTCAATTTGGGCAGAGTTTCACTTATAATAACCAAGAGATCTCCCTTTCATAAAATGAGAGATTATAATATATATCATTCCAAGAAAGACTTGGGCACTAGTTTTCATGAAAATGGCCCATGCCAAATTAAATGTCTTGAATACTTATGACAGGGCCATTCTGGAAAAGGTCATCGACTTTGACTTTGGCATTCTGATCATCTCAAATGTCTCCTCCTAAGCATGGGTCATTTGGTCTTCTTTATGGCCCTTACATGGCTATCCATTCGCCTTTACTTAATGTAGAAAAATAGGCTATGCCTTTGAATGTTTGCACTCTCTGATGTCCACCTGGTGGACTATTTCACCTACTGGAAATAACTCTCTTATAGATATTTATGGATTTCATATAGTTGTTCTCTCTTTCCTTGCCACGTTTTGTCCTTCCTTGGTGATCTGATTTCTCAGGGCTATCTTCTCACTTTCAGCTAGATTTTGTGGCTCCTGCTTTGGCCGGTCACTGAGTATGTTCTCAAGTGTGCATCTTTGAAAATCAACAAATATTTCATTACCCTAAATTTGACATCCACGGGGACGTCACTAATTACTTAGTCACTTGAACCACATTGAACCTCAAACCTTTGAACCATGAGAGTGCATCAGTTTAATGTTTCAATAGTTTAGGTAGTCCCATTAGCTCTTTGGTTTAATTAGTTTCTTGGTTCAATCATTTCCTTAGTTCAATCAGTTCCTTGGTTCAATCGGTTGAACCATCTCTTTGAACTTGTCTCTAGAATCTTCTAATTCCTTCCTTTGCTCAAAGCTTCCTTTCAAACTTTGAAATTCCTTAAAATTTTGAACCTTTGAACTTTGAACCATTTTGGTTCAAGGTTCAATGGTTCATTCTCTTTATTTGAATCCTTTGGTCCTTCAAACTTTTTGGATCCTTTTCTTTTCTATTGAACTCGTTGAACCTTTGACCTTTGAACTCTTTTTGGTTCAAGGTTCAACGGTTCATTAGTTCATTCTTTGCTCTTCGAATACTTTGTTCTTCTAAGTCTCTCAAACTTTATTAAACTCATTGAACCTTGAACTTTGAACTCTTTTGGTTCAAGGTTCAACGGTTCAATGGTTCAATCTTTCTTCTTCGAAGTCTTCTTTTGTTTAAGTCCTTTAAAGCCATTCAAACTTTTCAAAGCAGTTGAACTTTGAACTTGACAAAGTTCTTAACTCTTTTAAGTCTGTCGATGTCATTCAACCTTTGAACCCATTGAATCTTTGAACCTTTGGAGGTGGGGTTAAATGGTTCAATGGTTCATTCCATTTATTTGAAGCCTGTCGATGGACCTTTTGGTTGAACCTCGACGTTGAACCAACCTTGAAATTGCCTAAGTGTTTAGAAGTTGTTACGTAGTGAGAGCTCGCCTGTTGAAGTTGTTGAACCCATTGAACTTGTGAGTCCCTTGACTGAAAATGCTTGAATAATTGAAGAACTTGAGCACTCAGAACTTTTTTTGAGAAGGGAAGAGATAATTTTGGCCTGTAGGACCAAAATAGTTAATATGTTGTCCCCAAAAACAAGTGATAGATTTTGGGAACAACATTTTCCTAATCTAATAATACTGACTTTTAAGATCAATTTTTGAAATGTAGCTTTATCTACTCAATAAATCCATCAAATCCTCCATTATAGGAAGAGAGAATCTATATCTAATTATGATTTGGTTTATAACCCTGGAGTTTGTATACATTATCCACTCACCTTCCTTCTTGGGCACCAACACTATAGGGATTGCACAAGGACTAAGACTCTATTTGATAAGTCCTTTGTCTAAGAGTTATTATAATTTTATATTAATATATATGTTCTCCTTAGGAGTCATATTTTAGGCTACCTTGTTAGGCAATTTTACTCTTGAAACAAAGTCTATGTGGAATAATGTTTCTCATGGGTGGAAATGTACTTGGTAGCTCATCAACTACAATTTCTGCATATTCTTCTAATATGTCTTGAATCTCTTGAGGTAATTCATTCACTTTGGTGGCTATCATAATAGTCCTATGATTGACCACCAATGCAAATCCCAACTCTTCTTCATTCATAGAATTTATAAACTCTTTACCACTAACCAACATCACATTTGATCCAACTTGCTGGTCATTGTCTTCATATTTCATAGGAAACAAGGTATGACTAACTCCATATGTAACCAAGGTGTACACATTTCCTCTATCATCATGAGTATTTTTATTGTTATATTGCCAAGGCCTCTTATGAAGCACATGATAAACATCTATGGGAATCATGTCACAAAGAACCTTGTCCTTGTACCTTCTAAGTTGAAATTCCACCCAACTTTGTACACTAACCAAAACTTGTTATCCTTTATTTAGCCATGAGACTTTATATGGTGTGGGGTGAGGTTACTTCTTCAATCCAAGTTTGTTTACCATTTCAGTGACACCAAATTATTTGTACTTCTTGAATCTATAACCATTTTGAAACACTCACCTTGGCACTTGATAAAAGTTATAAAAAGTGTTTTTATTTATGGTGGATCCTTATCCTTAGGTGTCTTGATCAATACTCTCCTCATAATAAAAAATTATTCTACCTTAGATTCCTTCACAAGTGATGGAGAACAAATACTCTCTTCCTTAATTACCTGAGCAATCTAATTTTTACTTTTTATTATTGAACTTCCTGCTAGTTGATCCTCCAGACATTCTCAAAACCTCTGTTTAGTAAACTTGTTGCACTTGAAACACATACATATAAAACCACTTGATCCTCTACCTCTTGATGCATAACCACCCCTAAAATATGGTATTCTACCTCTAAATAATTATATTAAACTAGATGGTTGTTCATGTGAAGTAATATACTCCCCTTGACATCTTTGTGAATAAATTATACCTCTTTTCTGACCTATGCCCCTAAAACTTCTTCATTTACCTCTATTTTGTTGATTTTGCTTCCCATTGAGCTTGTCCTCTACTTTTAATGCCAGTTGGTAACACTCTTCTAATGTCTTTGAAATAACAAGTCTCAACTCATCCTATAAATTATATCTCAAACCATTAATATACCTATGCACCTTATCATTGTCATCCTCCACATGACCTGATATGATACTCAGTTTGTAAAACTCTTCCGTATATTCTTTTACCCCCATCTCTTTCTATTTTAGGTTTTGAAGCTTCCTATATAAGTTTGTGATGTAGTCGGTAGGTAATAACTTATTTTTCAGCTTGGAAACCATTCTACCCCAAGACTTAATCTTGGATTTTCCTTTTTTCCTCCTTTCATATTTTATTTAATACCACCATAGGGATGCATGACCCTTTATCTTGGTTCTGGCAAACTTCACTTTTTCTTCTGGTACATCCTCAAAATCAAAATATTTGTCCAAATATCCTATTCAATTAAGGAGTTATTCTCCACTAAGGCTACCTACATACACTAGAAGATTTATTTTGGGCTTGGATCATTTCCCTTTCACTACCATAAATAACCTTTCAAACTTTTTTTCTTTAGTTTCTCTCTTTGCTTCATCTTCCAATTCTGGTGTTTGTGGCTCTTCTTCCTCTTGATCACTCAAATATCATATGACTACACCTCTTCTTTGATTAACCTCAATTGTTATGAGTCTTGAATTAAACTTTACTGTTAGATTCCTCAACTCCTAAAATATTGCATCTCCCATTTGTATGTTTGTTTCCCTCTCACCTGTTGCATTTTTCCTAGGTGGCATCTTGTCTCTACTTAGGAAATTTACTAAACAATCTTAACTTCCCTTCCTCTCAAATAATATCACCTTCTCCATTCACTTTTAGGTATATTTATGTGGTTATGATACCAAAATTATGTATATGTTAAGCTACCAATATTTTAACCTCTCAACTTGATGTCATTTGGCACAACCTATCTCTCTTCCTAATAGTCATTTTTCACCTTTTTTTATGGTACAAACAATTTAGGATTGATATTCAGAATCAAAGGTAATTTTTGAGTACCTTATATTTATTTCCTTCTCTCCAATAATTTTTTTGATCCAAATCCACTCAAAAACCACTTTTCTATCCTTTGTCAAGCTCTAATTAGGTCTCCCAAGGCCTAATTTACCCTCAATCCTATATTTCCATGAACAGAATATTTTTATAAGTATAAGACCTTAAAAATATTCTAAAACACATTCAATCCTAACAAATCATAATTTTTTGTGAATTTTGGTTGGTGGAAGCTCTTACAAACAAGTTTTTGTTTGGAAACCCTAACATAAGGTTATGACTATCTATGCAAGCCTAAGAAGGAAAAGTTTATTGTTTCAAGATTTAAAATGAATTTCAAACTTATATGAAAGTTGAGAAATGTATATAAAATCCCCATAAAGCTTCTTAAATCATTGGTTTTCTCTTTGACGCCTCTATGACCCACTTTTGCAAAATGCTAGGTTTGACTGTGTGTATATTCATAGTCACCTATAGGGTCTTGATAGATTTCACCAAGATATCTGAATAGTGGCCACATGATGAATGTCAAATTCTTATAGAGGTAGAATGAGAGCTCTATAAACAATAAAATTTCATAAAGGAAATGTTTTCATTAGCCACTTTAGGGGGAAAAAAGTACATATATGGTGAGATTAGGTCACCAAAAAGGTAAAACCCTAACTCACAATTAAAACTCACTTAAGAGTAAATGACCCCTAAAAACTTAATTAACTAACCTAAGTAAGCTAAAAAGACATGTAGGTAAAACCACTAAGTGTAAAATATCCTACACTAACACCCCCCTGAAGTGTAGCTTAAGTGGGTAGAAGAATTAGGTCTTGACAACAAGGCCTGATGAGAAAACCAAGTACAATGCAACTCCCATTAATTGAGGTAAAGGAGAAAACCCATAGGAATAAAACTCCTCCCCAAAAAGAGAGCAAAGAAGAGAAGAGGGATAAAAATCCCCACTAAGGTCTACAATTGACTATAGCCATCTGGTGTCCCCTAAAGGAATGCTCAGAAGTGACTGTGAATCAGAAATAGATGCAGTGAAAAGTGGATTACCCTAGAATAATAAGTTTGTTTACCATGTAACTAATAGATCTTCAACCAAGGTGTAATTCCTATAAAATTAATGATCCAAATACTATGAGGTAGGTGGCCCAACTGCTCTATGCCAAGATGGTGTAATAGAAGTAGAGGCAAAGAATGTATGTAGAATTCTTTGTAACTATGGAACAAACTACCCAATGTTTGATGTGTCTTGGATCAATGGACCATTACCCTATAATGTCAAAATTAGAGTAGAGGTAGGTGGATCAAGAACCAAATCTTGAATATATGGAAGGTGACAAGGAGATGGTGGAGGTGTGTCCACTTCACTGTTGTAGTCATCTGTAGAAGAAGAGTTGTCAATATTAGAAAGAAGCTCAAGATTAGAAGTTTCATTAGGTACAAGTGAGTTTGAAGAGGAATTTGAAGAATCTATAGGAGAGTCAAGATAAAAGTGTGGTAATTTATATAGCCAAGTCTGATGATTGACCATTCCCATAGCCAAAATAGTATCATTATGCAACTCCTTGATGTATACTAAATCTGGAGTGAATTCAACTCGCATGCCCAGACCAAGGTGAGTGATCTAGTAGACTGACAAGAGATTAATTGACAGTGAAGGCACACTTAGAACATTATTGAATGTTCTACCACTCACTTCAATAGACCCTTTCTTGAGAACCTTTTTAGAAGTGTTGGCACCTAGTTGTATAGAGAACATCTCACATGGTTCTAAGGAACTAATCTCAATCTATGAAGAGGCCTTGTGATGTGAAGCACTAGAGTCAATGACCCATGTAGGAGGAGTTGGAGGCACAATTAAAACTAAAGATTTGCCCTTATGTTTCCCCTTGTTATTATATTTTTCTTTTTCTTTTCTAGATTCATTTGCCTTAGTGGATTCATGGGTTGATGAAGATGGTTTGATAGAATCTAAAACACCTATATTGTTCTGAATAAGAAGGCTAGTAAGGTGGTCAATTTGTTTCTTAAAACATTTACTCTCATCATTCTTACCTAAGAAATGCCCACATTTGATCCAATCTTTCTTAGGCTTATGACTGGAAGAAGAGGTCACATTTGTTTGATTTGGAGGTGGAAAGATTTTCACCCTTCTCAACATTTTTATTGCTCTACTTTCTCACTCTGCTATTAGAAGCCTTATCTTTCTCAGAAAGTAATGCATGAGATTTATATGACTTCACTTTGCCCATTTGTATCAACTTATCTTACTTATGAATCAAGTTTACAACAAAGGTATCTAAAGATGGCATCTTCCATTCGATGTTAAGAGCACTCTTAGTGGCATGAAAAATGAACACAAATACAAAATATTTAGGACCTAATTTAGAGAGTATTGACAAAATAAGTTATTCATATTTCTTGTCAATTACACATTCTTTCAAATACAATCTCAAAAGTTTGAACTTGGTGAAAAAATCTTGAAGAGTGTCAAAGTCATCTAGGCTCAATCTGATGAGCTCATTTTCTACCTCATGTCCTCTCATCACATCCTGCACTCTAACTAGATTGGACAATGTAGTCCACACTTTAGTAGGTGTTTTGGCAAATTCAATATGAAATATTAGATCTGGGGAGATTGATAGACATAGTAGTCCATGGAATTTAATACAATGATTAAACCATTTGATTTTTTATCCAACATCAGTAGGTTCAGTCTCAGTGCCCATTATAATCTGATGGTAACCCTTGGATTGTAGGATAATTTCCATTCTAGGTTTCCATTCATGATAATTAAATGGTGTAAGTGGACTTATTGATAATGAATCCATAGTGTAGAAGTAAGTATTACTGTAGTAAGTAAAGAAGTGATGCAAAAAAAGAAATATTGAATGCACAATAAACACACAAGTACCTCCTTAGAACTATTAGGCAATGACCCCCCTGAATGTCTCAAATACAAGCATACTCATATAGATGTTAGATTCAACTGAAAATGCATCTTAATTAGTACATGGGTAAGTAAAAATAACAAGAGGAACATCAAATACCACTGATAATGCATTCAAGAGTGTACAAAAAAATTGAAAAATATTTGTAGCTGTGAAAGGCCCAATGGAAGGTCCAATGTGTAGAGCATTAAAAATAAGCACTTTTGAAGAAAACAACACTAAAAAAGGAGTTATCGATCAAAATTTATTGCACTTTAAGTAATTACTTTGACATATTCTTGGACCCTTTCCAAAAATGATTTTTTTTCCAATCTTATGTTTTTTACCCAAAAATCCAAAAATGAAAAAAACTTTAATCTATTTCTTCATTACCTTTCACTTGAAATTTGACACCCACTTGAATGTCACACAAGTTTTCAACACTACTTTACTTCAATTTTTCTAACTACTTTGACTTTAGGTTTTCCAACTACTTTGAATTAAAAAAAGTAATAAGTTATCAACCTTTGAAACCCTGAGTGGGTCTTGCTAGTGTAAATTGGATTTATGAACCTCCATGACTTATTACTTATAAATCAAGTAATGAGTAATAAATAGTTGACCTTTAAAAACCCAAATGGGTATTCTTAGTGTATTTTAGGTTTTTCAACCTACACAACTTTGGAGTTTCAAACAATTGCAATTTATGAAACAAGTAATGAGTAATCGTCCTTGGAAAACCTGAATGGGTCTAGCGAATAAGTAATCAGGATTGAGAAACCCAATTACTTATAAGTTGTCACCCTAGAGAAGCCTAATTACTTATAAATATAAGTACTTGAGAAACTTGATCTAGTCTATGAGCAAGTAGCAAAGTAGTCGGGGTTGAGAAACTTGATTACTTATAAGTTGTTGCCCTAGAGAAGTTTGATTACTTCCTTGTAGTGTAAATCAAGTTCTTGAACAGCTGCAACTTAAAAAATAAGTAATGAGTATTCATACTTCAAAAACCCAAATTGGTCTTGGGAGTAAGTAATGCACCCTAGAGAACTTGAATTTGTCTATGGGCACCAAATCAGAGATAGCAGGGTTGACTACTTATTTGTACATTGCCATACAAGTAGAAAGAAACTGGATTTTTTAGAAAAAATTGTGAACTTTCTCAAAAAAATAAAGAAACCCCATTTGAGATCTTGAAAAACCCAGAAAATGTATGTAGATATATTTTTGATAAAAGGCCTTTTGACATGATTTTTGAGGTAGTTTTTAGAAAACACCTCCAAAGTCAAAAATGGTGGCGGTATGGTATGAAAAAATAGCAAGGTAAATGCAAGAAGATCTTACCAAAGGAGACAAACACATGATGCTATCAGGAAAGCTCTGATACCATGATAGATTTTACCAAGATCTTTGAATAACAACCACATGATGAATTTCTAAAACCTGTAGAGGCAAAATGAGAGCTCTAAAAACAAGAAAAATCCACAAATAAAATGTTTACATTAGCCACTTTAGAAAAAAAAGTACATATAGGGTGAGATTAGGTCACCAAAAAGGTAAAACCCTATCTCACAATTAGAACCCACTTAAAGATAAATGACCCCTAATGACTTAACTAACTAACCTAAGTAAGCTGAAAAGACGTGTAGGTAAAACCACTAAGTGGGAAAAAGCCTACACTGACAGGTCTAACTTTATTTCTCCACAAAGATTGATAAAAATAACTAAAATAAATGTAGAAAAAACTTAAGGAATAGAGAAAATAACTTACTAAAACACATTGATCATCATAAATTTATTATTTATAATTTTTTTGTTTCAATATTCAAACATACACAATCATGTTGATTGTCAACAAATAGGAAAATAAAGTTTGTGACATTTTATATATAAAATGAGTAACTCCTTGATTTTTTTGGAACTTGTTCTCATACACATCTGAATGATGATGATTTCCAAGGATCCCAAATGTTTTATGTGTCCTAGAAATGCTCTAACTATTTTTTGGACCCTAGAGTGTTAATTAGAGAATTTAAACATACATCAAAGTTTATAATTTTCACATACATGAATTAAGACTCATGTTATAGACACATGGTCCTTTCAAAAATTACCCCTAATAATATCATGACTGAAACATTCCTCCAAACACACTTGAAACTCCTAAACTGGCCTAAATAATTTAAAAAGTCTATTTTGGCAAGAAAAGTCAAATTTGAATTTTTAAAGATCTAGTACTAAAACCAACAACTAGAAAAGAAACGTAAGGGTGATATAAGCATCTTAAGATCACTTAGAGCACAAAAAAACCAAAATTAACCAGAAAAACTAAAGTTTTCAAAAATCTAGGCCTAGGAGTAATGCTCTTGCATCATTTTTTGGCTCTCATTTTGAAGAAATGTAAGGTATTAAAACCTCAAAGTCGATCTTGCATATTCATTGGATATATTGAGGGTGTTAAGGGACACATGCTTATCCATCCCACCACTCATGAGTTATTCATTGAGAGGATTAATCATTCTATATAGGGTCTTCCAGACTCCACATTCAACACCTCTCACCCTTCCTTAGATGCACTTGGACTTGATGATAGTTTTGATGATTCAAATCCACCTAATCAAACTCTTGATGATCCTGATTATTCTTCTAATTATGATTATGAGAGTAGTGATGAGGATTCCCCTCCTCTGCCCAAATTATCTTTAGATGATGAAGAATCCCATCCTAACTCTCTAAGCACTAGTCCTCTTTGGGCTAGAAAGACACTATAAAGTGTTGGCCCATGGGTTAGAGATCCATCAAATAATAGGAAAATTCTTTCACAATTATAGGATTCCCCACATGCTTTCATTACATCTTCCTCTGATCCACAATCATTTTGTGATGAATCATGAATTTTTGAGTGGGATACTACTATGGAAGAGAAGTATAGTTCCTTATAGAGGAACAACACTTTGGATTTAATCCCAATTCCTAAGGGAATAAAAATTGTTCAATATCGGGGGATCTACTAAATAAAATTTGTAAAGTATGGTCTGTAAACAAGTTCAAAACACATTTGGTTGCAAACTATTTTTATTAGGCATCTAGGATTGACTACACTGAGATATTTACTCCAGTTTCTTAAATGAACTCAATCTGACTCACTCTTAACATTACCAAAAAACATCATTAGGATGTTCATTAGATAGATGTGAAGAGTGCCTTTATTCATGATTACCTCAATGAGGAAATATACATGGAGTAACCACAAGGATTTATGGAATATTCCTTCTTAGTTTATAAAATTTATAAATATATCTATGGACTCAAACAAGCTCCTTAAGCTTGGTATGCCAAGACGGACTCCTTTATTCTTTCAGTTGGGTTCACCAGATGCTATTCTGATATGAATATCTACATTGTGTTGTAAGATGATTCACTATTTATTTTAGTCCTCTATGTGGATGACCTATTTATCACAGGGAGTTCTTCATCCACCATCACAATAGTAAAAACTACTTTATTTGATTATTTATCAATGACTGACTTGGGTTTGTTTCATTACTTCCTCAGGATTGAAATTTCTCAATCTAACTTTGGGATCACTATTACATAATACAAGTATGCTCTTTATTTGATTGCATGGTTTAACATGGATACCTAGTGTGAAGCTTAGGACTAATTTCCCATATCTATTAGTTGATTCTAGCTTGTATTGACAACTTATTGGTAGTCTCATCTATCTTATGCACACTAGACCTGACCTTTCATATGAAGTGGGCATGGTCTCTAGATTCATGTAGGAACCACATGAGATACACTGGAAAGAAACCAAGTGGATCCTCCACTACATTCAGGTCACTCATATTTTTAAGATTCACTATGGAGTGGGTATCGATATTGACTTGATTAGTTATGAAGATTTAGATTGGGTTGGTGATATTCAAAATCATAAGTCTACTTATGGATATGGTTTCTCCCTCATTTTATGTTTGATTAATTAGTCAAGTAAGAATAAAAATGATATTATTTTACCTTATACATAGGTAGAATATAGAGGAGTTTTTAATGATGTCACTGAGTCTATTTAGCTTCAGGGTATTCTCATTGATTTTGGCTTCCAGTTTTAATGACCAATAGTCATCTTCTACAATAACTAAAACATAATATAAATTTGTATAAATCAAGTCCTATATCAATGAACAAATCATATCAATATTCACATGCATTTAATTTGGGAGTTCATCTATGAGCATGTCATTGATCTCCACTACAACTAGACAACTAAGGAAATTATTGATATATTCAACAACCCTTTCACTAAGATCAAATATATTCATTTGTGATCTCTTCTTGGGGTTCATACATATCTATCTTCTTCCTCCTTTAGGAGGTCATCTCTATGTACTTGAGTACATCATCAATCCTTTGTGTCATGATCCAATTACTCTACCCACCTAAGCTTCACTTAAGGGGGGTATTGGTGTAGACTTTTATCCCACTAGGTTTTGTCTACATGGTTTATTCAACCTTGCTTAGGTTTAATAAAGGTCCTTAAGGGGAAAATAATCCCACATGCATGAGGATGTTGGGACTTGTGTATTTTTAGCCTATATAAGTAACCTTTCTATGTACCTTTTGGCTAATGCTTCTTAATACAATTTATTTATTATGAAGATAAGTTTCTTCCTCTTTTGAGTTATTCTTTTCAGGTTTCACTACTCCATATAGGTTTTCTCTGTGCATTTGATCCTATCCATTAGATCTGATTGTGGCCCACTCTAAAAATAAATTGGTTTAATTAGTAATGAAATTGGGGCCAATTAAGTCACAAATGACATTGTCCAGTCATAAATAGGTTTGTGAGGCTATAATTGGCCCAAATTTCATAGTTTATTACACAAATTGAGTACTTAGTTCAATCACTAATGAAACTAGGGATAATTAAACATAAATCATAGTTTATTATTGTAATTATGTTAATGAGGTTAAAATTGGATAAAATAACATCTCTGATTAAACTAATTGAGTAATTGGTTCAACCAATAATGAAATTAGGGCCAATTAATCTCTTGGTCAAATCATATAATTTAAATTAGGTTTGTGTGGCTCAAATTAACCTTGATTATATACCTAAATGAACCAATTGATAAATTAGTTCAATAAATAATAAAATTGGGGTCATTTGGGCCTTGTTTGAGGTCTAGATAACACCCTAGATGGGCAAAGGATTGTTAAGGCACTCTACCCAAATCTAGTCCAACATGGGAATGACCCTAGGCTATAAGTTACCTAATCTTGGGTCAGACCTCTAGGATTTTTTCACGAGGCTAGCTCCTTTGATGCATCACTTAGCTTATTTTCACTAGAACCTACTAATTAATGGGTGAAAGGGAGAGAAGGATAAATAAAAGGGAAATCTAAGCTATTTTTGTTGATGCACCTAAATTGATGTTCATCCACTCTGCTTGAACTTCTTGAAACACTAATGAGATAAAATAAATGACTGGATCTACAACTCTAAATTATTTTATGCATCTGTATTTCATGAAAAGGTTCCCCAAGTGATCAAAACCCTTAGGGAAGTGATGGAGAGGTGTGATTTTAAGACACTAACTAGTCAATGTATCCACATGCTAGCTTCAATCAAATGGCATTAAACACTAAACATGATCTACATAAAAAGATAAACTAGTATCTAGGTGAGATTAGGACTTGATAAGGGAGATATTTCTACCACATATGAAAATAAAATGATATTGACACATGATACCATAATAATGAAATTTAAAAACATTCTTCTATTCATCTCAAGAGGTTATAAAGCTCAGTTTGGGCAGAGTCTAGTCATACCCAAGAGAGGGATGCAAATCAAGGTTTAAACACTATTATTCATAGACAAAAGGAAAGTAATAGACAGAATTTAGTAATGAAGAGGTCATTAATGAGCCCAATTCCACTCAGGACAATCTCCATCATAATCCTTCTTGAGCCTTTCTACTACATTAATGTCACTATATCTTTCTCTGGCATGATGGAGAATGGGAAGATAAATACTAGATATAAAAAACAATCCCCACCACTTTATGAATCTCTCTCAAGATCCTCAACATTAATTCCATTTACTATCTTCCTCAATCATGCTTGATATTTTTCATGTTATCAAGCAACTACTTGAGCTTGCTCATGATGTTGTTTCTGACATTCCTTGCATGGTCACCATTCTGTCATTGCATTGCTTCTATATCTTGAATATAGATCTTATATGGATGAAAACTAATCTCCTTTATTTGTTTTCATATATTTATGATTTAAAATAGATAGCCATAGGCTATATCCTCTTGAGTCTAAACTAGATGTAGAACCTATGTCTAGAAGCTCTTGAAAAGATTTTATAGGGGCTTTAATGGCATTATACAACTCTATAAGATTTGTTTTTGGTTACCTAGATCATGTTTGATCCTAAATTTATGTATTTTACCTACTCTAGATGGAGTGATACTATTTCCAATGTGTCTAGCTTCATTGCATCTTTTGGTTCAACCTTAGTCAAATTTTCCCTACATTAAAATCCTCTATCTCTCGACTTTTAATTTTAACCATCGATTTTGATCCAAGCCCTCTAAAAATGCACCAATTATCAGATCTTTATTTGTTCCATAGTATTATTCTATCATCTCTTTAACTTCTTGGCCTCTTTCACATCGTATATCTATCTCAATATGAATGAACACATACCGTTGATCTTCTAACAATTATTGTAGTTGTGATACTTGGTAGGAGATAATTCATCCTTAAGATCCTTTGACTTTTTAACTCCTCACTCACTATTAGATCTATATGTATGGTTAAATATTCATCATATATCTATTTGGGCCCACTAACCCTGTCAGTTTCTATACACCATTAGATCTCTACTCAAGCACCCAAGATCTTGAAACTTGTAACTTGCACATTCATGTTGACTTTTTGACTTGATGCTCATTATTAATCTTTGATAGATGATTAAATACATGCCATTATATATTGAGACCCAATGACATCTATTAATTAACATGCATAGTTAGATATTGATGGTATGATTGAGCACCAATCATTGATCTTGGAGCATTTGAACTCAAATGGCTATTTATCATATCTTGAACTTGACATTCATACGCTTGTCCCACTTTATAAGTCTAACATTGAAGCTTTATATCTTGAGATAACAATCTCATTAAGGCATGATATTTGTAGAGGATGATCTAAGCATGAATAAATTTATGTCCATACAATATTTTATCCTGAGAGGCTTTCTAAGTGAAAATATTAAATTCACAATCAAGCTGGTATGTCCATTTCTGTGTGATGTGCTAGTGACAGTCTTGTCCCTCAAAGATTGTACAAGTCATTTAATCATTAACTTAAATAGGAAATTTTCTCATCTATTTGATCCACTAAAAAAAATTGTATGTGGGCCAAAAATGGCCAACATCTTTGGTGACTCAATTGGGAAGCATGCATACTATTCTTAAGAACCTAGACTATTTATCTTGACTAGTCCATCAGACATGGACTCTCTTCTTTGGTTTAACATATTGATCTGAAGCTAAAACTAACTGCTAACTCTTGGATAACTCCTCTTGAAACAAACAAGACCAAAAGGAACAAAACAAAACAAAATAAAGTGACTAAGGCACTTATTTAAGGGAAGCATAGAATAGAAGGGAAACTAAACTAACAAAGCAAGGACCACTAACCTAATGTGCTAGGATAGAACTTGGAGGAAAACAAACAAATAGTTATGTACAAGGAACCTAACTAGTTATTATGAAGCATGATCCACCTAGATCAAAATGAAAATTCATAAACTCACATGGTTTAAGAGATGGTATAAGTTTCAAAGCAAAATGTTCATTGAAAATGACCCTTGATGAGGCACTCTTATTGCCTAATAAATCTCTTTTAACATATCATAGAGTGAGTCATCAATAACAAACTAGTCACCAATAAAGACAAACTAGTCTTATTCTTCAGGATCTTTCTCATACTACTTATCAGCTACAATTTCTGCAAGTGACACCTTATCTAAGCATTATCCTTGAGTATTTTGGGCACCTTAAGTGACCTTATTCTCCTTACTATCCACTACAAACTCATAAATCTCTCTAAAGAGATTTGTATATTCCACCCAATCTGACTCATTATCTTTAATGAGTGCATATAGATGAAACTAATCATGAACATGATCTTAAATGAGCAACATATCTTTGTAAAGTACCTCAACCCCTTACAAGAATTAAATGTATAGCTACAAAATCATCATTTGTTTCCTCACTTTGATTAACTTGATTAGGTACAACTTGAAGGGTATCTAGATAATTTTCAATAAGAGATATCTCAAACTCACGCATGACTTCCATTTATACCAATATTTCATGGAGTTCTTCCACATCAAGGCCAACCTTCTCATTCTACCTTGGCATCTCTAGAGTATCCCTACCTTTTTGATGCTCCAAAACATTAATGGAATCCTCAAATGAAGATTCAACCTATTGTACTATCTCATCTTCTAAATCTACCATCTTAAGTTATTCAATCTCACTGATGAAATCATGGTACAATTGTTGTTAATGGTCTTCCTCTTCAAGAATGCTCTCTATCTCAACAATGGTTCTATGTGAGTTATCTTTATAGATACATTCTAAATAAATATGAGCTTGTACTTGATTTATGTTAACTATTGAAAGATATTGAGAAAACTCTTGATTTTAGATAACTGATATGTGATCAAGAAGTTCTTGAGAAATAACCTCTTGATGTACATCTAAAACCCCTTCCTGTTGGATCTCATCTCCAACTTGCATTTATTCTTGCAACTCATCTTCTTTAGCATTATGAAATATGAAACATGCTCTTTCTTGTTTATTAGTGTTTCAATAATGATTTCCTCATCTTGATCACTAAAGTCATAATTATTTTCTATCTCCTTAGCTGCATCTTATTGATCTACCCCACAAAGGAGAGGCTCTTTCTCTAAGATAGGCATAGTAGATCCCTGAAAGTATTTAATAAGATGAGAAAAGTCCACATAAGTAACCATAAACACCTAATTTTTATCATGGAGCTTCTCTTCTTGGATCACATTCGCCTCCTCTTTTTGTTGCACTACTTCTTACATGTCTTTCCATGAAGGAAAGGATTTGGGTCCCAGGGGAGAGGAAAGTGGAGGTTGAATGGTTTCTTGTTTGACTTCCATAATCACAACTTCATCCTTCTTCTTCATACTAATTTAGATGGATTTATAAGAGGGAAAAGACTTATATTCTTGAGGAGGGAGGGATGGGGATTGAGTAGCTTTGGATTTGCTTGACTACATGACTTAACTCCAAGATGTAAACTTGGGCTTATGATTTTATTGCATAGTGTGCATTGTGGCTCAAGGATTGAAAGGAGGTGTGTACAATTGAGGTGTTGTTTCCTTTGTATCTACCAATGTATGTTAAAAAAATTCCTACAGATTTAATTTTCCTATCAAGGGAGGCTTTAAAATCAGACCTTGATTATTCATGAGGGTTGGCTCTTTCAACACAAACCTACATTTCCTCCTGAACTCTCCCTTGGATAGCTTTCCATGAGGGGAAGGTTGAGAGTATTTGAGGGGAACTATGATGGCCTTGAATCTCATTTGGTGAGGGCTTATGGATGATGATGGGAAACTCAACATGAGGTTGACATGGAATGAATGAGGGAAGACAAGATGGGTGATGAAGTGTTTATTGCTCTTCATTGGCTGCCAACTTCTCTTCAATCTCAGAGATAAGTCCATCAGTGTCAAGCATGTCACTAATATCTCTATAATAACCTTTCCTAATGAAAGACATCCACTCATCCTTTGCTTGCCATGCTAAAGTCCTAACCCCTCTAATGACATGTTTTGGAATTTCCTGTCCATACCCCTTCAATGTATTAATGTTTATCATATTATTTTATTGCTCTAATATAGCCCTTTTAAGGCTATATATAGAATGGCTTGGGGTATGAATAGGTTATTCAAGAATGTCATGCAGCTATCATGACTGATCAGGAGGGTGAATAGGTTGTAGAGGGGGTAGAGGAGACTCATAGAAGGCTTGATGGTCTTGGAATGAGTAAGGCTCATATGGATGAGGATGAGATGCATATGTATCATGGTTATAAGACTGGTATGAGATTTTATATTATTTATAAGGCTTTGCACACTCTTCATATGGCTGATATGGGTCATGGTAAGGTTGGTAGGATTCATTTAGTCGATGATATGGTTCACTAACCTAATTAAGATAGAATTTTTGCCCAAATCCAGTCATATAGACTCAAGAAAGGGAAAAGATAAGGATAAAACTTCTTTAAGGCTTACCTGGACTACTATAACTATTTTAAAGCTTGGAGTCACCATTGATGTTTACACATGTGCCTGCAAACGCTGATTGAATGAATAGAACACCAAAACTCTTCACTTAATGAGTAATAAAATTGGTCCCACCTGACATGCCATAACTTTTGGAAGTCTATATTTCACCCTAGATGAGAAAAATATTGTTCAAGCCCTCCACCCAAATCTAGTCCAACATGGGAATGACCCTAGGATATGGGTTACCTAATCTTGGGTTAGATATTTAGGATTTCTTAACAAGGCTAGCTCCTCTGATGCATCACTTAGCTCATTTCCACTAAAACCTATTGATTATTAGGTGGAAAGGGAGAGAAAGATAATTGAAAAGGAAATATAAGCTACTTTTTGTGATGCACCTAAATTGATGTTCATCCACTCTATTTGAACTTCTTAAAACACTAATGAGATAGAACACATGATTGGATCTATAACTCTAAAGTCTGTTATGCATCAGTATTTCATGAAAATGTACACCAATTCATCAAAACCTAAGGGAAGTGATGGAGAGGATTGATTTCAAGGCACTAACCAGTCAATGTATCCACATGATAGCTTCAATCAAATGGAATTAAACACTAAACATGACCTACATAATAAGATAAACTAGTAGCTAGGTGAGATCAGGACTTGACAAGGGAGATATTTCTACCACATATGGAAATTAAATTTCCATGGGCACACTATACCAAAATAGTTAAATTTTAAAACAATCTTCTATTCATCTCAAGAGGTTACAAATCTCAATCTTGGTAGAGTCTAGTCATACCCAAGATAGGGATGCAAATAAAGGGCCCAAAACTAGTATTTATAGCCAGAAGGAAAGTAAGAGAGAGATAATTTGGTGATGAAGGGTTCATTAATGAGCCCAATTAAACTTAGGACAATCACCACCATAATCCTTCTTGAGCCTTTTTATTGCATTAATGTCACTATATCTTTCTTTGGTGTGATGAAGAATGGGAAGATCAAGATTAGCTATAAGAAGCAATCCCTGCCACTGTATGAATATCTTTAGAGATCCTCAACATTAATTCCCTTCACTATATTCCTCAATCATGCTTGATATTTTTCATGTTACCAAATAATTTCTTGAGCTTTCTTATGATGTTCTTTATGACATTCTTTGCATGGTCACCATTCCACCATTGCTTCTATATCCTGAATGTAGATCTTCTATGGATAAAAAACAATATATTTTATTGGTTTTCATATAGTCATGATTAAAAATAGATATCCCTATGTTAGGGCCTTCTTGAGTCTAAACTAGACATAGAACCTATATCTAGAAGCTCTCAAAAAGCATTTATAGGGGCTTTAATAGAATTAGACGACTCTGCAGGATCTACTCCTGGTTACCTAGATTATGTTTAATCTTGAATTTATGTATTGTACCTACTTAATATGGAGAGATCCTATGTCCAATGTGTCTACATTCATGGAATATTTTGATTTGACCTTAATCAAACTTACCCTATATTGAAGTCCTCTAGCTCTCAAGTTTTAATGTCAACCATTGATCTTGATCTAGACCTTCTCAAAATGTGCCAATTATTAGATTTTTATTTATTCCATAGGATTTTTTTGTCATCCCTTTGACTTCTTGACCACTTACACATCTTAAATCTATCTTAGTATGAATGAATTCATACCATTGATCTTCTAATAGTTTCCATAGTTATGACATTTGGTATGAGCTCGTTCATCCTTGAGATCCTTTGACCTTTTGACTCCTCACTCACCCTTAGATCTTTATGTATTATTAAATGCACAATGTAGATGTATTTGGGTCCACTAACCCTATCAATAACCATAGACTATTGGATCTCTACTCAAGCACCCAAGATCTTGACACTTGTCACTTGTGCATTCATGCTAACTTTTTGAATTTATGTTCATTGTTGATCTTTGATGCATGATCAAATGCACATTGTTGGATCTTAGGACCCACTTACATCTGTTAGTTGACATCTGTCATTATATCTTCATGATATGATTGAGTACCAACCATTGATCTTGGATAATTTGAACTCAAATGTCTATTTGTCAAAGCTTAAACTTGACATCAACATGCCCATCCTACTTTGCAAGTCTAACTTTGAAGATTTATATATTGAGATAATGAGCTCATCAAGACATGAAATTTGTATAGGATGATCTAGGCATGAATAACTTTGTGTCCATTCAATATTTTGGCATGAAAGGCCTTCTAAGTGAACCTATTAAATACATAATCAAGCTAGTCTATATATTTTTGCATGATGTGCTTATGATGATCAGGTCCTTCAAATATTATACAAGTCATTTGATCATTCAATAAATAGGAACCTTGTTCATCTTTTTTATCCAATACAAATTTTGGTATGTGAGCCAAAAATGGCCAACAGGCCTATAATCACATTTTATAGTTGACATTAGGTTTATCGATCTCAAGTTGGACCAATTCACATTTATGATTAAACCAATAGAATAATGTGTTCAATAATTAATGAAATTATAACCAATTGAGCTCTAAATCACATCATATAGTCTCAAATAGGTTTTCAAGATCAAATTAGATTAAATCACATCTTTGTTTGAGCTAATTGGGTAATTGGTTCAATCAATGATGGAATTGAGGCCAATTGAGCCCCAAATCACATCGTATAGTTGCAATTATATACACATGGATAAAATTGGTGCAAAATACATCCCTAATCAAACCAATTGGGTATTTGGTTTAATCATTAATGAAATTAGGTCCAATTAGTTCCCAATTCACATTTTATAGTTACTATTAGCTTTATAGTGATCAAATTAGCTAAAATTATTTGCGTGATTAAACAATTCAATTATTTAATCCAATAATCAACTTGAGAAAATATCGTTGACAAATTTTCATTATATTTGGAGATGCAATGTTTGAAAATTTTAATTTCAACACACCTAAAACTTATATAAATGTCAACAATCAATTTGGAAGGCACCAAAACATATAAATTGACTATATTTTTATCTAAAATGGACAATAGTTTGTAAAAATTACTCCTTAAAATCCTTAAATTCAATAATAAAATCCTTAAAATTATAAATTGCTAAATGAATTGAATTTTGAAAAATTATATTTTAAATGGTAGGTTGTGGAATTATGATATCAAATGTAAAAGATGCATAATGGCCGCAATTTCTTAAATTTAATGCAACAAATTTAAATTATAATAATATAAATGTTAATTATACTTTTTTTTAATAATTACATACCCTACCATTCACTTCTTCACATTTCATTACTTGGAACCCTTGGAAATTTTAAAACAACAAAAATTCATATATTCTTAGCACATATACATTTTAGCTCGTACATGCTTTAGGTTTTAAACTAGGAACTTAAGGCTTGGACCTATACACACGTAGACAAATATATTTTTTAAACTTAAAATGATAAAATTCAAGTTCTTAAGTAATAAAAACTATGAATTTCATCAATAACTTTCATGAAAATATCACCACAACATCAAGCACACTCCCCTCTTTCTAATATATATACATTTTAATAATTTGACTTCTTTGAAGTTATTATGTTTATTAATTTCTAATTATTTATTTATATGCCAATATATGCCACAAATATACAGTTCTATCATTTTTATGTATATATATTTTTTTGTTCATCCAAACTTGTAAAAAAATATAGGGTCACAAGCTAAGCCAAATTCTATATACATTAAAAAAACAATGTTTTTATATGTTTTGATGTAGTTAGTGGGGATCAAGATGGGATGCCTGTTATGTATAATTTTTATGGTTTATTTAGTTGTAATATTATGAAAAAAAACTTAAATAATTGTTAATTAATGAAAAATATATAAGCCACAATCTAATCCTGATTCTATATACAATAAAAAATTAATTTCTGATTTTTTCCTAAGATATTTGGGAGGCACATAATTGACAATCTACTATATTTTTTGAGAAATAAGAATACCTCTTTTAATTTCATATGTTTGACCTAGTAATAATTTTACCATTTTTATAATATATAGTATTTTATAAACTAATATACAATTCATGTTCTTATAGCATCATCAAATTTTTAACATACACATCTCTAATAATTTGTGTAAGTTAAGGTTTCCCATTTTTTAGGAAAACATATCCACTTATGATATTGTTTAGGCCTCACATTTCAATGCACTTACCCAATTTTATTCCCACATATAATAATATAAACAGGTCATAACATTTTAAACATGCACAAGGTAAAATTCTAAGTCAAGAAGTGGTGTTGAATTCAACGAAGGATCAAGGGGTGAATATGTGCATGATGAAATTATTTAAAGAATTGAAGACATGTTCCTCAAAGATGAAAATTTAAGGAATGGAGGATAATATTTACCTATATTTGAGTAATTCAATCTATTAGGAGAGTCAAAACTAAGAGATAAGAAAGAGTCTTATAGAAGGCTTTTATAAGCAAACACAAATGGGTAGGTTATCTTTGAATTGATCACTATGCACAAGAAGTAAAATTAATGAATTTATATAGCACTATGTGTATCATAAGATGATGATACATATAAATTCAAAATTGATGGATTATATAAATGAAATTAAAAAGTGCAAATATACACGCACAAGGTGGACGGGAAAATTCTAATGACAAATTCTAATGACTTTGTGAAAATATACCACAAAAATATTTATTTCTTTTTTTTAGTTTGGTAAAATTAAAATGTTTGTATAGTGTCTAATGAGTGTTTATTACCCTATAAATTTAATCGAGGGAGTTTATTTAGTGAGAGGTTTTGATACATCCTTGTACAAGACATCTAAGTATCTCTAAGAGGGATAATCATGCATAGTGAATCATTACCAATGAGTGGGAACATGGCTCCAAAAAAATTTAAAACAATGACTAATCAAGGAAATAGATAAGATCATAATGTACAATAGGAATTAGTACATATTAATTATGGGGATAAAGTAACATCATATTGTTGAAAAGTAATTTCTAATATTTTTTTAATAATGTACATAAAATTTTTCATGGGGTATGTTACACAAAAGTAGTGTAGTGTAGAATGTGATGAGTATAATAGGTTGTACACATAACAGGGTTTGAGATATAATTTTCATAGGGAATGTACACATACAAATTTAAACCAAAAAAAAAAGTCATGTAGGAAATGGATCAAATCAGTAATAAATTTTAAAATTAAACCATTTAATAATATCAAAATAAATGGTTTTTCAATAGGTAGTTGAGTTAATGAACCTAAGGCTATAAATATAAGGGGGTAACATTTGAAAATAATTTTGGAATTGTTATATTAAAATCTACCTAGTGATTTTATGAAAATATGATACCTAGGGCATCCAATTAGATTGCATTCATTATGAGAGAGAGATATATACAATGCCATTATAGGAATCTATGGAATTTTTGAGCTTGTAGAAGGGAAAATCCAGAGTTGTTCAAGAAGGGGATCAATGAAGGGAAGAATATTGTTTGAAAATATGTGAAGGGGTAATAAATCATAGCAATAGAAAATAACACAATTCCAATAGTGACACCTCTAGTGGATGAACATAAAGAAGTATCCATGTTAGTCAATAATTAGAGACCAAGGATGAAAAAGAGTTCAAAAAAAAATTGACCAAGGCTTATAGAAAATCACCTGGGGTAAGAAGGGGAAATAATATTAAGGTGATTGATGTTCATTTTATGAATTATATAAAATTTTCACACAGGAGGGGAGATATTCATCAAAATTAGGGAACGTGTGATTGAATAATTCAATCACAAAAAGGTGGTAAAAGAGAAGGAAATCGTTATATAATTGAATGTGCTAATAAGAATGAATAGTATGGTTACGCTAAGAACTTGTTTGGAAGGTATAAGGATACTCAAACTATGGGATTTTACCTATTTTTTGAATCCAAATGAGATAACAATATGATTATTATATATAATACATAATTGAAGGTTATACTTCACAAGGAGAAGTATGAATATCTAACTAGTGAAAATTAGTGGAATAATTGGGCTAAAAATGAAGAGAATATATGCATGACATTTTTGGAGAGGGAGAGAGTGACTTTACAAAAGAAAAAAAACATAGAATATCTCATATATTACTGATAAGTTTCCTAATTGAGCCTAAAATGTACCTTGTTTTGTAGAATAACTAATTTATAGAGTTTGCATTGTTGTACTTAAACATGTTTTGAAATTTGTTGTTGATGCATCACTCTAACACTTAATTCCATGATATACATTACATGAAGTTTAAATGATGACTAATATTACATTGAATCTCTTATCTAGATGGTTGTAATATTCATTAAACAAATTCAAGATAAAAATATAGGTGATGTATGTGTAGGCCTTCATATTTCTTGACACAACATTTACATTCATGAGATTAATCCCATTGGTATCAAGTTTGGAAATAAAATTATATTTTTAATAATGCAAAAAAAGTCATTGATCCATACCTTTCCTCTTATTTCATTGGCACATTGTTCATGAAGACTATTATGAAAAATCCAAGCACTTTCTTATTGATATATTCTAGATACATTGTAAAAGTCCATAGATCTTGTTTGGAGATTGGTCATGCAAAAGTATTAAACCCTAAAGTTTGGGATGCATTGAAATACAAATCATTGATAACTGGTTAAATTTTGTTGAATATCTACTAACATCTATTTAAGTTGAGTCATTATTTCATGTAGACCATATGCATGTACATATAATTGAATAAAAATTAATTAGAAATATATAAAAAAGAAAGTGAGATATACTAGTAGTATAAAAACAATAAATGAAATAATAACATGAATCATAGTGCCCAAGTAAACATGGAAATGCCCCCAGTCGAATATGGAACATGATCTAACCTATTTTAAAGCCATCAGATCATAAATGGGTAAGTGCACAAAGTTGGGGAAAAAAAAGGGTATTACCTATGGACATGTTTTTCCTAAATTTTATAAATTTGAACCTGTATAAATAATTTGAGATGGATACACTCAAAATTTGGATATGGTGTATTAACATGAATTATAGAATTTTGAGTTTAGTTTCTATAAAACTATTATTTTAAAAAATGGTTAAGCATAAGTAGTTCAAACATCTCAATTTTGAATACGAACTTGTGTTTTTTTTTAAGGAAAATAGAGTAGATAGTGAATTGTACAACCCCTCATTTTTTGAGCATAGTTTTAATTTTGTTTAAAAACCATTTAGTGAAACTTTAAATAAGATAATATAGTTTGCAACATATATATTTTTATAAATTTTCATTGATTTTATCTGTTAATTTTACATGTAAATAGATCTTGAAAACTGACAAAAAATGGATAGTCATTTGTACACCCCCCCCCCCCCCCCCCCCCCCCGCCCCCAACTACCTTAAAAATTAGAAAACTAATTTTATTTTTGTTGAATGCATGTAGAATTAGGCATATTTTGTAACCATATATTTTTTTTGGATTTGGATCAATGGAAAAAAAATACACAAACATATATATGCATGCATATTTTCAATATGTAGTGTCCTAAAATATCTATAGTTAGAAATCAACATAGATTCAAACCTTAAAATAGTCCTAATATTTTAAAAAGCATATATTTGGAAATAAGAAAGTGTGTTCATCATTGTAGTAATAATCTTATGATTTTTATCATTGAACTTCATAGTACATTTGGTGATGGAAGCTGATTTTTTTATTTTATGTCAAAACTCTCAAATTCCACTGTGTTGACAAGTCCAAGCATTTGACTTGAGAATCTAAGACATTTTTGAGCCAAAAATCTTAGTTTTTTAATTCAAACCGAGCATAACATGTATGCATTATACCACATACATGTTATAATGCATACACACTATAATGCATATGTGTTATAACACATACACATTATATTAATCATACCATCAAAAAAAAATTAGTCTACTCACACATGTTTATAATTATATATGTACCATGATATACATTAATGTATACTTATTTATTAATTCATGTTTATACTTATCGAGTTCATATTTATAAAATTTTATATTTATTTGGTTAACATTTATAATTTTTTATGTTTTTACTCTAAAGAGGAGTGCGCTTTGATATACTCTACCAAAAAAAAGGACATCATCGATAAAGTGATGTAATTTTGGTGAGTTTATACCTATGATCATAATTTTGACTATGTAAAACATGATTTAGGGTTTAACTAGGCCCAATTTCATTACAAAATGAATGAACAAGTTAATTACTTTAATATTGGAATATATTATGATAAATTTGAACCCATTAAACATAACTGCATATATAGGATATGATTTAAGGCTAATTCAGCTTAGATTAAGTAAATTGGTGTAATCAGTGATACAATTTGAAAACAAAATCAGCCTCATGAACCAAAATTTGACTATAAAATATTTAATCTAGGCCTCTCAACCCCAATGTCATAACTAAATAATCCAAATAGTCCAATGGTTGAATCTTAAGGCAATTGGAGATAATTTGATCCCCTTCAACCTAAATGAGTTACTATAATGTGATTTGAGGCTTGATCAACTCTAATTTAATCAAATAATAAAGCAAATAATCATTTAGTTCAATGACATATGTAATTTTAACATGTATAAGATGTGGTTTTTTGGCTCAATAAACTCAAATATCATCAAATAATGAATTAAATAAGTGATTGGTTCAATTATGAAGGGAATTAGGGTGAATATGAGGCCCTTGAACCTAAATATGACTATACAATGTGATTTGAGGCTAAATTGTCTTTGATTTCTTCATTGATTGAGCCAATTAGTCAAATGGTCTAATTAGTGACATGAATTTTAAAAATATGCACTACGTGAACCTATTTTAAATTATATATGATGTGATTTGGAGTGAAAATATCCCTAATGTCATCATATAATGAACCAAATATTTTTTTTCATTTAATCAAAGAGGAATTTTTAGGCCAATTTGAGCCCCTTCAGCCAAATTGAAAGAGTAAGATGTGATTTGGGACTAAATTATCTCTAATTTCATCATGAATTGATCTAATTAGTCAATTAGTGAAATTATAGACATTATTGGGGCATATTGATCATGGTAAACCTAATTTATGGTTGAATCGACCCTAATTTTATCATAAATGCAAATAGGAAGGCAATTGGGTCCAATCTAAACTTATTATACCTAATTGTAAGTCTAGGATGTGATTCAAGGGGCTAAATTAGGTCACATTTCCTAACATGTTGACTTTAAACCCTAAACCCTAATTTTACCACAAATATAAACCCTAAATCCAAAACCCTAATTTTATCATAAACACATTTACATGAGGTTAATTATGGCCAACATAAAATTGTTGAACCCAATTACTAGTCTAGAATGTTATTTAGGGTTAAATTAGCTCATATTTCCTAGCATATTAAGCTAATTAGTCGATTATTACAACCCTAAAACCTAAACCTAAACCTTAATTTTTATCATAAATATAAACATGCATGTAATTGGGGATAAGATGAACCCATTTAACCTAACTATGAGTATAGGAGGTTATTTGGGGCTAAATTAGCCCATATTATTGACATATTAAACCAATTAGTTAATTTTTAAAATTATTGATGCAATTTGGATGAAATTCAACCGTATGAACCTAATTTTACCTATACAAGATGTAATTTGGGGGGTCAATCAACCCAAATATCATAACAAAATAAATTAAATAGTCCACCAATTCATTAATAAAGGAAATTAGGGCCAATTTGAGCCCCTTCAACCTAACTAAAAGAGTAGGATGTGATTTGGGGATAAATTAGGTTTGATTCTATAATGAATTGATGCAATTAGTTAATTGGTGCAATTAGAGATATGATTTAGGCAAACTTGAACCCTGTGAACCTAATTTATGGGCTAATTGATTATACATGATGCAACATATGGATTAATCAACCCTAATTTTATTGCAAATGCAAATATGAAGGTAATTGGGGCCAATATGAACCCCTTAGACTTAACAACGAGTCTACAATGTGATTCAAGGGGCTAAATTAGCTCATGTTTCCTGACATATTTACCCAATTAGTACATTGTTACAATGACTAGTGTATGTTGGATGAAATTAAACCTCGTGAACCTTATTTTAAATATATAAAAGTAATTTATGGGTTAGCTGAGCCCAATATCATAATAAAATAATGTAGAAAGTCCACCAATTCAATTAAGAAGGAAATAATTGGGGGCAATTTGAGCCCCCTTCAATCTATATAAATAAGAATAGTACTTGATTTGGGGCTAAATTAGTCATGAATTAATCTAATTATTATATTGGTGTAATAAAGACATGATTTGGGCCTAATTACTCATGGATTAATCTAATTTAATTAAATTGGTGCATTTAAACATTTGATTTGTTTCTAAATTGAGCCTAGTAAACCTAAATTATGGCTCAATCAATTGTATAAAATGAAACATATGTATAATTTTACCTTAGTATTATATCAAAACTAAAAATATATATGTAATTATAGAGGATTTTTGACATAATAATATTACATGGTTTTGATTGCATCACATAATCATAGAACATAATAATATAACACATGTTTGTATCATGTCATATAATCATATATCATACCAATATGATATATGATCTCTCTCTCTCTCCTCTCCCTCTCTCTCTCTCTTTCTCTCTCCACTCTCCTCTCCTCTCCTCTCTCTCTCTCTCTCTCTCTCTCTCTCTCTCATCTCTCTCTCGCTCTCTCTCTCTCTCTCTCTCTCTCTCACTCACACACACCACACACAACACAACACACAACACACACACAGATATGTGTTGTGTGTGTGTGTGAGAGGAGAGAGAGAGAGAGAGAGAGAGGAAAGAGATCATATATCATGTATGCATTATTTCCTCAATAGATAACAAGTTTTTGTCCAATGTTTATTTTTAGGGCATTTCAATAATTTTGATCCCATATACATTCTCTGCATCATTATACATTTTCCATCAAAAATCCAAGAGGAATCAAATTATTCTTTAGGTCCCCACCATCAAAAGGAATCAAATTATTATTTGGGTTCCCACCATCAAAAGGAAATCAAATTGTTGCTTTTCCTAGTCATGGGTGATGAAGCTCATTCAAATAAGAGTAAGAAGTTAAAGCATAAAATACTGGAAAAATTTAGAAGAGTTTAGAGAGAAACAAAAGGTACGAGGTGTGTAATCACCTAAAAATGACACTTGAGTGATAAGAGTGCTACTTGATACCACCTATCCCTATATCATCTGTATACCTATCTTAGGGCCTATTTTTACACTTATCTAGCCTTCATATAGGCCAAAGGCATACTTTGTAATCCCTAAAGTAGTTTTAAACCCTCATTCTTTTATCCTAGTCCTTCATGCCTTAGGTTCAAACCACCTAGACACTAGTGCCATAATAGGAATAGTAGCACCACATGGTGTTAGTGTCTAAATTTTAGTGTTACTATCCTTTTCCCTCTTTGTTTCATAAATGGGTATCTTTTCAAATCTTAGACCTCCTAGGTTTGACCTAGACCTATTTTAACACCTGCACAAGCATCAAAATGTTATATATACACAAAGTTTAGCCCTATAACCACTAGATGTAAATTAGATTCAAATTACATCTATAAACTCAAAAATAATTTATGCACAATTAAGGTTACCAATCCCTATTTTTCTAACTTCTACATACTACTATTTACAACAATTCGTAAAGTTAAGATTACTCATATTTCCAATCTCAAGCACATTTTTAAACCACTTAAGTCTGTAATAATACTAGATTAACTTCTAATTACACTAAAAAATAGGTGGGGAGAACTAAATCAGGCTTGATCCCTCTTTAGAGTATTGATATGTAGGCAACTCTCGTCAAAGTGGGGGTGTTGAGGATGTCTAACCTACCCCACTAATAAACACAATTTTCTACTTGTATCAACTAGATGCCTTAATAACATAGTGGATTAGGGTTTATTCTATTAAAATCAATCAAAATAGGTAATCTATAGGGTTTTAAAACTCATGCATGTAAGAAAATTATTAATAAACCTAGACACAATATCACCTAGAAGCTTAAAATATTCTTGTAAAGAGAAAACTATTACCAAAATAGGGACACTAGCACCACATGTCACTACTATCTAATTAGGGTGCTATTATCTAGGAGGGGTTTTGATACTTGGATCCTATTTGTGACACTTAGACTAGTCTTTACCTCATTTTTTAGCCTCCTAACCATCCATCATAGTCATTTTCTAGCTAATTTCTCATTTAGATTATTTTTTAAATATTTTTAGAAAGGTCAAAATTAGTCAATTATGTAACAAATCAATGGATGTATTTATTTCATATTTATACCATGATTTACCATACTCAACTGTTTAATAACATAGTATTTACATTCATCTAATTCCTAAAAGGTTAAAATATTTGGTGAACCTAGCCTATTCTAAATACTATTCAAACCCTAATGTCAAATTCTACTAGGGTTTATATCTATTAGCCAATTTTAACCCACATACCAAGTTTTTGCTTGCAAGGGACAAGATACCAACATATTCTCATGGTTTTCATAAGCATTCATAGGTATTAAATAGAATTATAAAGTCTTAGAAGTTCATTGGAGCCTTCTAAAAGAGACAAAAATGCATTTCACAAGTCCAAAAGAACTAGATCATCACAAGCACGTCATGAAGAAATAGAAGACCATATTTATTGTGCATTTAATAAGATCACTTAGAAAGCCTCTTAGGCCAAAATATTGCATGGACATGAATTTATTCATGCCTTGATCATGCCCTACAAATTTTGTATCTTGACGAGCTTTTTATCTCAAGATATATGCTTCAAAGTTGAACTAATAGTCTAGGACGTGTGCACAGATATTAATTTTAAGATTCATAAAATAGCCATTTGAATTCAAATTATCCAATATCAATGGTTAGTGTTCAATCATACCATGAAGATATAATGGTTCGCATCAACTAATAGTGTCGATGTGCCCTAAAGATCTAATAGCATGCATTTTATCATGCATCAAAGATCAATAGTGACCATTAAGTCAAAAGTTTAAAAGATATCTAGGGTAAATGTGTAGGTGACAAAGGTGTACAACACATTAAACTATTATAATATCTATGGATTATATTCATTAGTATAGATAAATATCAATGGTATGCAAGGGAGTATATTTAGTGGTGTGCATTTAATCATGAGGAAGTTGATCGATGGTGAACAAGGGGTCAATAAGTCATCAGATCCCACAGATCTAGTGGAGTATGTTAGACTATGTAGATTTAAGATCAATGGCCAACATTAAAATTTGAAAGCCAGGGGCTTCATAAAAAATAGTTGCAACCTAGGTTGAGATAAAAGCAAGTCCTGTAGGGATTAAAGGTCACCATTATAGTTTGGTCAAACACATAGAGAAGACAACCATATAGTCAGGATGGTTATGATGAAGTTATGTTGCCAATTAATCACAACCTTGACCTTTAGTTTGAATATTTAGAACTTATGAGGCCCATTTTCTAGGGTCACAATATTATTTCATAACTATGATCATTGATCTTTAAAGAATATCTATGCAGATAATGAATCCTCAACTTCCACAAGGTTTAGAGGCAAAGTATGTTTATTTAAACTTAATAGAGTTCAAGACAAGACTATACAGCCTATATGTTTTCATCAATATTATAGCTATATGAAAACCAATAAATGAGATTGGTTTTCAATCTATTGTAAGACCTATGCTTAGATTTTGAAGTAGGGGTAGATATGAATGGTTATAAACAAGTGTCTCATATTCAACATATCCATATCCTCGATAAGCAAGTACCTATAGCTGCTCAAAGTAGATATGGTCATGGCTCTATTAGGTCCAAATATATGAGTATTTTATCCTCATCATCAAGCCAGGTGGAAGATGGCACAGAGTCCCAATGGCATTAATGCATGAGGAGCTCGAGGAGTTGGTACATATATTGTCTTGATCATTGATGACTCTTCCATTCTCTCACACATGTTCATCATATTTTTCATTCCCTTCTACTATAAATAAAGGCTTTTAAGCCTTCAAATATATCTCTCTCTTTGACATGACTTGACTCTATTAAGATTGATCTTTATAACCTCTTGAGATGAGTAGAAAGCTATTTTTAGATTTCATTATTCTGGTATAGTGTGTTAAATTTAGTTTGATTTGCATATGTGATATAAATTTCTCCCATGTCAAGTCTTGATCTCACTTAGCTACTTTTTTATCTTGTTATGTAGGTAATGCGTAGTGTTTAATATCATTTAATTGAAGCTAGTGTGTGGATACATTGATTAGTTAGTGCCTGGAATCAGGACTCTCCATCACTTCCCTATGGTTTTGATCACTTGGTGAACCTCTTCATGAAATATTGATGCATAAGAGACTTTGGAGTTGTAGATCTAGTCATTTGTTCTATCTCATTTGTGTTTTATAAGCTCAAGTAAGAGTTGATGAACAATCAATTTACGTGCATCACTAACATTATCTTAAGTTTGCCTTTTAGTTATCTTTCTCTCCCTTTTTACCCTAGAAATTAGTAGGTTTTAGTGGAAAAGATCTAAGTGTTACATTAGAGGAGATAGCCTCATTAGAAATCCTAGAGGTCTGATCCAATATTAGGTAAGCCACAGCCTAGGTTCATTCCCATGTTGGACTAGATTTGAGTAGAGAACCTAAACAATTCTTTGCTCGACTAGGGTGAAATTTAGATGGACAAAAATATCCTTATTTTTCCTATTTACATTGGTTATGTTAAGCTTTTTAGATTTCATACATTCTATTTTAGTATCCCTTTTTCATTTTGTTCACTATGTTCTATCTTAAAAGACTATCTATATTCCCTTAAGAAGTGTTAGGCTTAGTGGCAATCTTATTGAGCTTACTCAGATTCTCTATGTTCAAGTTTATACCATGGACAAGGGATAAGTTAAAACTCTTATCATTTATCCTTCACACCATGATTATGTGGATTTCAATGATAATGCATATAAAAATGAGAAATACAATCAAGATTAAGATTATACACAAGATAGGAATCAAGAAACTCTCCTCCCCACTTAATAATGAAAATCAAATTATCAATAAGGATGAGATTCTATGGAGATTTAGAGATAGACTTCAGGAATAGAGCCATGATCATGCACAAATTTTATAGTCCATAATGAAAATAAATAATAAATAAAATAATGGTCAATATTTTACCCCCTAGATAAAAACATTATCACGCCTACTTTGGGCCCAACTCAGCTTGTATAAAAATCAATTTTAACTCAATAACCTTCAGTGAAAGCTACACCTCCTATATCTAGCTCCTTCTCTTTAGATGTGCAATCCCTTATGTGGGAGGTTTATACTCTAATAGGATAGGGTGTTACATCTTTATCAAAGAGCCACTAAGCCATCACATGCCTTGGATTATCATGTTATTTTGCATACACCTTTTCTCACATCACATAGTGACAAATCCTTTGCCATCTAAATTTGTGGCACCTAAGCTTACATTATATGATGGTAAATGTGACCTAGAGCACCATCTTTGAGATTTCCATGTAGCATGTTTGGACTATGTGTCCAGTGACTAGATCCTCATTAAGTTATTCCCATGCAGTCTAAAGGATTATGCCTTACAATGGATCTATGATCTACTAAATCAGTCTTTAATTAAATTCAATCCATTGGATGATATGTTTCTAATGCACTTCTTAATAAACATCAGTGATAAGATATCATGTGCTCAAGTATCAAAATTGAAGCAAAACTCAAATGAGTCCATTTTACAATACATCTTGTGATATAAGAGTATATTGGCCAAGTTGACTATCCCCATGGTAGATAGAGAGCTATAGGACATATTCAAACATAGCTTACTATCATAATTACATGAATCTATCTTGTTAAAAAAAAATTCAACCTTCACATATTTATGCCACACAGTGAAAGAAAGAGAAATCAAACTTCTCTATATGGGCAAACTAAAATATGTAAATGGATCAGAATCATCCATACAAGGTAAGGGACACTAAAAAAAAGAGTGATCTAAAGGCCACAATTAACATAGTTTCAAATCTATATCCTTGCCTAGTTTTATCTTCTCCTCCACATAAAGTTTTCACAACCCTTCTAGAATTGTCAGCAGTTGTTTTACATCTCATAGAATGCAATGTCATATTTCTCCCTCCCATCAAAGAGGTTGATATGACATGGACTCTTCCAAAAAAATTATGATTCTAATGAATTATATAACTATCACATGGCACTAAGAATACAACAAACTGATGCATCACATTTAAACATAAGATACATGATTTGATAGAGGCTATCATTATTGATGTGGGCACACCCACAGAGGCACCCAAAGTTTAACAAGTTGAAGCTAAGGAATTAAAAATATTCTTAGATCCATTTCTAAAACATACAATAATTGAGTCAAGGGGAACTTTAGGTATTAACTACACATATCAAACACATCCACTACTAGCATCATATCATACTACTATAGAGGATACACACCCACTACATAATATCATCGGTGTGTACCATAATAGAGTTCCAACTAGACCACTCATCACTTTCTCAAAGTAGGATATTGTTGATGATGATTCAAATTTATATGCACTCTTTGTACAATCTTACATAGATTATCATCTTATTAAGAGTGTTATGGTTGACACTGAGTTAAGTATTAACATGTGCACTATCACACTTATACAACATTTAGGGTATTCAGAGCAATATATATTTCCTACAGACACAAGTATTCATGGTTTTAGTGGCCATGTTTAGAAATCCATCATGGAGATTGTACTTCCACTAAAGGTTAGACCAATAATGTGGCCACTAGATTCTTAGCATTACCTAGCACAAGCACATTTGACATGTTATTGGGTAGGACATAGTATAATAGTTATGAACTATCTCATCCACCATGTACATATGCCTCAAATATATACATGCAAATAAGATGATCATAGTTGAGAGTCTTTCATATGAGTATCCTCTACATGTCTCATAGGTAATTGTGCAATAGTTACTAGTTATAGCTCAGTCACTAGTTATAGCTCTGACTGTATTTCCTATTAGTACACCACAGAGTTTAATAGATCCACCAATGTAAGTGAGGTCTACTCCTACAATATAAAAATGTACACATACTCTTCCATAAATACCATTATTACAGAGACCCCTATGTCAGATATATTTTGTAGATTTTAGAGGGCCTCCCTCTACTCACTTTTTTCCAAGATGAGTATTATTGATTTCTCAAGGTTCTTAGCATAGGGCACCTATGTCAACTATAACATCTTATACCATATGGGTCCATAAGACCCCTACAGTTCACATGACACCATAGTCAATTTCATGGATTCCTAACACCACTTCATAAGTAGTGCCACCTATTAATCACTTAGTACAACATTTTATGGGACCATAATTACCTTTTCATGTAGCATGAATGATCATTTTTCCTTTATTTCACACAAGCCACATTGATAGTGATTCACCCATGAGACTCATCGATTAGTATTGTTTGTCCCTTCTTATACATACTTTCCTTATTTATTACTCCTTTTATAAAGTCTCATTTTCATATTACTTGTACATAGCTTATATCCAAAAAATACAAAAATAATACAATATTTTAAAAACATAAAAACATTCAAATATTTACATAGAAAATACAAAATTACAAATTGTATGCATTACCATGTTTATATTTCTTATATTTTCTAGACACTAAATGTGCTAGCTATCTTAGTATAATCATTTTATCATACATATATGCTTCACTTGTTCTTATCAAGTGGTTATAGATTGCCTACAAGACTTAGGTCCACTACACCAATCCATATTTTTTATTATCTACCAACTAGAGCCATATAAATAGATACATGGGTTCTTCATTTGACACATTCATCATTTAGGGCACCCTATACATAGTTTCAATTACCAAGTTACATATTTTTAAACTCTACATCACAAATTTAGAATTGTTATATCTTGATATTGATCATGCTAAACTTAATCAAATATTTGTTGGATATCACTACTTTAGAATCAACATATGCACATCTTGGCTCTTACATAGATTTGTATTACATTTCCATGCATACTTTTAGTTATGTCTCTCCTAGTTTAGATTTTATTGTATATTTATGCCTCTTTTATTTGAGGCATTTAAATAAGCCATTGTTCTTTGTCTCCATGCTACTTCTTTTCACAATATGTATACTTTGGGCATGTGCCCATGTCCTTATGTGTGATTTCCTAATTGTGTATGTATACATTTGAACATGTCCTTCCATGTGGCTCTACCCTAACTTGCTTGCTAATTTTGCATGTGGATATTTGAATATGTCCTTTATGTCTTTCTTTCTTATATTTAATGACATGTTCCCATGTGCCTTATATTGTGTCCCCTTGGCCTAATTTTCATGCCTTATGTGTGTTATATGTATTCTTTCTTGTATGCATCATGGCCATGACACTTATCTCTTAGTTTGTACACACTCAATTTTTAAATGCCATGAAGGAACTCATGCATATCTCATTCCTAATTTAGTGTCTTGATGGACATCATGCCCCATCCCCTAGGTAGTCACTCAGATTTATTATTACATACATTATTATATCTATCTTGACAAGCTTGTGAATACTAAACATAACATACATGACATATTACACACTTGTGATTAGATTATCTTACATTCCAATGTTATGTATGCACATTATATTGGATTATTATGTAGATATCATATATGCTCTAGTTAACACACATCTTATAGAACTTTTTATTTTGAGGAAATTTATTTGACACATTAAATAGCTCCCCTCAAAAGAGGGTATTCACAGGGGTTTTTACTAGATATTAGTGTATCAGAATTCACTAAGCAAAATTTTTACCGAACAGGATTAGATTACAAAAATTAGACTTAGATAAGCATAGTGGGAAATAATGACATATAGATCAATTATAATTGCATATAAATTAGATAAGTTAGACATTAGTACCCAAATTGGGATACTAATGCCACATGGAACTACTATCCAAGATATAGTGCTACTATCTAGTAGCCTCAGTATCATAAAATTCTAGATTAGCTATAAAATATAGCAAATGTAGTCCAGGTTTACACAGGCTCAATTACAATTTTACTAGTTTAACTTAGATTCATAACATATTAGCTCATATTCATACTAGTTTAGCTTAGATTCATACCAATTTTCTCAAATTTGAGGCATCATACATGGCATGAATATTACCATTTTCAATTTAGATACTCAAATAAAAAATATTACAACTCAGTCCAAAATCCATATGCTCAGATATTAGATTTGGGGGCATGTGCATAGCACATTATTTTCATATGCTCACTTACACACTAGTTGATCAGATGGAATGACAAATTTCATGTCATTTTATATTATGTATACATTATAAATCATATTATAGGTTGTACACTAGTTTAATTCCTTACTCCATCTACAGTGGTTGGAATTCTTAAGTGGCATAAAGCTACCTAATATACCTTGGCTATAAAACTAACATATCTAATTAGAAATATTTAATTAGATATCTCTAATTAGACATTTCTAACGACATCACACAATTTCAATTTTAGATGCATCTATTACACATGGTTAGGCAATGATGGAGTGATAGTATACTTAAGTTATTGAGCCACTTACATGAGAGGGTTGGAGACACCTGTTTCTACTCAAAATTCGCTTTTAGATCTAAGAGAAAGAAGAAACTAAAAAAAAGATGATGGACAAGGCATGGGAAGTACCTGGATGAAGACTGCGCATCGTAAATCCAGACGCTTGTGAGCACCCCTCTTTGGCTGTGGAGGAATGACACCTGCAACGAAAAGAAACTTGGACAAGAGGATGTTAGATAGATAGGCAGTGGGTTGCCAAGCGAAAGCTTGTTCCCGGAAGTGTAAGAACTTCCTCAAAGGGAGATCAACCCACAGACAACAGATAGATAAAGACTAAGAAAATATAAGATGCTAGAATATAGAAGTGATAAACAGATTAGAAATGAAAGAAAACACCAATGATTACCTGAAAGGAGTAGTCGGGCTGATGACAGTCGCCGAGGTCAGAAATGATGCCGGCGTCGGTTATGAGGTCTGCCGACGTCGGTTATCCTACCGACGTCGGTCGGGGAAGTGACCGGCGTCGGTCGGGGTAATGGCCTGTGGTCGGGTCTGGGATGTGTTCTGGATTGTGGACAGGTCCGGGATGCTAAGAGGGTCGAGACAGAGTTTGGGGACAGGTCTGAATGGACTGTGGAGTGATCTTGGCCTGTACAGGGTCTTTGTTGGCAAAAGGGGGATGAGGGAGTTGTCGGGGATTGGTATGAAGAGTGGGACAATGTGAGAGGAGGATGGACAGAGGACAGGTCCTGAGAAGGCTTTTTAGCCTCTCAGGGGGAAGGATGGAGGTAATAGGAATAGCAGTTAACCGAAAACTTAAAGAACAGAATCAATTAACAGACTTGCTTACCTTTTTGCTTGCTGAATGAAGAGTTGAAGAAGCTGTTGTTGAAGCCGCAGAGGGTTCTGCAAGAAGAGAACTCTGATGAAGAACCTTTGCACCTGTTGCTGTTGTTGTACGAGGTCCAAATGGAGACAAGACGAATGCCAAAACACCAAGAGAGATCTGTTTGCGAGCTCAAGGGTCCAGGGGGTGTAACAGATGCAGAAAGGGGTAATGAAGGATGCCGACGCCGGTAGTTTTGCCGACGTCGGCCGAAGGGTCGCCGACGTCGGCGGTCACAGAATGGGGACAGAGGCTAAAAATAGCCTCTGCCCATTCTTGCACGCTGCCGAGCGAGGGGGTGTGGGAAGAACGGTCACGAGGATGCCAAAATGGGCGTGGGGGGAAGATAATGAAGAGATTTGGCCTAATAAATGCTAGGGGGAAGGTGGAGGGATTCAAGGGAGGATCCAAGGTGGCAAGGGTAGGGTGTGAAAGGGGGCCAAGGCCAAGGGTTAGGATAGGGGTTTAAGGCCAAGGGGGAGGACCAAGGTGCAGACACGTTTGCGGTGTCTACATTTGCCCCTTTTTGTCTTGTTGGTTATTCTAGATGAACTGCAAGACAAAAACAGGAGTTGGTTGCCCCAAAAAAGGGATGAGGTGTTCCCCCCTCAAAGCGATAGTCGAGAGAAGGGAACCAAAGATTGAGTGTCAATTTGACAGAGAAAAGGATAGAAGAGAGTGAGTGAAAACGCTGCCATAGTCGTGATTGCGCGTAGTCCACTTCACGAGAGGGTCAAGTCAAATTGTCACATGTCGAGGGTCAAGGAGTGCCAAAATTGAAGTAACTGAGCCCCAGCATTTAGTCGTCTGCTGATTGGGTCACCCAATTTAAGCTGAAGCTCCAAATGGTCGTCGTGTTCTAGGTATCCAGGGCTCAGGAAGTGCTCCCAGAAACACGAAAAAGCCACAAGTAGTAGGGATCAACTGGCTCGCGATCCTATACTTGCGAAGGGTCAAAAATAGTCTGCGGACAATTCTGCTAACCAGCCATGAGGTAGCACACACGCAAAAACAACCAAGGCAACATTGTCTTGGAAGTGGTCGAAGGTCAAAAGATGGTCATTGGTCAAGAAGATGGATGGATGAAAGGATGCGGCCGAGCTAACCCCAGAAGACCCCATGTCAACTGAGTGCTGCCTACATAGCCCCTGTGGTAGGGGCCTCAGGCCGATGTAGTTCTCCCTAAAAGGGAGGGAGGGTCAGAGGGATTGATTGGTCTTGATCAAAGTCAATGATTAGTCTTGGACAAAGAAAATGATTGGTCTTGGTTAAAGAGAATGATTGGTCTTGGTCACAGTTGTCGATAGACTGGGCGTGGTCAAGGTCAAGGGCACAGAAGAGAAGGTTTGTCTATTAAGGAGACGAACAAATGGGGGTGGTCGAGCTAACCTCAGAGGATGTGTTATCTGAGTGCTGCCTACATAGCCCTGGTCATAGGGCCTCAGACCAATGTAGTTCGGACAAATTGAGAAGATTGGTTGATGGTGAGATTGGTCATGTGTTGAAATGACGAGGGTAAGATGAGGATAAAATGATGCTACAGATGGTGTATTCTGTAGAATTGGTCGAGAGTCTTTCATCCCTAGCAAGTTTCCATAGTCACGATGGATATATGCTAAAAATGAATAGAAGTCTATTTATGCTTCAGTAAGTATTGGTTTATGCTTAACATAAATTGAGTCTAGTTGGTAGTTTCCATGTGTACTGGTGTCCATAGAAACTATGTGAAATGGTCTAGGATGATGTCAGCTGAAGATGATGAAAATCGCTGGGTTTGAGATGAGCTGCTGATTGATGCGGTTAAATGTGACCAAAGCGAAGAGAAAAGATGAAAGGCAAATCGCTCTTTCATTGACAAGGACCAAAAAGGAAGCATAGATAGGGGTTATCAGAACCAAAGCCCCGTTCATGCATTACATCATTAACCAGTGTTGTGTTAGAACGGTAATCGAATCACTTTGACATTGAAGTGAGCTCGAAGTCCCCTGAGCAGGTGATAGGAGGAGGATAGGGTAACCCAGTCTAAGAGCAGGAATAACCTTGCCCCTTTTTATAGGAGACCCTGAGACAACTACAAGCCAAGTCCATGACTCTTTTTTTTTTTGGGTGCAGGCTGATCGATGCGGGAAGCCTACATAGAGATGTCATTTGATGTAGCGGTCATGTTGCGAAGCTGATCAATGCGGGAAGCTTCTAAGAAAGGTGCTGTTTGATAGCCATCCTTCGAGGGAGTGGTCTATATTTTTGCTTTATAATGTTTGATAAGTTGGCCTAGCTGTCCTTCGAGGGATCAGTCTAGTAATACAGCAATGATAGTACAGCTGTCCTTCGAGGGAGCAGTCTGTCTTTTTGATTTTGACTTGATTTTGTGACCATGGATATGTTTTGACATCTTGATATGTTTTGTTTTGATTTGATTAGAGTCATGGACAAGGCTGTAGAAGTTCAAGGATGCCCCTTTTATTAGGACAAAGCATCCATGTATCATAAAAGGGTCGTAGAGGACTTGTTAAAGGGAAATAGGGTTGAAAGGGATGAGGATTAAGAGGACGAGGATTGCTCAAGGGACGAGCTCAAGTTACGTGTCAAGTAGACGAGTACTCGACTAGTAGAAGAAATGGTCGAAGATGCAAGACAGAAAGGGGGGGCTCAAGGTCTGATAAGTCCCTGGGCCATACTAGTGTGTTAAGGTCTAAGTCAATTAGGAGCGGACTTGCCCCATTTGGCTCTTTCCAGATTGGTCAGATGTTGATGGTGGATGTGAAGTTGACTGATATGGTTGTTGATTGGTCGAGACTGGTTGAATATTTTAGATAAAAAGGATTGGTTGAATGATATTTGATTGTTGATTGGTCGAGAGTTGGTTGAAGTGTGGTAAAATGTTTGGTCAAAGTTTGTCGAAGGTTTGGTCAAGGGTTTGGTCCATGTCATGGTCAAGGGTTGGTTGAGACTTGGTCGAGGTTTGGTTGAATGTTTAATCAAAGTTAGGATAAGGTTGGATCCCCCCAGTCGCTTAGGGAGAATGTTGGATAGATTAGTCAAGGTTGACTGAGGCTTGGTGATTAAATGGACTGTGTTAATGTCAAATAATGGGGTCAAAGGCGGTAAAGGGACCATAGTCTGTCGTGGAGATCCCGATTTAGGTGATGAGGTTGGAGAGGCATGGGTCGGGGTTAATGTTTTGTCGAAGAGGTGGTTAAGAGGGTCCTTGGTGAAAAGGAAAGCATTTCTCCATTGTTGACGAATGACAGCTTTGAGAGCACAATAATGCTCAGTGTCATGTCCTGGAGTGTGATGATAGTTGCAAAATTTAGAGTTGTCGAACCAAGATGGCCTTGATCCGAGAGTTGATGAATGGGGCGGTGTCGAAGGCTTGTTGATGACATGGTCGAGAAGAGAGGTGTCATTCGCCAGACATTGGCGAATGGCAACCTTGAGGGCACAACAATGCTCCGTGTCGTGTCCAGGTGTGCGATGATATGCACAAACGCGAGTGTCATCGAACCACGGTGGTTTAGGTCTGAGAGATTGATATGGTCTGAGAGGCGGGAGGTCGAGGCGAGAGGACTGCAACAATTGTCGTAAAAGCAAGGTATAAGAACCTGCTAATGGGTCCAGATGTCTTATTGCAATAGGAGTCGATGACGTTGGTTTGAGAGGTGTAAGAGACGTTGGTCGATGGTTTGAGGGAGATATATGTTTGACAGGTTGATAGAGTAATGGAGGCGACGTGCCTCTGTGAAGGATGGGAGTAGCCAGTACTCCTATTAAAGTGGACGGATGCAGGCCTAAGATTGAAGGTAATGACGAAGGTGGGGGAGGAGTTCTCCGGTGTGGTCTAGTAGTTTTCGTGTGTTTGGGTTGAGGGCCACTATTGTGCGAGGCAAGGTTAGATACGGGTTTGGGTTTAGATGTGGACGAAGGTGAGTGAGATGTAACAATCTCAGGTAAAGGGCAAGAGGAAACCGTGACTGGGTCTTCCTCAATTGAAATGGGTAAAGAGACTAGTTCTTCTCTTGGTGGAGAAGAAATAGGAGAGTGTGGCTCCTCCAGATGGCAGGAGGCAGGGATGATTATGCCTTCTGCTTGTGCTTGAGGAGTAGGCAAGGTATGGTCATTGGATGAAGGTGGGGCTAATGGTGTAGGTGTGGCCAAGGCATCCCCCAATATAGGAGAAATAGATGGAGGACTAACAGGAGAAGAGGGTTCTTCATCTTGTGATAGATGAATAGGAGAAGACTCTTCTGCCTGTGAAAGAGATTGGTCAGAGACAAGAGGTAAGATAGTGTTAATCGTGTGAATGTCATGGTCATGAGAATCTTGGGTTATGGTTTGGACGTTTTTTTGAGTAGGCGGATGATTTGGAAAAAGGTGTTTGAAGATGTCGATATGTTGATTGGGTGGGGCATTCGGGTTATCTAAAATAAGATTCCCCTTGTCGATCATGTCTTGGACGATGTTTTTGAAAGTTCGGCAGTTGTCAATGTCATGGCCTTGGATGCGGTGAAAGTGGCAGAAGTCGACCTCTCTATACCATGTAGGGAGTGCTTTAGAGGGGTCAAATTGAGGTGGTCGGATTGGAGGGAGATTGAGGACCCCCTGCTTGAGAAGTTTTTCCAAAACGGAAGCGTATAGTTCTCCAAGTGGAGTGTAAGAACGCTGGATATACCGTTGTTGGAATTGTTTGGTAATGCTAGAAGATGTCGAAGGTTGGGAATAATTCATTATTGTTGAGGATGGTGATCTAACGACCACAGTGTTGGCCACTCCTTTAGATTTGGAGTTGGCAGAAGAAGAAGGTCTGGAAGAAGAATGGTCAGTAGATTTTGCGTTGGTATTACGCAATTTGACCTTGTCTTCTTCAAGGGCACGGAGTTCGAGCTTTCGAGCCATGATGAAAGCTTCGTCAAAAGTGCGGAATGTCTGAATCCGCAAGGTAGAAGAGATGTGGTTGGCACATGCTCGAGAAAAGAGCTCGATGAGCTCGGGTTGAGGCAAGGAGAAGGAGAGCTGTTTAATCAAGCCTCTCCAACGAGCGACAAAATCGACTACAGATTCATCGTCAAATTGTCTGATGGAGTAGAGGTCTGTGATAGAGACTTGTTTAGTAATGTTAATTGAGAAATGGTCGAGAAATAATTAGGCGAGTTGGATGAATGAAAAGATAGAATGTCTGGTAAGAGAGCTATACCAGTCAAGGGCAGGGCCAGAAAGTGACATAGGAAACGTGCGTAATAATAATGCATCGTCGTGGGCAATAAGGTAACAGGCATGTCTAAATGCTCATAGATGTTGCTGTGGGTCTTCCTTACTCTGAAAGCGAGTGAATTTAGGAAGCTCCCAATGGTTAGGGTATGGTCGAATAGGGACGGAAGGATGGATAGGCTCATTGCAAATTTGCTCATATGACAAAGTATTGCTTGAACCGGAAATGGAGGCTTCGAGACTGGACATTTTATCCATCAGCATCTTAATGATGTCTGCTGATGGATTGGCGGGTTGAGCGCCCCCTAGGTTGTAAGGTGCTTGGAAGAGACTAGAGGAGGCATGCGACATAGTCGGTTGTACAATGTACGGATGACTAGTTGCAGGGGCAGAAGTGGAGGCTAAGGGTGGTTGCATTATGAAGGTTGAAGGTATAAGTTGACTGGGCACCGCCAAAGGTGGTTGAATGGCGGCACTGGTAGCAAGAGAGGTTGACACTCCTACATTTGTGGGCGCAAGAGTATGAGGGGTCGAGACAATCAAGTTCTGATATGATGTAGAACTTGGTTGAATTGCAGGTGGTTGAGGGGGTAATGGAACCCCGATGGAGGTCGGTCCAAAAATAGATGAGGAGGCCAAACTTTGCGTATTGGCCATGGTTGAGTTAATAGTCGAGGCGAAAGGCTGAGTCATAAAGGGTTGGGTGGCGAATGGTGTGGATGTCATCGCCACGTCACCCGAAAGGTCTCGCGTTGGGTTTCTCGCGAGATAGTTTTGGAGGGCTACGGTATTGAGGTCCAAGAATCTCTCAAAATCTTGGTCCCCTTCAGGGATGATGGGAATTTGAGTCGGGGTCGGGGTTGGGGTCAGTCCTGTAGGAGTTATTTCAGTCTCCGAGTGGAACTCCATGATAGGACTGGTTGTGGATGGGGTGGACGGAAGTGGTTGACGGCTAGTGTGGTTAAGAAGAGAGTCCTGGTTCCAGAAACTGTGTTTTTGCCATTCCAGAAACTTAGAATAGAGTTTTTGACAGAGAAGGGATAAATTTCAGGCTACTGGTTTTGAAAAAAAAAAGGACAGTAACAGAGACCGACGTCGGTTTAAAAACCGATGTCGGTAAGAAATGTGGCCGACGTCGGTCAGATAACCGATGCCTGTAACAAGGGAAGCCGACGTCGGTGGCAAAACCGATGTCAGTGACTGTGTTTTCCAGAGAACCAAAAGGTTCTTGGAAAACAATGAAGAAAGTGTCCTCACTCACTCAAACAAACAGATGAGAAGAGGAAAACAGAGAGAGACACACAAGCCTAAGCGATAAATCCTAGGAATTAACCTTATAAACTATGGCTTATGCCTTAGATGGATGTTTGGGGAGATTGGCTGCAAGAAGGGTCCTAGAAGAAGGCAGTCTAAAGATGGTTTCAGGTGTTGTTTTAGGTGCTCAAAAATTTGTGTTAGGGTCTGGTACGCGGCCTGGTGCTAAGGAGCAAGCTCCCCTCACTTCACGATTCCAGTGGTTAGCTGGTCTCGCTTAGCCAAGATATACCTCGCCTAGAGTTTATCCTCCGCCAGAGAACGGAGTGGGCTTCCCCCTTGGTGATGAAATCCAAGTAGGGTCACCGGGACGGGTAAGGTATCCGCTGGGGGATGAAATCCCAGTCGGGCCTTGTCTCAGGTAAGTTTTATGTTTGTTTAGTGCATGTGGTTTGGTAGTGTAACATCAAGTGTCTACGGTTCATTCAATATGCGTCTAAGTTACTAGATGTGGACTAATGCAAGCACAAGCAGAAATGAAAGTGCAATACGTTTTAATGCCCAAGTCGAAATGTGATGTTGTGATGCAAACAAGTTTTGAGAAAGGGTCAAGAGTATGATGTTTAGACTAGTCTAGAATGTGCAAGAAAGAAAAGAAGGATTCGTTTTAGTTCTTGCTTATAGTGTCATTCAGAATAGAAGAAAGAGACAAGAGAGAAGGAGCTTAAATGCACCTAAATGAATGAAAAGGAAAAGGAACCCAGGAGGAACCTAGCGTCCCACCGGGCATGCCATTTATGTTTCTACTCAAAATTTGCTTTTAGATCTAAGAGAAAGAAGAAACTAAAAAAAAGATGATGGACAAGGCATGGGAAGTACCTGGATGAAGACTGCGCACCGTAAATCCAGACGCTTGTGAGCACCCCTCTTTGGCTGTGGAGGAATGACACCTGCAACGAAAAGAAACTTGGACAAGAGGATGTTAGATAGATAGGCAGTGGGTTGCCAAGCGAAAGCTTGTTCCCGAAAGTGTAAGAACTTCCTCAAAGGGAGATCAACCCACAGACAACAGACAGATAAAGACTAAGAAAATATAAGATGCCAGAATATAGAAGTGATAAACAGATTAGAAATGAAAGAAAAAACCAATGATTACCTGAAAGGAGTAGTCGGGCTGATGACAGTCGTCGAGGTCGGAAATGATGCCGGCGTCGGTTATGAGGTCTGCCGACGTCGGTTATCCTGCCGACGTCGGTCGGGGAAGTGACCGGCGTCGATCGGGGTAATGGCTTGTGGTCGGGTCTGGGATGTGTTCTGGACTGTGGACAGGTCCGGGATGCTAAGAGGGTTGAGATAGAGTTTGGGGATGGGTCTGAATGGACTGTGGAGTGATCTTGCCCTGTACAGGGTCTTTGTTGGCAAAAGGGGGATGAGGGAGTTGTCGGGGATTGGTATGAAGAGTGGGACAATGTGAGAGGAGGATGGACAGAGGACAGGTCCTGAGAAGGCTTTTCAGCCTCTCAGGGGGAAGGATGGAGGTAATAGGAATAGCAGTTAACCAAAAACTTAAAGAACAGAATCAATTAACAGACTTGCTTACCTTTTTGCTTGCTGAATGAAGAGTTGAAGAAGCTGTTGTTGAAGCCGCAGAGGGTTTTGCAAGAAGAGAACTCTGATGAAGAACCTTTGCACCTATTGCTGTTGTTATACGAGGTCCAAATGGAGACAAGATGAATGCCAAAACACCAAGAGAGATCTGTTTGCGAGCTCAAGGGTCCAGGGGGGTGTAATGGATGCAGAAAGGGGTAATGAAGGATGCCGACGCCGGCAGTTTTGCCGACGCCAGCCGAAGGGTCGCCGACGTCGGCGGTCGCAGAATGGGGACAGAGGCTAAAAATAGCCTCTGCCCATTCTTGCACGCCGCCGAGCGAGGGGGTGTGGGAAGAACGGTCACGAGGATGCCAAAATGGGCGTGGGGGGAAGATAATGAAGAGATTTGGCCTAATAAATGCTAGGGGGAAGGTGGAGGGATTCAAGGGAGGATCCAAGGTGGCAAGGGTAGGGTGTGAAAGGGGGCCAAGGCCAAGGGTTAGGATAGGGGTTTAAGGCCAAGGGGGAGGACCAAGGTGCAGACACGTTTGCGGTGTCTACAACACCATCAGTCCAATTCAAGTTATTCATATATTATGAACCACCAGGCAATACTGGGAATGATGGAGTCAAAACTGGATTGAGTTATTAAGCCACCCACATATGAGGATTAAGGAATCCATCAACTCAATTCAAACTATTCATTGATTTATCACCATATACATGAACACACACATGTTGTCATGGGTTTTATGCATTAGTTCAGGTACCTAATGATATGTATTCATTACTTTCCTATTTCTTATCCAATTACTCAATTTTACTTAGTTTTACTTATTTATTCAGTTCACTTAGTTTTACTTCTTTACTTAGTTTTGTTTTTACTTTTTCTATATCTTAAGTAAGGACTAATTTATGCATTTTGCACTTAAAGGACACGTAATGGATCATCCTTCACATAATTAGATACTTTATTTTCCCTTCTTATTTCACAAATGAATATCTTTTCAAATCTTAGACCTCCTAGGGTTGGCCTAGATCTCTTTTAACACCTACAAAGCATCAGAACCATATATATATATATATATATATATATATATATATATATATATATAGACACATGAATTTTAGATATATAACCACTAGATGGAAATCAAATGTAAATTACACATATAAACTCAAAACATGTTGTGCATAATTAAGGTTATCAATCCTTATTCTTCCCTACTTATGTGTACTACCATCTACAACATTCATAAGCTCATATTACTCAAATTTATAATATCAAACACATTCAAATCACTTAGATCTATAATCATACTGGCCTCACTTGAAATTATACTAATGCCTAATTAGAGAGAACTACTTCAGGGTTGATCCCTATTTAAAGTATTGGTATGTAAACAAATCTCACCACAATGTGGTGTTGAGGATATCCAACCTACCCCACTAACAAACACACATTTTTGCTTGTATTAATAGGATTCCCTAGAAACATGGAAGAATAGGGTTTGCTCATAAAATCAATCAAAATATGTCATCTATAGAGTTTTAGAATTCATGCACATAAGAACAAGTTTGACAAACCCAAACACAGGTGCACCTAGAAGCTCAGAATAGTCCTACACAAAGGACACTGAATCCACATGGTAGTACTATCCAATTAGGGTGATACTATCTAGGAGGGGTTTTGACACCTAGATCCTATTTATGACACTTAGACTAGTCTATGCCTCAGTTTTCATACCCCAGATCATCTATCTTAGTCATTTTCTAGCTAATTTCTCATTTACATTATCTATTACTATTTTTAGAAATGTCAAAATTAATCAATTCTATAAAAAATTAGTGGTTTTATTTAATGCATATTTCTACCCTAATTACCATACTCAGTTCTTTAACAACATAATATTTACATTCATCTAAGTCCTAAAATGTTAAAATAACAAACATTTTGCTTGAGACAAAGTACAAACACATCCCTAATGAGCCAAATGTCATAGGTAATGATGAAATTTATAATATTAAATTGAATAATGATTATTATTATTTACCTAGAAGTCCAAATTATGTTTCAAGTCAACATTTGAAATATAAAGTTTTTTTATTTTGTTAATAATGAATCTATGTATGATGATTTACCCTTGTTAATAAAGTTAATTTCATGGAAACACATAATGATTAAAGTAACAATGAATAAATTTCCATCCCACAACTAAACAATGAAATTAATAATGAAGAAACTAGTAGTGAATATACCACTTTTGAAACACCCTTTAAAACAATTCCACCATTAATAACACCTCCAAGGATTGTGGATAGAAAATATAAGTACTTAATTGAATTTGATGAAAACATTTTGAAACCAATGCATAATATAATGTATGACTGCCATTCAAGAAGACTAGCTAAAAAATTGAAATAATTTATTTGATAAATTAGATTTTGATAGTAAAAAATGTCAATATTTTTTTTAGTTGATGAAATTTATTAATATGAGACCTACAATATACATGTTAGGATTAATAACATCTAACATGGATGATGAAAACAATGAAATTATTGAAAATCTACATGATGCATATCATATTATAGGCCTAAAATCATGCAACAAAGAGTGTAATGTTGCCCAACATATAATTACAACTTGTGCAGTAAATGGTCAAACATAAAAAAAATGATTGATTTCAAAAACTAGCTGAGCATTAGACATAAATAGAAAAACCTTAATTAGATCAATTTTAAGATGCCAAAGACTTAATTATACCAATGCCACTAAGTTCTAGGCATTTTATAGTAGACTTTCATGAAAGGATAAGGCTATGGTTGATGTTCTTAAATATTTACTTCCATAGTCTTGGAAAGTCAACACAAGAGATGTAGTGAAAAGATGAGTTTTTTATTGTAATCATGAACTACATTTGAAACATTTAATGTATATAACCTAAAAAATTTTACTCTAAGTTTTTGGAAAAATCTATACAAATTCATATCATTCAAAGATATTTTGAGATGGCTAAACCAATTTATGTAAAAATAAATCACATATGAACCACTTATTCAGATTAGAATAATCCCAAATTTGACTTTTGTGGAATCTAGGCTGAACATAGTGGGATGTCTGAGTCTCCCTCATCATTATAAAATAATTGAGAAAAAAACCTACCATAAGAAGTTGGATTGGAATCCATCCCTAGACACGATCGGAGTTTCGGGTCTCCAACAACCAAAACATGGGAAACACAAAATAAAAGATGCATAAGAAGAGCCGATATCAAATACCATCCTTAAACACAAGGGGGTCCATATCCTTAGATGGGCATCTCAAATGGAGTTAATCAAAACAAATAACATCAAAGGGTACAAGGCAAATTGAAGAATAAATGAAACAAATCAAAATTAGAAAAATAAATGATAGAAGACCAAAGTAAATGGTTAGATCCAAAATACAAAAAGGTGGTTGAAATAAGAATTTGAAATTCAATTTAGTGATGTTTGAGACTGTAGTCCAATGGGTAACTTTCAATATTGATTTTAAAACCAATAAACCCCTAGACAAATGTAGCCACCATAGAAGGTAGAAAAACAAATAGTAAAGATATTCAATCCCTAAACAAGGTAAACCAAAAATAAAATATAGACCAGGGCACTATAACATATCAAGGATTGAAATACTTATTTAAATATGGATCCAACATATTTAATCTTGTAAAAGTATGTCATCCCATTTTACTCTTACCTCCCCCAAAAACATATTTATCCATTCCCTTTTGCTAATTTTAATTTCGCTTCCAACACTTATTGTCAGGTGTACAAAGCTCCCATTCTAATGACCAAGGAGAAGAAAACTCATCCATTTAAATTTATAGAATAAATTTTTTATGGTATACTAAATTAGTATCCAATATAACTTTAAGCTCTCCAAAATGATTCATCCAAAACTTAGAAGCTTTGGTTGACAGATAATTCAAGAAACAAGAACAACATAGTTATTATAATGTTATCTCTAAGAAGAGATGTTTTATTGATCAATTTTGAAAACCCAAACATATGCCTATCTTTGAGAAGAGATTTATCCTTTCCATTTCAGGTTACATCTTCATTTATACACATTTTAAAGGTAGGGGGAGGTTGTGTAAGTTCACCAATCTTGAGGGAGATTAAGTGGTTTGACTTCCATGATTTACAACAATACAGAATTTAAAGAATTACTATTTTTAGACTACACTACTAAAGTTGAAAGTTGACTAACTGAGCAAATCTTGGTGCCATCTCATGTTGTTTTCCTCATTCTTAGCTTTCCAATGGTTCAAACGGGGAGTTGAATAGAGCTATGGTGCAAAAGTTATGGCTCCCAAAATTTCTACCACCAATTGGGGTAGAATCATTAATTGAATTGTCACCTAGAATATTACTTGGATCATTCCTCCCTCCTTGATAATAAATGGTCCCCATTACATCAAGATTTGTCATCAAGTTTGGTATTTGTATTTTGATTTGATTCCTGATGCATACTTGGAATGGACTATGTTTTGTGGACCTGTGCAGGGCCTGATTATTCACCATTTCTATCTAACCATTAGTCTATGGATGGAAGGCTATGGACTTCTTTAGCTTGGTATCTATTTGATTATATTTTTATGTTGTTTGTGTAGTCAGGGTTTCAACATCAACCCTTTTTGATTCTTGTGACTTGACCACCATGAGAATGAATTTCTTGGCACTAATCAGGGAGATAGATGTAGAAGGTGGTACCTCTGGTACCCTATATCACCATGTTCTAAGAGTGAGGGTGATACTTTGAGTTCTTGATTCATAGATGTCATGTTGATCATACATGAATGGCTAACCAAAGAGTACATCACAAACATCCAGATTAACCACATCACATAAGACCTTATCTTGGAGAGGTTTTACTGCATATGAGAGAAGACATTGGTGGGTAACATAGAGGTTTCTCCCTAGACTCAACCATCCAAATACTGTATGGATTTGGGAGAGGATTCATGGACAAATTTAATCTTTTGACAATATTAACAAAGATTAAATTCTTTTGACTCCCACTATCAAGAATGAAATGCAGAGGCCTACCTTTCACCCATAACTTAGAGTGAAACAACATTTCATTATCATCTAGCCTCTCCTTGTGGGTCCATAATGAAGCAACGATGGCATTAGGCTCAACATCTATAATCTCTTCTTCATCTTCTTTAACTGTAGGGTGTGTATGCGGAAGAGTAGTAGATGTTGAGGATTGTGACTCAGAAAGTAGGGACTTGATGGCTCGACATTCTTATTTGGAGTGTATTTTAAATTTGTGGTAATGACACCATTTCTCAGTCTTCCCTTCCTTTTACTTCCAATTTTGGCCTCATGTTTGACCTTCTTTGTCACTTTTCCATTTTGTAGTTTGACTCTTTGTATTCATTCTTCCATGCTTCTGCTCAATCTTCACCATGAACTTGTATGCCTCACTGAGGGTTTCTAGATTGAAGAGTTCCATCTCCCCCATATATACCATTGTATTCCATCATGATATTTGAGAACCTTGTGTTTCTCACTTTCCTGGATGCCCAATCTCATAGATAGAGAATGAAAAATGTCAGTGTAATCTTAAATAAATTGTTCCTTACCTTGGTGAATTTGTTGCCACTCTATATACAGATCATTATATGCTCCAATGGGGTAGTATTCTTCCTTTACAAGCTCTATGAAATCATCCCAAGTAGGTTCTACCTCAAGGCCAATATCATCTATACTGAATCTCTTTTTGTACACTTCTTACCAATTTTTGATAGGCAATGATGCTTTTAAAAGATCAAAAGTGATCTTTTCTTTATCAATGAATTTATTTATAGAAAAATAGGAAGACAATTGATCCAATCAATTTTCTACTGCATCAACATTGATTTTTCCTTTAAATGTAGGGATGTCAAAATTTACCTAAACCTTGAATGGTGTTAGGGCACTGAAAGGATGTGGGGGTGTAGATGAGGAGCTAGAATTTCCCATTGAGATTTGTTAGAGAATTTTGGTGAATTCTTATAGCATCTACACTTGCTACTATTGGAGGGCTTCATTCACCATTTACTTGAAAAGATCAGATGTCTCGATGTTTTCTACCATTTGAGGTCATTTGGAGTGAATAGGTGGATAGTTTGGAAGCTCTATTGTTTTCCACCCAAGCTTCTTGTAGCCTAACCTCATCCTCAGGATTGCACACTCTCAAGACAAACCAATTTGATACCACTAATCCAAAACTCAGAAGCTTTGGTTGAGAGATAATTCAAGAAATAAGAACAACATAGTTGTAATAATGTTATCTCTGAGAAGAGATGTTTTATTTATCAAATTTGCAAACCCAAACATATGCCTATCTCTGAGAAGAGATGTATCCATTCCATTTTAGGTTAAATATTCATTTATACACATTTTTAAGGTATGATGAGGATGTGTAAGGTCACCAATCTCGAGGGAGATTAAGTGGTTCAACTTCCATGATTTACAACAATACAAAATTCAAAGAATTACTATTTTTAAAAACTTGCTATTTTTAGACTGCACTACTAAAATTAAAATTTGGGGAACTTTAATTTAGTTTTTATGTGTAAAAACCCACCAAAAAAATCTATATGCCATCTCACAGTGTTCCCCTCACTCTTAGCTTTCCAACGGTTCAAATGAGGATTCAAGTGGAGCTATGATGCAAAAGTTGTGGCTCCCAGAAGTTCTACCACCAATTAGGGTAGAACCATCACCTAAAATGTCACTTAAAATATTTCTCAGATCAATGATATAGTTCTAAGTGGGAAGTGTTAGGGCATATCAAGATTTGAACTTCTAGTTAATCATCACCTCCAGCCCCTTTATCCCTTAATTTTTCAAATTTCATACCATGTTCCTTGAGATCTTTTTTTATCCAAGGGGATTTTATAGCCATTGCATCATCTATTTATTAAGCATCTACCACTCTTCCCTCTACATACATAGGGAAATAAATCATTTTAGGTTCCTCTTAACTCATATTTATAGGCTCCATTACCTTAAAATAAGAGGCTAACTCAACACTATTCTTAGTTATGACCAATCCATTTTTTGAATCCTCAATACTTTCCTCATCATCCTTCAAAGACTTGGTGATAATCTTAATCAGCTTGCCTTTACTCTTTTAACATTTGAGTCCAAAATTATGATATTTGGGATAGATTATATTATCTCTTTCATACACAATGTTTGGAGTCTAATTTCCTAGCTTGAATCTCAACTAAATAGATTTAGGTAGAACCTTATCTAGATATACAAAAACACACTCTAGTAGAAACTAGTCTACTTCTATATTTAGTTGTGAAATCAATTGTAATAGTGGATACAATATATTTAATGATACCTAAAAATATTTTATCCTTCCAAAACTTGAATAGGATATCTAGAAGACTAATTCAAAGTGGGATAACCTTCTGAATGCCTTTGAAGGGGTTGAAGCCAAATCTCCATTTTTTCAAATAAAAACTTACTTACCAAGAGTCCATAATCCTCCTTAAAAAATAGAAGAACAATATTCATGGTTAAAAAAGAGAATAAAAAAAAGCCATTGGCCATGGCCACAATTTCTACCAAACCCTTCAGTTTTTATATTTTTGGAGTACAATCCTACACTACATCTATATTGGGTCTGAAGCCATTAAACTTGCCAATGAGACTATTTTGTAATTATTGTTCATCCTGATCAACATCCTCCTTAGGGATTTACATAAGTAATTCCTTGAACAAAATAGAGGGGGAAATCTCCATATGCTATTTCTTATATACCAATGCTCTTTTAACCAGCTCAGCCTAAGAAATGATATTCACATTAGCCTTAAAAGTATCCAACTTACTTGTAACAATCTGAACTGTCCTCTTCTTAGGTGAAGACTCTTTCAGTGTTCCCCTATTTCTATCTTTTTTATCATCATTTTCTTCCCTTGACATGCCCTCACCTTTCACTCCCACAAATTTATATTTACCATCTCTATTTTTTTCCCTTGCATCACATGATCTTGACTTTCTTACAACACATCAACACACTTTCCACACACTCCTTCCATCATGTAATTATCCTATTCTTATTCATGTTATTGTAAGTACATAGTAACTATTACTCAAAATGTTTCTACCAAAAAATAGACCTATACAAACATGCAATTATTGAATATGTTAATATTTTAAATGGTTTTATTTATATTATAAAAACATATTACAACTTTAAAATGATACACACATCACTTGTTGTTATAGGCAACATGTTGATTTTACAATGCACTATGATGTTTTTCTCTATATTCATTATATTTTACATGTTGACAACATTCTAAAAGAGTGTGGCATATAAGTTCTACCAAAATCAGCCAGGGAACTTATTCCAACCATTTTTTGTGAAAGACTAGATGGATAGTTATTTTATAACAAAGCATGTTTGGATGGAATTTGCAACATTTATGGTGGATTGCCAAAATAAAAACATTGTATCCCATAGGAGAGTACAAGTGTGATTGGATATGAATAATTTAGTTTTAGAAAATAAAAATCTATGACTTATCATTTAAAACATGGTAAAGAATCTAAAAGGTGTGACCTTGTTACTAAATAGATACCTATTTCAAAATGTATGGACAAATTTAGGGAATAAATTATTGATGAGCATGCAAGGAACATGAACAAGGCTAGATGGATGGATGAACATTTCAAGATAAGAAAGGACACTTTCTCACTTGATTATATTGTTTTAATAGTTTACTTTGTTGATAATTACACATTCAAGTCATAAATGGAAGTTCAGTCACAGTATTACAACTCAATACATGTTTCCATATTCTTGCATATAAAAGTCATGTACGTACCTAATAGTACAGAACAAGATATAAAAATATTAAGGGAGTATGATATCTATGTCAATGCTAACCAATCACATTGTAAATAGTACATACAAGGTTGTTTTGAGATTTTAGATGGATATTTGATTTAAAGGAGCATTAATTTCAATCAACATTAAAAATTTTGTTAGATAATTGGACATCACAATTCAGGAATGCACGGATGTTTTAATGGTTGAGTAGGATGCACATTACCATATGCATATAACATAATTGTATTTTTATTAAGGTTTTCCATGGAAAATGGGAGCATGATGGTGTTAGAGTATGTGTAAAAAGAGTAGTTTTAAGAGAGGAATTTTAATTTTAAGATGGTGTTATTTTAACTGATGCAAAAACCATTATTGAATGGTGTAATGAGAACATGTGCCATTTTTTTCAAAAAAATTATACTATTCATAGACATGTTTGGTTTATGGAGGAATAAAATTTGGCAAAGTATGATGATTGTATGACAGTAATAGGATAAAGTGAGCTCTACTCATTTCATAGCTCAAATTTAGGTTTTTAAACTATTCATACGATACACTTCACATGTATTTGTTCTACATGTATGGAATCTATATGGAATGAGTGTGAGTCACAAGAGTGGGTGGATGACTAGAGTTGTAGACCTCTAATTCTAATTGACACATATCAAGTTCCACTAGAATTACAACTTATATATATGACATCAACACATGACTTTGACCATGTATTTGATTCTAGTGAAACTAGGTATAATATTAATCATTATGTACTATTTATTTTCATTATCTATCTTGATAGTGTCATTAAAATAAATTTTATTTTGATAGAGGGCATGTTTTTATAGTTATTATAGATGAGGACCTCAAAGAGGGAACATGTTACTACTTATGTCACTGTGTAGAGGAAAATAAAAATTTGAATTCCCCAGTCATAAATGGAGAAAAGATTGACAATCCCTCTAAATCTATGGTATTCATTGGATCTTGTCTTCGATGATATCGTATCAAAATTAAGATGTATGGTTGCTTGAAGGCTTTGAAATACATAGGATAATATTGTATTATTCAAATTTTGTTCTTGAAAAAAATATTCAATTTCTCAAATATCATGGGAGGACATTCGATAGGTATATATGGAAATTTAATTAGTCATACCATGAAGTTATTATTCTTACTATCAATATTAGAATAGATCCTAGTAGTTCATTGTATTAAAATTAAAAGGGATGTTGACTTTTCAAATGTATATGTAATCAATTTTATCAAATGTTTTTAAATTTGTAGGTAGTACATATAAACATATATTTTTAGTTACTAACATATTTGTTGTAGGTTACTGGTTCCAAATAAGATTCCATATTCATGTGGATGGCACTATTAGTAAATAATTTCATATTCTTGAAGGTAAGAGAAGATTAACAAAAGTACTTATTTATTACAGATCTAGGGTGTTGTTGAGGCCAAAAGGGAAAGTTGGTTTCTCACCTAGACATGATGGGAGACCAAGATCTTAGACCTCAATGTTATGCACCACCCTGGACATGTTTTTAGTGTTATTTTCCTTCCGTAAATCACCAAAGGTGGAGTTCTACAATTGTTGATTTAACTTTGAAAACATTTATTGTCACTATTTTCAAACTCTTGAAGAGTTGTGAAAACATGATTTTGGATGGATTCAAACATCATGGCCATAGGACCACATGTACTTTTCCTATATATGTGCATGAAGTGATATATTTTTATCTGGAGGCCTTGGAGGCATAAATGTCAATAGGAGCTCAAGAACTTTTTTTTCACTAAACAAAAGTTTTATTATATGACCCACTACTACAACTTATACCAAAGATTGGTCTTAAAGGTCTAGATTAATGTGATATAGGGTGAAATTATAAGGCTTTGACATGTAAACATAGGTTCTTATGGTTCATCTAAGTGACTTATGGTTTCCATTTTATGCATGTCTACAGTTAGGCTGAAATCTACATTTTTATTATACTAGAAAGGGTGTTATTGAGGCTAGAATAGGTGGTAGGTCTCTTGACCAAGCATGATCATAGGACAAGACCTTGGTCCTAGACATTATCTACCACCTTGAACATGTTGGCAGTGCCATTTTCTATCAATAAAGCATCATAAGTGGAGTTTTCCAAACTACGGCTTTAACCTTGATAATAAATGTTGTCAGTGTTACTACACTCCTCAACAATAGTGAAAACATGTTTTTAGGTGGATTTGGACATCGAGGTCATGGGAAAACATGTAATTTTCCTATCTATATGTGATGTAAGTGATGGATTTGCACTTAGAGGCCTTGGAGGCATAAATTTTAGTTGTAGCTCAAAAACTTATCTCTTCATTGTAAAAATTTACATTTTAGGACTCATTACTATAACTTGTGCACCACCAAAAAATGTTAAGGCCTTGAGAAACATTAAAATTACAATCTTTAACTACTTTAAATTTCCAAAGAAGAGTCTTTAAAATAAGGGAAACAACTTTATAGAGAAGGAAATAACACAACATCACTTCATGATTACATGGGTGAATGTAAGTTGACTCCAAGAATGCAAAGCCAAAGAGGGAAGATCAAACAAGAATGCAAATCCAAAGAGGGAACATCCAAAAGGAGGAGGTAAAACATTACCATTTCATCAAACTTGTACAAGTAAAATATATAAGGGCATTTAAAGAAGGTATGTAAGAGATGATTATTCCATTATTTTTTGTAATTATACTTATGATATAAATGTGGTATGTCTATAAATTTAATGAATAAAAACATGAATATCAAGTCCCAAATGATATTAAACTAGTTTAGCAATGGTATCCACATTATAATAGTGATATATTATGTATCTTAATCATGATAGGCACTTCCCAGTAAAATATTACTCTATCTCAAACAATATACTATTTTCTCCCATATAGTTTTAATTACAACACATATTTAAGGATTGGAATTTAGTCTTAACAAATTACGTGAAGGAAATATTAAATATGTGCATATCTAAATATGGCCATATAACCATCAAATTTAGTTTATCAATAACAAATGTGAGCAAAATTTAAAGCTGAAATATGATCATCATAAAATTGAACATATATATGTATCCATAAAAACCATAAGGTCATATAAAATAAGAACATGATAATTTTATGGGAATGCTATATAGGCATAATATGCCAATAACACATACATTTACACATAGGCATACAAAAAATTGCATTATCTAGTAACATAGTATAATTTTGGATGAATGGCATATATGTATACAATGCCAAAATTGTGTACATTGGGCCATATAGGTATACAAACAAGTACATCATCTAAGATATCCTAATCATCAAATAGTCTCCCTCTCTTTTCTTTCCTCGAAGAAGATTCTCCTTGGAATGCCTTGCTCATAGATAGAGATACCTCCAATGCCTTGGATTCTTCCAAGGTCTGATTTTAGGTATTTTTATGCTCATAGCTCACCTGTAGTTGAATCTATTCAAATACAAATATTATTATAAAATTTACATACTATACATGCAACCAAGTTTATAAATTAATTTTATACTAGAATACAAAAAAAATTTAAACTTGCAATTATTGCAATCTCATGGTCATGCTCAATCTATGTCTGATGCTAACAGGGTCAATGATAGGTTGAGGTATATGAACATGCATGTGAAATGGGGATAAAACATAAGAATTTTCCACATTAATCATCTGAATATGACTATCAAATGTCATCAGACAACCCTGCATACACATTACATTCACATAAGTTATATTTTCTCAACTATCTAGTAAATTTATTTTATATATATATATATATATATATATATATATAATTTAAAATTACAAGTTAACATGTAGGTTAGTGAGTGAATGCATAGATGGCATTATATTAGTAATGTCTATGTCTATCTCAGCTCGTAGAGATGGAGGAATCTCCACTATGATCATCAACTGTACAATCAACCTCACTTAGTTTTCTAGAGAATATTGAAGATATATGAAAAATTCATCTCCTTTATTAAACCCATAATCAGTTCAAATAAATTTCAAAACCCTTTTCTCTCTATAAAAATTATAAACCAACAAGCAATTTAGCTCAAAATAATTCATGGTGATGTAATACCTAATACTTATATGAATTTTCACTTGCATAATCAAATGGAAATGATGTAATTTAAGGAATCAAGATGAATATTTTCCCTAGCCACTTCAATTCTGGTCTTATACTTAAAATTTTATCACTCTTAACCTTTGAAACTCTACTCACTTTCTTGATTTATTTGTTATCCTATAGACATGCATTGTGTACTTGTGTGCTTATAATTTTTTCTATCTCAAATTAAGACCCTATTGGCATGGAAACAGACGCACAAAGAGAATAAAAATATGAAAAATAGAAGCAAAAAATTAGGGAGTTTTTTGTCAAAGGGACCTAGGAATATAATAGACCAAGAGTGTATTATTTAATAGTAGTGTACTTGAATTCTGAGATCCTTGATAGATAAATTTTACTTAAGCCATTGCATAACATGCATGATTTAGAAAAGGAAACTAACTTAAGGATTTGGATGATAAGTAGTGGTACTATAGTTAGCGATGAAAATATTGAGTACTAAAGAAACACTATGAATAAGATATGATAATCATGAAAATTATGAAGCATTAAAATAAATTTTAAAAGGTGAAGGAACACCAAAATTTTGAAATTGGAATAAATAGGAGGAAGAATATATTTTGAAAAAAAATGGGAGAAAGACATCATTAGACATTGACTGAGACTCTCTAGAAGGTTTATCATTATTAAAATCATTCAAAGATCCATTATTCACCCTATAAGGTATATATTCAATCAAGGGTTATGGATTTTCTCTCTATATCTTTCATCACATCTCACACATATAATTGGCATTGACATCACTATCATTCAAATTTTAATTTTAAAATCTATGATTATTAGTAAAGATAATATATCTATATAAATAAAACATGTACATAGTATAATATTAACTCAAAATACCTCTATATATGTGAATAATGGCCTAGTAACATCAACAAATGCAATAGTATATGGACTAGAAGCTGCATGTGCATATATAAACATTGACTAACCTAAAAATATAGTAGTGGACAATGAAGATGATGACATCTTCTCCTCATACAACATAAACAATTACATATATATTATTCAATTTTTGTGTAGATTAATTGTTAGCTTTTACATGCAAATTTAGCTCAAATTTAATATGTCAAATATAAAATATACTTACATATGTGTAGTGACTGATGTGTGCACACCAAATGTACATGCTAACAACTCATCACTCAAAGGTGTATAATATAATATCTCAAAATAACTACCATCATCATTCAAATGTCTAGTACATATAGCACCACAACATTTGTAATGTTAAGGTTGGGTATGTACACTAGGTGGAGTATCTCTAGCATCAATCTCAAAAAGCCTACTCACATTTTGAATGACTGGGTTAGTAATTACACTAAGAGAATGAAAAGTTTCAATCTCCATGACCTCCTTCACATAGAGGGGATCTCGGGCTGAAGTGGATTGTGTTGGCATTGATAGATCAAAAAGAATTTTATGGATAGTGAAAAGGGTGAATTGGTTGTTGGGTCAATGATTAAGTCACAAATTAGGTATTTTGATATTTGTTTGTCCTTCACCTCACATTATTATAATTTTTCAATGTAGTAAACCATACATCTATCCTTATATGATTCCCATCTGTCAATTTGACTCTTTATCGAGTCAATTTGACTTAATATTAACTCTAAGGTATTGGAAAAATAGGTGTGGTTGGTGTTGGTTGAAGTATGGTCCTTCATTATCATAATTATTTGTTTAATTTCTATTTTGTTTTCAACTATGTGTGCATCCAAATCCTTCAAACTTCCTAAGGGGTCTAGTGGAACTGTATGAGGGTTAGGAGGGTTAGGCAGAGGGTTAGGAGGAGGGTTAGTAGGTTGTTCTTTTTCAATTGAATGATTTATTAAAAAAAAGGTGTTTTAACAATAAAACAATGCAAATAAAAAATATTACCATAATCTGGTGTCAATAGGTTTGGTTTTCTATTTCTTACCTCCCTTATGTAGTGGTATTATTGATTCTTTGAGCTAACAGGCGATCGTAGCATGCTTTCTTCTCCTCCAAACACAATGTGAACACAGTTTATCATAGATAAGGGCAAAGGAAAGATAAAAAGGTGATAATGGTTTATTCTCATGGATTTGGATTTTTATTTTTTTTTTACAAGTAATCATAACATGTACACATTATAATGCATACACATTATGTTTAATAAAGAAAACATGTACATGTTATAACACATACATGTTATAATGTGTATGTATTTAGGTTCATTAATCCTGAGCTTAGTTTTAAATAATATGTATGTGTTATGAAAATTATGTGTATGTTTTATAGACATTATGCATACGTGTAATGTCTATAACATATACACATTATGGTAAATATCCACATAATTGTAACCCAAATTTGTGTATTTTCCCAAATGTGTTACTTGATGTAAAAAAAATAACTCCATATATGGAAAATAACATCAATAAAATACATATGTATTTTATGTATGTATATGCATGTGTGTGTGTGTGTGTGTGTGTGTACACACACACACACACATACATACATACATACACATATACATGTATGTATATGTGTGTGTGCATGTGTCTGTATGTATATATATGTATTTATTTACACACACACACACACACACACAGAGTGAAGTAAGACCATTATCTATGGGCATATGATATTAAAATGAAGTGTGTATCCTATGATAGTCATAATGCACCAATATTTTACAATCAAGTTAAATGTGAAATAATTTTGGAAGACATATATTGATCATTATATATAATAAAAACAATTTAATCAATGGTTGTAACTATAGATACTAAAATTGAATATTTATAACATCTTAATATTATAAATTTGACAAATATGAATAAAGGATTACATGCAACAACTCATTATGCCTAAACGCCTATCTCTTAGTATAATCTATATCATTCTGATAACCCAGGTATTATGAATTACATAGAGAGCTTAAAACCTAATAAACATCTTTCACTATCAATTTTAGGTTCATAATTATTTTATATCCCTTTAGACACTACTGGCATTAGAGGGACACTATCACCAATAGTAGTGTCCAGATACTGATCTAATGTCCAATTTCTATAATTAATCCAAATTAAAAATATTTTGAAACCTATCTATCAACCTATTTATCTTATTAAACCTTAATATGATATATTTTAAAAAGGTGTAAATATAATTCTAAGCATTCTCATTCATCATCTAGTAAATACCAAGCAAACACCCACCAAAACTCATTCATCCAATCTCATAACTATGTTATTATGCCTTATTCATCCCTATTTATTTATTAGTCATCGAATAATCCATATAAAAGGTCTAAATCATTCAAAGAGCATACCATGATCAATATCTATCCAGTTATAATCTAGATCACTACATGCATCTTGATATAGTATATTGAACCTTTGTACATACACATTCCCACACATAGGGTAAAAATAAATAAGTCATAGGCCCTCCTTGGAGTATTGGCTACGTATGAAATGATTATTTATATAGGTATCATTGAGGTTAGCTCAAAAATTTGAGGCCACTAACCCATTTTTTAGCAAACTCATTCAAAGGGTGAAGAAGGGTGAAGAGCTAGGGTTTGATCAATTAGTAATGAGTTATAACATGTATCCTAGATCTAAATATATCATCATTAAGGTGAAAGAAAAATTATATCAACAAATTTAGTTTCATCAAGATCCAATAATTATTTTGTACTGGACACCTACATCACAGTTAAACACTAGCATCAATGGTAGCATCTATATCTGACAATAGTATATACAATTACATAAGTATAATTTCTAAATAATGTGACGACTAATCCAAAATATTGATCCTACATAATTTCTACCTATTTCTAGTCTAGATCTACATGTACATAGTAAACCCAACTAAGTATCATTTCTTTTTGATATTTCAATCAATTTAGTATCTTTCTAATTTGGTATATTTTATATTTAGCATATCTCAATATTATAATTCATAATATTCATTTATCTAAGTTTGTAATTAATTGGCCTGATATAGATTATTTTATCATCCTTAAGCTTAAATTATTTCTATATTCTTAACCCTATCCCCACACATACATAATTTTAGGGTTAAACATTCAGTGAACCTAACCTATGTGTCTCTTTATGCAAATTCTAGCTTGCCCTTGGGTATTTACCCTCCTAAGGTTTTTTCTTATTTTTGTTGGTTTTTTTCGTATTTTTTATTATATGTATGAAAAATAGGCATAGCCCTAGATTAGGTGGCATTTCTATTGAAAACTTGGAACTTACTCTTTTACCACCTAAGATGGCTCAAACTAATGAAGTATCAATTCCTATGTGTAATGAGAGTGTCAATGATGAAAATAAGAAATATTATAAATAAATTATCATAGAAAATGATTTTGATCATGAAAACAATAAATATAATGCAAATAATGAAAATTAACTAATAAATAAAGAGAAATTGAAAGCTATTACTATGTTTTGAGACTGTATTCATCAAAATCCTGAGGATCTTGATGAGATCCTCAAAACCATATTGGAAACTAGAAATTTAAGTGGCACAAATAAGTTATCCCTCCTATTGAGCACATCATTAATTCTTACATCTAGTAGGGACACCAATTATGTTTTTAAACCATTGTTTCCCAAGAACCAAAATCCTATTACTACATTTGCCATGGGGCTAGTGAATGCTTCAAATCATATACCAATTTGAATGCCTATATCAACTCAAACCATGTGTCCATACCCTTTGGTGAATTCTTAAATATATACTCTTAATCCCAATGGGTCTATAGTGAAATTTCTCCTCCAAGTAATATAAATTTTGGAAGATAATGTTACCAATAGTGAAAAATTGTATTTAAAGTCTCTAAATACTATTGAATCACAATATGTGTTACATAATCCTATTTAACTTCAAATATATTTGCACCTAATTTCACATTTTATGATGGCAAGTGTTATCCTCAAGAACATCTCCAATATTTATATGTGGTATGTCTTGATTATTCCTCCAACGACAAACTTTTGACAAAATTATTTTTGAGTATAAAGTACTATGCTTTATGATGGTTCTATGATTTAAAAATATAATAAGTGAGACCATTCAAACCTATAACAAATCAATTTCTACCACATTTATCTATCAACATCACTAAATATATGTCATATGTTAAAATTTCAAAGATCAAACAAGGAAATAAGGAACCTATCAAATAATATGTTTTGAGATATAAAATAATGTTGGCCAAAATGACAAATCCAATTGAGTATAAAGAACTTCAAGACATCTTCAAGTAATCTTTGATTTCCTAATTACATCAATCCATTATATTCAATAATTTTAAATATTTTGATGTCTTATGCCATATTATTTGAGATCATAAAATGAAACTTATTTCCTTGAAAAATCTTAAGTATGTACCAAACACACTAACTACATATAAAACCAAGTTTCATATCAATCCAAACTATAAGGTAAAACCTACATAACCTAAAAAAAGAAATAAACACAAGGGTTAATATAGTGTCACACCAACCTAATTGAGTCATGTTATCTAATGCACCAAAGAAATAATTTACACGATTACCTGAGTCTGTAGCTTGTTTAATTCAAAAGCTTTTGTAGTGTCATCTCATATCTTTCCCTCCTCTTATAGAGGTTTATATGATTTGATTCTACCCAAAGGATATGATGCTAATATATATTGTGACTATCACCAAGGCCCTAAGTATTTTATGAATATATATTATACATTGAAGCACAAGATCCAAGACATTATTGATAAACAAAATATTTCCTTTGATTATACTCTAAAGGATTTAGGTTCATGAACTAGTGATCACCAAAATCATAAAATATTTAACAATCCTTTGAAAAATCCTTCTAATAAGGATCCATAAGTGAAAATGGAATATAATGCACATCATAATCCATTAAATTATGGGCACCCATTAGATGGGATTATTGGAATTTGTACACACACAATACCTCCTCTGGTTCATATAATTTTTATTACATTTTATGATAGTGAAATAATGGATGATGACTCATATCTTCATTAATTATTTATTCAATCATACTTTGACCATCAGCCTATAAATAGTATTATTATTGATAATGGTGTTAGTTATAAATTATGTACTGTGACATTAATTACACATTCAGGATATACACACAATGATTTATAACCTTTGACCAAAATAGTCAAAGCATTTGATGGGAAATCATGACATGTTATTGGTGAGATTGATTTACCTATATAGATTGGTCCAACATATGTGGTTACCACATTTTAAATTAACCATATACATGTGTCTTTTATATGTTATTGGGATGACCTTGGATACATGAACTCTATGCACTACCTTCCATGGTGCATGGGTGTATTAAATACATTCATACCAATAAGGTAGTCATAATTTATAGAATTCCACATGAACATGCACTTGAACTAGGGAAGTTTATTGTGATATAGATAATTATCAAACCTATTAAGTTTAGTCCTCTATAAAAGGGTAAGCAATAAACAATCTCATTTCCTAGGTGACCCATACTTGAGAGGCATTTACACCATAGATATATAGTGTATTCCATGGAATTCTCATCTACTCCTACATAATATATTTAGTTACATAGAAAAACTCAACATGTTTTAATTACTACTACTCCAAAGAAACCAAAAATCACTAAAATTTGGGTTACACACATACGCAAACTACCATAGATTCTACAAATCTAAATATGACACCTATGCATGCTCTTAAGAAGTACCACTAGTTTGATGTAACATATTCTGAATTTAGATCATATGCTAGCATTTTATTTTCAAGCATTCTAAAAATAGAAAAAAAATTCAAGAAAATAAAAAATATTTCAAAAATACTAAAATATTCAACACTTACATGTTTATTAGCTCCTTGGATCTATGTTATTTGATTTATGTTAGTATATATCATATTGTTTCATTTATATATACACATATGTTTTAGATATATTTGAGTGTGATGCATGCATGCATAAATGCATGATATATACACTTACAAATGTTGGACCTCTCTCTACCCAGATCATATAATACATTTGAGGATCTAATTATTTGATCATGATTGATATAAGTTACATATCCTTTATTATAGTTTCTACATTATCATGTTTGATTGTATATACTAATGCATACACATGTCTATATCCATGCTTATATATTTCAAAGTGTACTTGATATGCTATGTTTCATAGCATTTTTTACTAACACATATATGTAATGACTAGTATGATATGCTTATATTGGTTGTTCATAATTCATTTATTTTTCCACTTCCTTTTGTGCATTCTATAGCTTTCTAATATATTTCTTGTGGAACATTTGAATATGTTATTTTATTGGTTGCCATTGTGCCATTGTATATTTATTAGACATTTGAATATGTCATTCCTTTCAATTATGTGGATTTTGAATATGCAGTCTCCTTGGACCATTATTTTTAATTTCATTGAGTTATATTATGTGTGGTTTAATATTTGTTGATCTTGTAATATTACTCTCTATATGTTTTTTTGATCCATATCATGCATCTTAGGACTTGATGTGATCACATATTATAAGCTTCATTGATATATATACTTTGGTATGTTATCCCTATATGATACATGATTGATACATAGATGATATAGTTACCTTATCATTTTTAGGTAAGATAAATTCTTGTTTTTATCCCTCGTACCTCAAAGGGTGGGGTAGGGGGCATATCATTAGGGGTATGTCATAGAATCATGACCTCCACATTTTCATAGTTTATAGATTTCAGTGTGGGCATGTCATAAATTCATGACCTCCACACTTACACACTTATTCAATATCTTCATATTTTAGTGGAGACATGTCACAAAGACATAACCTCCACACTTGCACAATCTCTAGTTTAGTCTCATGATTTAGATATACAGTTGGGATAAAATTCTATACATTGCACCAATTTTGCATAGATAAATGAAATATAGTTTTTAATATTTATGACACATATACTCCAAATGAGACATATTAGAGGTGCATATGCCATTCTATTGCACTAAAAATTGAAAAAAATACAAATTATACTATTCAATAGGCTACACAAATTACACCATGATTTACTAATATCAACCCTTTTCTAATGTAGTAGTTGGTTCATTTTATAAGTTGAAGTAATCAAATCATTAAACCTCATCAAATTTATATATTGGATTTATTAGATAATATAATATCACTATATTTATAGGATGAGTTGATTAAATCACTCACCGTCAACAAATTACATATTCACACTTAAATTGTGCAATTTATTGTTGGTGTAGAGTCTTATCCTATTACATTTTATCTACATGATCTACTTAATATTACTGAGGTTTAATAAAGGTTAGTCATTTAAAATAATCTCACATACATGAGTATGTTGGGATATGTCTCTTTTCCACTTATATAAGGAACCTTCCTATGTATTTTTTTGATAATGCAAAATACTCTTTCTATAACTTCTCTTTGGCGAGACAAGTTTCTTTCTCTTGAGGGTTTTAAGATTTTATGTAGGTTCTCTATATAGGGTCTTCATGCAAGATTCACTTTTTAGTTGATCTTGGCATCATCCAACATAGTATCAAATCCATTCTAATAGTTGTTTTCTATCAAATCCTAGTGGGATATGTTAATTGCACTCCTGCTATTTTCTTGATTATAGTTTTCAAGGGTTTGGTAGGGTTTTTCAAAAAATCATGTGAATAATATAGTTGGAGTGTCTAGATAAAAAATTTATAATGTCATTAGATTCATAGGGTGGAAAAACCCTAGGATTGGTTGTTAACATGACTTAATTTTGTGATAGCCATTTTTGACCATTTTTTGAGGGTTTTAGGTAGTTTTATTGTCTTTCACACATTTTCATACTGATAGAGTCTTCAATAAGAAAATAGTTTCTAAGATTTTTAAGTTTTATAGATTACCTAATGGGTCTTTGCTAAATTTGTAGAAGGTTGAACCAATTTTTTTATATATGATTACTTCTTGCAAGTTTTTTGCCATTTTTTGCTAGTTTTGATGACTTTTGTGAAGAATTATGGACTTAGAATATTTTTAGTCTCTTTATGGGACCTCTTATACATGATGACATAGCCCCATAAATGTGTGGTTGTTTCCTTGATTTTGTAGGACTGAAGGCCCTCTAGCTTGACCCAGGCTATAATGAATGTACAGATATGAAAGTCCATACACCTATGCCTTGCACCTATGTGGGGTCCAAAACTAGTCAATCAAACCCCCAAATGTGTGATGATGTAGCTCATAATAATTCATACTCCTATAAATTTGTGGCACTGACTATCTACTAGCCTGGCCCTTGCCCGTGTAGCTCATGACAAATCTAAATTCATGTGTTCTCATGCAACTGTAGATCCCAAGATCTGATGGCCTGACTTCCATACTCATGGTGATGCATATGGCCAAGTAAGTCATTAATTTTAGGCCCTGATTCTTCTTTTATACCTTTTGACATGTGTGTAACTGTCAATTTTGAGCTAGTAGTTTGTGACACTATTCATTGGTAAAAAGTAGACATTTAGGGAGTGTCATCACTCCCCAAGTCAAATCAAAGTGTAAAATGAGAGCATCAAGTGTGAGATCCCTCATCCTGCCCCTTATACACCTATTCATATGGTGTGGTCACATGAGGTAAGCACCCAACATAGCCCTTAGCCCTTGGTCATATGGAAATTAAGTACATCATCACTTCTAACCCAAAATGTTTAACTTTTGCTCAAGACATGCTTAATTTTTTTATTTTAAAATTTGATGCATAAAATTTCCTTTGGGGAAGTTGATCAAAAATATTTTACCAACACTATTACCACTAATTTTTTCATGCAAGGAGATTTTCATTTTGATCGATAGCTTAAATTTAAGTGTCATCTTCTTCAAAATTTCTATTTTTTTCATGATATACACATTGACAATATTTTTAAGACTTATATAGACACTTAATTTTTTCACATATTATACCTCTTGGATGCATTATCGATAGAGATCAATGTCCCTATACTTATGCTTATGTACTTACTACTCAAGATGCATTCTCGATTGTGTTCAATGTCTAAATGATTGTGTTAGGATCTTAAACATTACGGGAGGGCCATTACTAATATTTATGAGGGGTATTATGTGGTTTTGTGCCTACTTTGGCATTTCTTCTGTGCATTCTCATTTTTTGCATTGTGTTGATTTGTGTAGTTATTTCTCATTTGGATGCATTCTTGGTTTTGACTAACATCCTTTTCATGAGCATGCATTGTTATTTTAACTAAGGGTTCATTGAAATTTTTTTGTGCAGTTGTGCACTTCTTTGGTGTCTTCTCTAAATCATGCCAACTTTACTTGAGAGACACTTATTAGGGAAATTTGATTCTACACTAGTGATTCTTCTTAGAAAGACCAACTATGCTTCTTGGTGTGATTACATGGAACACTTACTCATAACAAAGAATTTTAATCCATTCCTATATGGATAGATTCATGTTCCCACTGATCTTATTTGGTTTAATAATCGGGTTAATACTTGTTACAAGGTTTTTGGTGCATTATTGTTACATGTTTTCATGGATCTTTATTACCATGTGAAATATGTAACATGTCCCTACACTATTTGGAACATTCTTCAGTCTCTTTTTAGAGATCTTGTTGAGATTTATATCACTCCTCTTCCTATCATCTCTTTAGAGACTAATTTACTCTCTCTGTCTACTCCTACTGCTTGTGATGACACATCCATGATGGATATTTCTCTTCTTTTTGTCAATCCACCACTAAAGGATGATATTTTTTCAACCTTAATTGTCCTATTGAAAATTCTAATTTTATTCTTGTGCATGATGTTTCTCATCTAGAACCATCACATATTGGTACTTTGGAGGACTCCACTATTTCTAATGAGTACACTTTTTGAGATCATTGATGACTCTTATCTTCTTATGGATATTTAGTTTTTAGATATGTGTGATTCATTTGTAGTCTCCTCAACTTCAAGGGTTATTGAGCTAAGCTCTCCACTTCCCATAAACATTTTTTTATGAATATTTCATGTCATTCTTCTTTGGACCCACTTATACTTGATGACACTTTTAAACCTAAGTATATTTTGGAGATTGAAGACTCTTATTCTAGAATATACGACTAGTAGTGATGTGGACACACCTATACCATCTCCTTATCACCTTCCAGATATTGAGGATTCAATTCTTGATAATGTACATTTGGTCCACTTTTGACATTATAGGTTATAGGTATAATGATTTAGGACTCATCAGATATTGGGCAGTCTATTTCAGAGGTTTAAGGCATTATGTATTCTATTTTAGCCTATACTTCCTTTGTACCATAATTTCATAGAGAAGTTAGCCATCCTACCTTGTATAAAGAGAACAATTCCTTGATTGGAGTTCTATTAGGCACTTGGTGGACTTATTCAATATTCTAGGGTGATCCACTCTTCATTACACCTACCTACGATAGGTTCACTTTAATGGTATTACATTTAGTTCTTGTGCATGATCTTGTCAGACCTATTCCACATTTCTTCTTTGGACCCTTATTAGAGTTGTTTGTATTGCTACCTCTTTCCTATTCCATTATGGAATGGGAAAACTTTCAAATACACCATTGTTATTCTTCCTTTGGGAAAGGCAACATTGTTAGATGCGAATGGAGCTTATTTAGTTTTTAGGTAGATGATCTCATCAATGAGATTCATAATTTTATGAGATATATTTTAGGCAAATTCAACACCTTATATGGGAACTTCTCAGTTCTCCTATCTATTTTTATTACTTTTAGATGCATTCTTAGTTGTGACTGACATCCTAGAACATGCACTATTTCTTGCTTTACTTTCTCTTAGGGAGGAGTTTTGTTCCTATAGTTTTTCTCCTTTCTATACTTTATAGGAGTTACATAATGCATGGGTACCTCATTAGACCTCATTTATAGGACCTAATTATTATACCCACCTAAGTTATGCTTATGGGAATGTTGATGTATACTTTTATCCCATTGGGTTTTTTTAATATGATCTAGTCAAGTTTGATTTGGTTTAATAAATGTCTTTATTGGAAAATAATCCCACATGCATGAGTATGTTGAGACATATCTATTTTCCACCTATATAATTAACCTTCTTATTTAATTTTTGGCTAATGTAAAATATTATATTTACAAATTCTCTTTGGTGAGACAAGTTTCTTTCTCTTGAGGGTTTTAAGATTGTATGTAGGTTCTCTATGAAATCTTTGTTGTGTAGTTGATCTTGGCATCATATGACATTTATATATAGTGATCTCAATGTCCATGTCACAAATCATCCTTACACTAAAGTTAGGGCATAAAGCCTTCCAATATTACTTTTCAATTATATAAGTTTTGGGTCTTAAAATCTTCCATCTCTAATGCTTCATAAGGAAGCATCTTTATCAAGTCAAAGCATCAAGAGGTAACATGGTTACATTGACACACATCTGCACTCCTTCCTTACTCTCTTTATTTTCAATCATTTAAATTGTTTAAAATTTTATGTTATATACATCTATTTACACTATAACATTCTCTAGTTTATAGGTCATACACTAGTAAAGCACTCAAAGTGGGCTCAAGCAAAGGCAAGGTATGTTGTACACACCCAGGTACATATTTCTTTCCTTTAAACTAGTAATTTCATCCTGATTGATTACTAAATAAAATGAGGGAGGTAAATGTAGATACTAAAATTGAATATTTATAGCATCTTATTCCTATACATTTGACAAATATCAATCAGAGTTCTACCCTTTAATTTTAGACCTCCCTATTGTCAAAATATTTTCATTCATCATCTCCCTATGATTAAAATTTTATCTATTACTTTGATCCATATCATTTTGATAACCCATGTATATTGCATTACAAAAAAATCTTAAAACTTGATAAATATCCATCATTATTAGTTTCAAACCCATATATGTTTTATATCCCTATGGACACTACCAACCATAAAGGGATATTACCACTGATAGTTAGTGTCTAGATCTTTATCTAGTGTCCAATTTCTAAAAGTCATCCAAATTGAAAATGTTTTGAATCCTATGGGTCCACCTATTTGTATTATTGAACCTTATCATGAGATATTTTCAAAAGGTGTGATATAAACATAATTCTAAACCTTCTCATTCATCAACTAAAAAATACCAAGAAAACACCTATCAAAGTTCATTCAATTAATCACACAACGAGTATCCCATGGGAAATATTTATCAAGTTACAATCTAGATCACTGCATGCATCTTCATATAGTATATTTCACTCTTGCGTAATCATATTCCCACACATAGGGGAGAACTACATAAGTCTAAGGCCTTCATTGGAGTATTAGATATGTAGGAAACACTCAATGATATAGGGATCATTGAGGTCATCTTGACACCATAATCCCACTAGCCCATTTTATCAACCTCTTTATAAGGGTGAAGAAGGGTGATTAACTAGGGTTTGACCAAAAAGAAAGGAATGATAGCCTATGTCCCAGATCTGAATACATAAATAAAAAAGGAACAAAAATCTCAAAAAAATGAAATCAATTGCATAAATATCTAGTCATTAATTTGTACTAGACATATGTATCATGACCACACAATAACATTGATAATAGTGTCTAGATCTGATGGTAGTATATATAACTACATAAGTACAATTTCTAGAATCTCATAACTAGTCTAGAGTACTTATCCTACATTCTTTATACATGTTTCAAATCTATATAAGATTTTGTATAGTAGACCTAACTAAGTATCATTTATCTTTGGTATTGCAATAAATTGAACATCTTTTGAATATGATAATTTATATATTTATCATATCTCATTATTATAATTTTGAATATTTATTTATCTAAGTTTGTAAATAATTGGCCTGTTATAGATTAGTTTATCATACTTGTGATTGAACTATTTTTATATTATTAACCCTATCCCCACACATACATAAATTTAGGGTTAAACAATAACCAATCATAGAAAAAGATAGGAAATTTAATAATACACATAAAAGAAACAATGTATAAAATGGGATCCCTAATCACTCAAAACATATAACATAGTTCATCATATTAATGTCCTGGTGCTAAAATAAATGTGCCATTATAATATATAAATTATCAAAAGCCTTTAGAATGGGAAAAATATAACAAAATTTGAGAAGAATAGAATGAGAATCATAAGTAGAATGAAAACTAATTAAAGGAAATTGAAGGATAAAGTTTGGATATATGTCATGTTATTAAAGAAAACAATCCCATCAATGTGAAAATAAGCACGTGAAGCAAAAATAAATGATGAGATAAGGTGAAAGTATGATTATGGATTAATAATAAAATAAAAATAGAAATCATGGACTATTAAAAGTATAAACATAAAATAAAATAAGATTCAAAGTGGGTGGAATAAAATAGATGATTACTGACTAGAAAAAGATGCAAACATGCAAGAAGAATAAGTATGGAATAAAAATGAGGTGGAATAAAATATATGAATATTAACTAGAAAAAGAGACAAACATGCAAGATGAATAAGTATGGAGTAAAAATTAAATGAATATAGATAGTTTTTAGTAACAAAAATAAGAAATTGGTAAGAAAAGATAATCGATGATACCATTAGAATCATTGTTATGAATGATTATCAAAATGTTATATATTTTCACATGCCTCCTATTTATAAACACATCCCTATTGCTTGTAAAAAATTATTCCAAGTTCCTATTATTTTATTCCATCCCATTTTCCTTATATTTATAATACAAGATAATGCTTATAATATTCCTCAAATTTTATCCACATGTTTCTATTAATTATATTTTAAAAAATACTTTTATTCCAACATAATATACTTATAATTCAATTATAAATAATGAAATAACTATTATGATGCATATATTGAGTGAAATTCAAGTTCATATTGAAACACTTTCTCAATGATCTAAAATTCCATCTAGTAGGCATAGACACTTAATTTTGTTACATGCCTAGTATTTGTTATGTTATTAATTTTTGTATATGTGGATCATTAGTTCATATTAGGTTATTATTGGTGATTTTTTTTAGGCCTCATTTTATATCTTGGTTCATCTAGAGTCAATATCAATATCACTATTCAATCTTGAAGACTAGAAAACCTTCAGATCAATTTTATGTTTGCCTCAGGATGTTCCTAGATGCTCTTGCAATCCATAGTCTTAGTTTTTGAGGTTTTTGGTCACATCAAGCAGTAAAAAATGATTTAAAAATTATAATTACCACAAATGAACTTATTTGATACTAGTCATGAAATTTATGGGTCCTTTGGCCCCTTTCTCTAGTTCTTGAATATTTTATTATGCCCCCATTGTCACCTTTCACACTTCCACAATGTCATCTTAGACACCAATAAGGTCTTAATTAGAATTGTATACATTAATTTATAAATTATTAAACTAATGAATTTATCATCCCAAAATTATTCTTAGATATCACATTTAAGTATTTACATACACCTTAATTTTTAATGCATCGTTATATATTGAAGTCGTATAGCTGCATACTTGACTTAAAAGAAGGATTAGTGAAATAACATATAAAATCAAATAATTTTTTATGTGTCATTTACATAGTGATAAGGTATGGTATATTTACACATTTAAGTTTTTTTTCAAGAATGCATGAGTGTTGATTGCTAAAATATCTAAAAATAAGGGTTTTGTTGAGGTAAACTCTTCATAACTACATCTTTTTTAATGTTCTTGCAATTTTTTTTGGAGTGGATTAAGTTTTGAATATAAGATAAGTAATTTTTAATGTTTCATGCATCAAATGAAAAATATAAGATAATATTATGATAATCAAAATGTTGATGAAGAAAACTATTAAATTTTAGACTGTTCTTACATCAACTGTCAATATCGCATCAATAAACTAGTATCAATCCAATTTGATAGTGGTATGTTGAGAAAAAAATAGTTTTATAGTGGTATTTTGATATAAAATTAGTTTTAAAGTATTAATTTCATGTGGATTATCAGATCACTACACTTTTATGGGTTCTCATATGCATTGTCTTAGGACATGTTTTTCATCATTTTTAGTCACTACCAATATATAAGTAATTCAAAATTTATGGATTTCACTAAAAACCTCCTTTATCAATTCCAAAAAAATAATTATTCCAATTTTAAAATAATTTATATCTATATTTACCTCTCTTTTTTTAACTATGACTCGGATGTATCTGGATTGTGCCCATTTTACGATAGTTTTGTGTAGTGTTGTTAACCTAAGTCTAGCTTTTTTATTAAATCAATAGCATGACCTTAAATAATATTATTATAAACCCCTTGATATATTAAATTCTTACATATCTATTTTTGAGAGGATTTCTAATCCAAAGTGTGAATTGTTCAATAGAAATATACACTTCTAGTTTAAGTTTTCTTTTATAATTTTTATCAAAGATATATAATGAGTTAGTTTCTAATAGATCCTTGGGATCTTAGCATTAGTCGCTTATGGTATAATTTTGAGATAAAATATTAAACATACACACCATAAAAACACCATAGGGTTTAGGGGAAAATGAAATCATAAATATAAAAACATACAATAGAACAACCTATAACATTACATAAATTTAGATTTGACACTATATGACATGATATCTAACCTTAGAAGGAAAGGAATAAAAAAATCAATATTTTAAGATGCCATAAAATAATATGCCAAATAAATAATCTTGATAAATTCAGATGTATCATACAATCCAACAAGCTTTACCTATATAAGGTATGTAAAAAGACTATGGGTTCAGAAAAAAATGTGAAACACTAAGATTGCATGCAAGACCATGCAGGTTCACTGAATTTTAATTTGGATAAATAGAATTACACTAAATTATATATTAAAAAAATATATATTATTACAAGGCTAAATAATATGCATAAAATAGTTATCAAGCATAATTAATTAATTAAAAATTCAATTTCTTACCATAATTAGGTCATGATATTTAAAAATTTAAGAAAAATAAAAATTCTTTTTGGGCTTCCATTAAACCATAGAATAGTCAAAATATTTTTTTATTTTTGAGGACTTTAGATAATAAAAATATTAAAAACAAAAACACTTCAATGATTAAAGAAGATCCAATAGCATGCAAACTACTGACTTGTGATGTGTCAAAACATAAACTCTTGTGCTTTGATGAATGCTCCAATGTATATTTTATTTCCTCCAGAATGCTTTAAGTGTTCAAAATTTTCTATATAGAATGTTCATTGTACTTATGAATAAGATTTATTGATAAATACTTTTGAATGATTACATAGTTGCTTACATTTAAATTCAAATTAGAACACTTATTGGTACATTACCAATAAAATAATAACTAAAAATAAAAAAGATTTATGCACATAAGACAAGTGCATATTGATGAAAAATAATGACTAATTACCTTAGGAAGTTACACTAATGATCTATATTTTTAGAGTGTAAAGGCATGCTCTAAACATATTTCTCTAAATCTTTGAAAATATAGAGAAATTAAAAAAAAAAGAAAGAAGGAAGGGGAAATATAACAACTATATGCAATGAGAAATGCATTAGATCTACAAATTAATCCTAGCTCAAAGAAGATAGATCCTAATTATACTTTTTATTAGGGATACATTAGATAATCAAGGTCATGACCAATATGGATCCACTAGACCTAGCCAAGGGATCTTTTACCACAATAATACCATTAGAGAGGGTTCTAAAGCCTCCAGTCAAGTAAAACTACACAATGACCTTAACTAGGTCTTATGTTTTCATATTCACTAAACTAATAAAAAGTAAAGCAAAAAATCTATTCTAGTGCTCACCAAAGCTTGTGGAATAAAGTGGAGGTAATAAACATAAAAATTAAACATGCATAGAAGACATATACTCACATCAATGTCTACATAATCCTAATGCATGGAAGAGAAGTATAAATTCATATATGTCTACTCTTACAAAGGAAGAACAAAGTTAGGAATACTTACCCTTGAAGATGAACCCATTGAGCCTTAATATCTCCCTTGTCCAAGGTGATTCATAAGAGCTTGTTGTGGTATGTAAGGATGAAAAATATAAATCATCTCTAGGCTACACAACCTATCAATGCATCCAAAAGACTTATCCATAAGATAAGATCCATATCTCCAAAGAAGGTATGAAACTCTAATATTTCTCCTTAAGTATAATGGTGGATAAGAAGATGCACAATATATATTACATATTATTATCTTCTTTATAAATTATGGAAATGAATGTGTTTGTATAGGTGCATCTAACCCTAAACCCTTTTGAAAGTTCTGGCTGACAAGGTCTACCCTGTTGACCTAGTATCACAATAGACAAAAACTAATTAGATCACAGACTAGGCCCCTATAATAAGATTTTATAATAAGAATACAAGGTTAGTGTGGCTGAAATAGTCATGTAAAATGTTAAAAAGATGTTTAGGTTAGGGAAAGGGCTAATGAAGGTGGTAAAATACTAGAGTGTTTAAAATGAGAGGCAAAGGTTAGGGGAATGGTTTTTAGGATATAAGTGTGTAGATACCAAGTGGTAAAAGGGGACAACAATCTTATAAATCACCAATGGTCTACCCACCCCTTTCCTAGTTCACCCCTTAGGGTGTGCACTCAGAGATATTGAGATTTGATAAATTCTTACAAGATAAAGAGCATCAGTAATTGATAATGTTTGAAAATATTATGTGTATACATAAGCCCCACTTGAATCTCATTACGTGTCATGTAGGTGTAATAGGGGATGGTGCTTTGGGAAAAGAACATGATGATACATAATTTTGATGATAAATAAATTTTAGTAAGGAGAAAATAAGATTAATGAAAGGACAAAATTTAAAAACACATACCGTTACTTACCTTAGTTATCTAGATAAAGAAGGAGATGTGGGAAATGTGAAGGTGTCAAATGTGAGGAACATTAGGTGAACCTGTAGAGATTAGTAAAAAAGAGAAAAAATTCAAAAAAATTGTAACATATGCCTATGATAGTTAGAAATATTCTCTATGACATCAGTATTCTAAACATTTTATAGTTTCGAAAAAGATTTAGTAAAAATAAAGATATGATCAAAACAAGAAATCAATGGTAAATATTTGAAAGGTAAATAATTTTGAATAGTAAATATAAATAGGGTGAAAAATAATTCATTTTCTATTATTTAATATTCTAATAAAAATAGGCCTTTGAGAGACCTAATAAGAGCCAAGAGTTTTAGGATGGTGAGGAGATGACAACTGAGACAAGGGGATGCATAGTATTCACAACAAGTGCAACACAAGCGAGTAACTAAAAATTTCAAAATTTTGAGTATTTTTATTTGAAATTGAGTATTTTATATAAATTTTATAAATAAACAAAATCTATATATCAAAATGAACTATAGGAACTTTTTAGTGACATTAGGGATCAAACAGGGTATTGGGTAGGAAGGAGTAAGAGTAATAAATACCCAAAACATTTATGGCAATTAGTTAAAAAGTCATCACAATGAACGAACAAGGTAGACCAAGTCAACATAGTTTGTAAAAAACAAAAAATTAGTGGGACAACTTAGTAGTGCATGGTTGACTTAAAATGTTTGAGAAGGGGATGGCATAGTACTATATAGCTAACTTAGTTATTTCTAAAGTGGTTGATACAGTACTATAGAGTAAAAAAAGGCCAACTTAATATTTTTAGTCAAAAGGTGGATAACATACTACTATATAGCTGACTTAGTTATTTCCTAAGTGTCTAATATATTAATGTTAGGTAAAAGGGGCCAATATAGTACTATTAAGCCATATGGTGGCTGGTTTAGTACTAAAAGGGTTGATGTGGTTTGAAATATGTTAATTTGGTAAAATTTTGAATAAAGTAAAGTAAATTAGTTTATTTTTTTGCAATTTTTAAGAATGTATTTTGATTATAAGTGACATAGAGGTCTAATACATCTTTTTTTGTTTGATATTTTATAGAGATTTTAGATATTTTACTGATTGGTTGATGCTTCATGGTTACCAAATTTACTAGAGCATTTGAAGGATGTGGATAGAGCTAAATTTGTTGTGTTGGGCTTGGGAGGCATCATGGAAATGAGGTGTATCCCACTAAGTGTTGATCTTGTTATCATGTTATTTAGAGCATGGGAATGGTTGTCCAACACTGTTATATGGGTTAAGGATCGAGATAGCATAAAGGTAGGTATCACATTAGAAGACATCCACGCATTTCTTAGACTTCTTATAGGGGGACATCAGTGATCATAGAATCATTGATTGATCAAGTGGAGAGATGATAACTAGCCTGGTGGATGATGTGTTCAAATAGGATCTATCTAGGATTAAGGGTGAACTTGTTTGAGGTGTATATTACATAGATTCTTGTTATCTAAAAGGTTATGATATGACTTGTGATAGCATGAGCATTATGTCATAATTTAGATGACAAGGTACTGTTGTATGTGATAGCCTTGTGTCAATCCATATTAGATCAGGGGCACTCTATGACTTAGGGTCTATTATCTAGGTTCATTTCATTCATGATATGTATAAGATGTTGTCCAGAGGGTAGAATACCATAAGACTAGTGGTATTTTCGAGCACCTAGATATATGAGAGGTTTTTGGTGTATTAACTAGTTGGGTTATCCCATGTGGTTAATGATTAGTTACCTTGGGTTATGAGATGTAGATAGGACCAAGTATCATGGTTCATGCCCCAAATTCCATCACTAAAGACAATCACATGAGGAGAGATTGTGTGGTAGCTTGATCCACATATTGTGACTATTTGGCCAAGTTGAGAGACTGTGACACTAGAGTTAACATGAGTTTGAATCATAGGCTATTATACTTGGTGAGTAGAGTCACATCCAATACTACACTTGCCAAGATAATTTGGAATCCCACACATGGTGGCTCCTATAGTAGTGCCCACATTTTGGGCATGGTATGTGAAAGAGTTGAGGAGGAGAGGAGGATGAGGAACACCAATCAAGAGATTGAAAATCAAATTATGGTGTGTGAGACCATGGATTAGTCAAGCATAATAGTCAATAGATAAAGGAGGAGAGGGCATGGATGTGGATACATGGGTGTAGTAGGTATTATATCTGACACCATAATAGGAGGATAAATGACCACCTTAATTGTATCACTACTAGAGATGTTAGTGACAAGATCAAGCACAAAGGGTGGTGATCCAGGATGACCCATTAGTCAACCTAGGGCAAAGTTAGTCTATAAAGGCACCACTAAGGAGAGGTATGAGATGTGGATGGGTGGTGACTCTAGGTTTTTATTTGATTGGGATGCATCTCATAGATAAGGTGTTTAGGGTATGGGTTGATGGATAGACCATGCTTGATAGATGAGCAGACAGGGATATAGTGATTGGTCACACCGAGACAAGTAATAAATGTTTATGATTTTTTATTTTTGAGGTAGAATACTTATGATTTATGATTTGTAGATAGATATATTTTGAGATGTATATATGATATTATATCTATCTAGTTTGAATTTTGTAGATCATATGATCTATGAGATCATATGGGGATCCCTAGTTATGGTAGCACGCCATGATAGTTTGTATGGTGTGATGGTACCATACATGACCCCACCACACTAGATGATCCTATGGTATCATATGCCCTAGCTCAAGTAGGTTGGTTTAGACTAGTGAGGGAGGCAAAGAGGTAGCTATAGGCATGAAAAGATGGATTGCATCCACTGGTGGGGGTGAGATTAGGAGAGGCACATGCTTGGTAGGTCCTAGCTCAGGAGAGAGTTACACACATGGATACCATGATTTAGCTGGTATAAGTATAGGCCTAGGTATCCAACCTCTAGGGATAGGTAGTAGAGTTGATATCTCAGACAACTTCAAGATAGTATACTATTCATAGGGGATAATTAGAGGCATCTATGGGCAACATGGTGAGGCCATGAGATAGACATGATGGAGCCCAACCATCTAGCTAGAGCGATGTATTTTTGTACTATTTGTATTAAAACACATGAGATATATAGAGATATTATGTTTTGATAGTTGGATGTTAATCTCATGGGTTATGTTGTGGATGCATGGATATATTTCTTTCTAACACATGTATTTTTTATTTTGTTGTATATGCTATAGGAGATATATGTGTGGTGTTTTATTTTCTAGAATTATGTAGTACACATGTATGGTTAAAAAAATTAGGTGAAAAGAGCTTGGAAAAGTATAATTAATTAAAAAAAATGCATTACACACTATATCATGATGGAAATTGTGTAATAACAAAATATGACTAAGTATAATAAACTAAAAATTGGCAAGCAAGAGGGAAAAGTGTTTTTAAACCATGAAAAAGATTAGCAACAAATTAAAACAAGTAAAATCACACTAAATCACATTGGAAAGTATGAAAATAATGTAATAAAATGCAAAGCACATTAAATACTATTGGTATAAAAACAAATAAATTAAGTCAATAAATCATACTAAATCACATTGAGAAGTATAAAAGAAAAATAAAATTAGCAAAAATGGTCTTAAATTAATCATACTAATTCAGTTGGGAAGTATGAAAAACTTAAGAAAAATGGTTAGATTATTATATGCAATCAAAAAATAATAAGATAAAAGTGAAATATTAATAAATTAAGAATAAAACATACTAAATCAAGATGGGAATCATGCCAATGATGTGTAACTCATAATCAATCATGTCTTATCTCATATTTGACACATGTAATTTTGTTGTGACTTGGGTATTGGAATTTTTTTTTTGGAAGGCCAAGTCATATCTATGGTATTACACTAAAACTCACAAAGGTAATACCAATGAGGTGGAAATAATGTGAAAATATGGAAAAAGGGTATGTTTGGATTGTTAATGTAATTTTTTTTGGTAATTTGTGAGGAAAGCCAGGTCTTATCCAAGGTCCTACACTACAAATCACAAATGGAATCCCTAGAGAGAGTAATCAATAAACAAAATAATATTTCTCAAAGGAAATGAATAGGATTTTAGGGATTAAATAAGGGAATGTAAGAATCATAACATAAGTGTCTGATGAAAAGACCTTAGGAGACATGAGGCCAGCTAAAGACATGAGAAGACACTCAGTGACTAGTCAACTATTTTAAAATGTTTTAGAGAAATTTTGCATATGTTCTTTGGAAGGAAGTGAAAAGAAACTTGAGAAGGGTATGGTATAAATACCTAATGTGTTTTGCATGAATTTATCTAGATGATTATAGATACTCCTCTTTAGTTTGAGAGGAATGACCTATAGATAAGAAAGCACTCAAAGAAATGGTTTGATTAGTTAGATAGTAGGGTGGATTACCTATTGAGCTAGATCAAATAATCACGAGCTTCCTTTGAGGTTGTCAATCCACACTTTTAAATAATCAAGTTCTAAAATATAAATTACTTGCATAAATAATAGAAGATATTGAAATAAAATATAAGTGCTTGATAAAATAATAGATGAAATTAATTAATTATAGCAATAAGTGGTTAAATACTAATATGAAATAGGTTGGGTATGGTTCAAAAAATAGGTTAAGATTTTATGATTAGGTGAGAGGTTTAAAAATAGGGTTTGTTTAAGGTCTGGTGGGTGAAAATAGCTTGTTATTATTTTATCACATAATGACCATCAATGGTTGGGGTGATCATCAATAGTTAGGGTAACCATCAATAGTTGAGGTAGTCATCGATGGTTGGGATAGACCATCAATGGTTAGAGTGATCATCGATGGTTATTATGGGTTAGGTCTAGTCAAGAAAGGTTATTTGGATGAGGTTATAAAATGGGATTGTGAGATATGGGTTTGGGCTGGGTTGATTGTGAAATAGAAATAATGTAACTAAATGATTGAAAATAGATACAAAGCTTGTTGGTTATTAATTTGATGAATGATTGAGGTGGTGCAGCCTAGAGTAATTATAGAAGAGTAATAGTACTTGGCTATTGGAAAAATTATATTTTTGTCACACTTGATGGTTCGCTAGGAGAATACCTATATAAGAAAATGTTGATGAAAGAACCTCTAACTCTAGATGATGATCACTTGATTCTAGATCTGGATTTACCCTCTCCTTCACTCTCTTTATAGGAAGGAAGGAGAGGTGCAAACATATGTTAACAAGAGGCTCAATAAGCAGTTTATTTTTAGCTTTCATATGCATTAGTTCACACAAAAATTAGATGAGATAATTATAAAAAAGTAAGTTGGAGTGATGTAGTAATTTGATTATTTAAGCAATGAAAACCTAATTATCAATGGTCAGATCTAGCCATTGATGGTTAGGGTGACCATCAATGGTCAAGGATAAAAGGTAAAGTTTGGTAAAAGGTGGGTTAGGGTGACTTAGGTTTAGTGTATGCTTGAAAGGCCAAGATTGGTACCTAGGGGGTCTAAGTGTATTTTCAACACTTAGAACTGTAGTGTATAGTTTTTTAGCATCTACATTTTGTCTATTTTTGTTATGCAACTTATATCATCAAGAAAAAAATTAATGGAGTATGAGTCAAAGGTTTAGTTATCCCAAGCATGGGAGGAGGTGGTCCCCTTCAAACCAAGAGTCGATGAGGTGGAATAGAATCAGGTATGGGTTTGATTAATGATTAAATTAATGATGAAGGTGGTTGATGTGTTGGGCACTAAAGAGAAAACATGCACACAAAGTGTGACTAAGTGTGATAGCCAAGATCATGTAGTGACTAGGTTGTCATAGTTGGTAAAAATTTAGGTTGGTACTAGAAGGATAGGTGATAAGTGGACCATGTGACTATATGTGACAGTTGGGCTACACTCGTAAACTCAAGTCTCCTAGACAAGGTTAGTGTTTTCATGAGTATCCAAGGTAGGAATTACTCTCATGAAGACACAAATTTGTCAGGTGTATGTAAGGTATTCTAAGTTAAAAATTGTTCAACATGGTGAGTATTTAATGCAATCAAAATGACCAAGGAGAGGTTGTCATAAAATGAGTGCTAGTTTATGCCAAAATAGCTAGTAGTGAGTTGACATGGTCGGAGTTAAGTTTGGTAGAAGAGGTGATCTCTGATTAGATAGGTTGGTTTGTGTAGTCATATAAAATGCAAAAATTGGTAACTTGAGCATGGCTAATGATACCCAATCCTTAAGTCCCTCTTTCTTGCTCTCATGACCCTCTTAGGCTTACTTTCATTGATTCTCAATCATTTGTGGCCTTCTAGACTTGACTCCAACTAAGCCAGGACCCTTTGTTCATGACTAATCCATGCCCCTAAGTCTTATCTGCTCATGATAATAGAACCAAATTTGGACTATAACATTGGACCCTAAGGTATCCCTTTTTTAGCATTCCTATCCAATCACAATTTGAGTTCAGGTTACCATTTTTCCTTGATTCTTCTTGTTTATTGTGTTGGCCTAGTCTGGTTTCATCTAACACATGACCAATAAATCCATATATAAAATCCCATTTAAAGATCATTTGGAAAGGGTTGGAAAATATCATTCAAGCAAGCAAGAATATAAGCAAGACCACTAAAGCAATCTTCCCTATTCTCTACATACAACTAGCTTATACACTTTCAAGCCAATTCAAGTCCTTACACCCATCCCTAGTCAGCTCAAGTATAATTAATTTTAGCATTTCTTGAATTTCATTCACTATTTCACCAAGCACTCTTAAAGGGATAACTACATATGGCTTGATCCCTCCTCAGAGTATTGGTATGTAGGTAGTGTACCCACACATGAGGTTTGAAGCACGTCCAGTGCATCTTACACACACTAACCCCTTTTCCCCATTTTCAAAAGTTTCTTTCAATTGTATAGAAGATATAATCACATGAATAATCAACTCTATAGGGATCTTTGTTGATAGTTAAGACTTGAAAATTGGTATACATGCTCACATTAAGCAGACAAACAAAACCCAAAAAGCTTAAATCCTTAGGAAAATAGCATTAGAGAAGGATTATAGTGCCAAAGCCCAGGGTGTCCAGTTATAACACCCCTATCCAATCAAAAAATGAAGTCCAAGCTCCTATTTCTGACAGTGTTCTAGTCTCACATACAAATTTCTAGACCCTATTTCAATCAGAATAGTCCAAAATAAGATAAGTTTAATTTTCTCTCTCTTGCTACTATTTTTTAAAAAGGTCTAATTACAATCTAATTTCACAAATTAGTATCTTTAATTAGGAATATTATTTAATTATTTATCTTACTTATATCTGTTTATTAAATATGAATAAAACTCCATTATTCCCAAAAATAACAAATCATTTTGTGAACCCGACTTATTTCAAATTTTTCATAAAAACCCTAGAAACCCTAAGGTACATTCCTAGCTAAATTTCCCCATTAATTTTTGAATTTTTTCTTGAATATTAAAACCAAAATTTCCTCTCAAATTTCAAAATTTTGTAGTAAATTTTAAAATAAATTTATTTCAAAACCAAAGTTGTATACACTAAGTCCCAGTAATTTTCCCTAATCCAATAATTTTTTGATTTTTTTCTTGCACATATAAATAAAAAATTTATCTCAAATTTTAAAATTTTGTAGTAAATTTTAAAATAAATTTATTTCAAACCCTAGTTTCATCAACTAGATCCCAATAATTTTTCAATCATTTTTTGAATTTTTAGTTACATATTAAAAATTAGAAAATCAATTCAAATCTCAAAAATTCATAGTAATTTGAAAAAAAAATCCTCAAAACCCCAGTTGCATCTACTAGATCCCATTAAATCAAGAACTTTCCCATAAATTTTTGATTTTTTTTCTTGAATACTTAACTCAAAGTTTATTTTCAATTTCAAAAATTCATATTTTTTTGTAAAAATATTTTTGAAATATCCCTAGTTACATATACTAGGTCCTATATTGCTTCTTGAGTTCTCACCTTACATGTTTGTGAACTCCATATCCTTTTTGCACAATTTCAAATTCACTATTTTTAGGACTTTGCATTTCCTATATTCAGTACTTTCCATTTCTAGCACTTTTCCTATTAAAACTTATTGCAAAACATTCAAACACATTTGAAATTATTTCCTTACTTTAACAATGACCCAATATACCAGTTTTGATGAAACTAATAAAAGAGAACTTCAAGAACTTTTAACCAAACACCCTAATATGCAAGATGACTTGCTTCAAATTCTATAAGAAGAACAAAATAAAGTGAACAATGGTCAATCTTCTCAAACCACAGAGTAACTAATTGCAAATGACACTACGGGGGAAACTATGTCTCAACAACCCCCTATAGCAGCCCAACCTACCTCTATGTCACCAGTTAAAGCTAGTACATCCTTATTTCTTGATGTGGTAGCCCTTATGCAAGAGATAAGATCTCTTCAATCTAATGTGCTACATCTTGAGCAAGGTGCCACTATACATACATAGGCTTTGAATTCTTTTGCTCTTTTGCATACACCATTGGCACATCACATTACTTCTACACCCTTGCCACAAGGTTTTTTTCAACCCAAGATTACTCTTTATGATGGAAAGGGTGATCAAGGGACATATTTGAGATTTTTTCATGCTACATGTTTTGATTATGTACTAAATGACTGGCTACTTACCAAGTTATTTCCACATATTCTAAAGAATTATGCTTTACAATGGTTCTATAGTCTACTAAATTAGTCAATCAGTACATTCAATCCTTTAGCTGACATGTTCCTAGCATACTTCATTATAAACATTGGTGATAAGGTTTCATATGCTCAGATTGCTCAACAAAAACAATGACCAAATGAGCATCTCATAGATTATGTTCTTTGATATAAGACCATATTGGCTAAAGATGACTAACCCCATGGTAGGTCAAGAATTAGAAGACCTTTTCAAACAAAGTATTTTACTATCACTTCATGAATCAATCATGTTTAAAATATTCTCTTCTTTCACTGAATTATGTCACACATTAAAGGAAAGAGAAGTCAAACTAATTTCAATGGGAAAACTAAAGTACACTAATACATCAGACATAGCTAATAAGAGTAACAAAAAAATCCCATATAAGGTCAAGTTCAATGATACTAAAGGGTAGAATCAACCTACAGTTAATACGGCTTTAGATCCTCCTCAGTGAATAGTTTTGATAGCACCCCCTCGACGTACTTTTTTACATCTTCTAGTTTCTCTGGACAGGGGTTTACAATATCTTTTGGATTGTAATATCATATCTCTCCCTCTTATTTAGGAAGTTGATCCAACAAATCCTCTTCTAAAGGGATACGATTAGTAGGCATTTTGTGACTAGCATAGGGCATCAAGCCATACAACAAATAGATGCATTAGTTTAAAGCACAAGATACAAGACCTAATAGACTCAAATGCTATTGATCTTGGAACTTTAGTTGAGCCTCCACCAACAAAGGAAACATAGGATAAAGCATTGAAAATTTTATCTGATCTATTTCTACAACATTCAAAATAGTATACATGGGACACATCAGGGGTTCATCATGCATATCATGCACATCTACCACCATATACATACAGAGCACCTTCAGTTGAGTTACATCTTTTGAGCAACATGATCGATGTATATAATTATAGAGTTCCAACTAGACCTTATATCTCCTTCTCAGAGTAAAATATCATCGAGGATGATTCAAATTATCATGCACTCTTTATCAGAGATTATATTCATAATCAACCTATTCACAATGTGTTTATTGATAATGGGTATAGTCTTAACATGTGCACCTTGACACTACTATAGCATTTGGGTTATTCAAAATAGAATATCACTATGATAGACATAATTATTAGTGGTTTCAATGGGCATATATAGAATTCATTGGGTGAGATAGTACTTATACTACAGGTTGGTGCTACACATGTGGCCACACCATTCAATATACTTCCTAGCATAGGAGTTTTTTATATGTTACTTGGTTGACCATAGATTCAAAAACTTAGAGCATTACATTATATAGTTCATATATGCATGAAATTCATTCATGCTAATTAGGTCATTACAATCGATAGAGTTTCATATGAGTTACCACTCCCCACTTCCAAACCATCTACCAGTTTGTAGTAACTAGTTTTAGTTTTGCCATAGGTGCCACCTATTTTAGCTTCTCCTCTAGTTTTAGTTCCTCCTCCACTTTAGATTTAGACATATTTGAGGCATCCATCTCTAGTATAGAGGGTTCATACACCTTCATATCTTTGGTATTCTAGACAACTTCCACTACATTATTCACACCCAGGGTAGTTTCATTGAGATCGCATGTGTCTACACATAGAGCACATGTTTAGAGAGATTATCTTACTTCTAGATGGGTCCCTAAGAGCCCTATAGCTACATCTACTTCTCAAAGTTATAGATGGACCCCATGATTAGTTTCTACTTTAGAGATTTTGAAACATTTACTACATATATAGCTTTTAGAGCCATAGTATCAGCATTTTCATCATGCTTCATGATCATGCATGATTCTAATCATTGATATAGGACACCATGATAGGGAGTCTCACATGAGACTCATCGGTTAGTTTCATTTCTCCTCAATATTGATTGTACATAGTTTCTTCTTCTTGATTGTACATAATTAAAATCATTTCAAAATCCAAAAATATTAAAACATTTCAAAATATAAAAACATTCAAAAATGTCAAAAACACCAAAAACATTTCAATTATATGCATCATCCATGTTTTACATTGATAATATCATGCTAGGACTTACTTTGTTATTTTATGATTACTATTTATTAATTTATCTACATTACCATGCTTCACTTAATATTCTTTGAGTGTGTGCATTGATATCTAGCTCTTTGACTGCTTCACTCTACCCATTGAGGGGGCATCCTACATCTACATTCAAGACACATTTTGATATGCATACCCACTGGGGGCATCTTCTACATGACTACACCATCCAAGTTATTTCATTCCTACACTACACACTCCAATTTATCATTTTCATATACATTACTTACTAAATTATATAGATTACTATATCAACATTTCAATAGTATCTAGCACATGTGTATTTCTTAACATATACCTAGTCTTGTACTAAACATGTCTTACATACTTTCACTCTTGCTTTGATTAGTTAGATGTGATTCTATCTTTCCAATTATTACATGCTTTCTCTTATGGCTTAACGTAGCTCATTAGATTATATTTCTAGTTCCTATTTGTCTCTTGTATGTGCCTTAGGACATTTTCCAATGACCTTCTCTTCTATTCATGTGTGTGCTTCAAGACATTTGCTAATGTCATTTGCTTGTACTCCTCTATGTGAGTTTGGATTCCATGTCAACTTGATTGTTTCAATTGTATGTGTATATAGCATTTGAACATGCCTTATATGCTTTTTTTCTAGTTTGAGTGACATGTGCCCATGTTCCTTCTTTACTTGGCCCCTTATCCAACCTTGTATGCATCTTGATTCTTGATTTGTGTGCTTGTTACTTGATTGCTTTTTATTTCTTGTAATGTCATGATCCATATCATGTATTTTTCATGTGTTTTTGGATGCCATGATGGACATCATACTCCATCCCTCCAACTAATAAATAATAAAACTAACAACACTTTCAATTATAGTTATGTATATTGCACATGTTATTTCATTGTTACATCTATCTAGGCATACCCCTACTGATCTAACAATCTCTCAAATTAAACTATGTTATATCTTGAGATATCTTATGTATTATCATTGCTATATCATGTATATTTATATCATAACACACTTATAGGGATTTTTATTCTAAGGGTAGTCATTGTAGGGTACCTAGTCCTACCCTCAAAAGAGGGGGAAAAATAGGGGTAATAATACATAGATTATAGCTCCTATTGGTCAAAAAAATATAGTTTTAAAACAACCAAAATAGCAACTAGTCATCAAACCACTCAGAACATACTAGGTAGATAGTCAAATTTATATAATAGTGATTAGTTTTAGCCCAGGACAACAATGTCAAGAATGGACTACAACATCAAACACTAGGGTGTCCATTTTTGGCACTCTTATCCAAACACTTAAAAACTAGGTTTTCCAAAAGTAGGCAGAAAGGTAGGTTCAACGATAGTTTTCCATAATCAGACCAGTTCATATCAACAATTTTTAGTACAATTTTCTTAGATAATCTAGACATAGGTATTATTATATGCAACATGATTGGTCCTTACTTCCAGTTTTAGATACGATAATTGGTATAACTTCTAGATCAAAATCCATGTTTTAGACACCAGTGATTGAGGGTAGAGTGCACAACACTTTTGTTTCTTTTCTTTCAATTTTTTAGCATTACCCAGACATTCTTAGTAGTTTCATGCCTTATTCCATCTGCAAGTAGTTAGCATCATTTTAGAGTGGCTTTCATACAAGCCTAACCTCCACATTTATTGAGTACTCGAGTTCCCAAGTGGTTTACACATAAGCCAAATTTTCAATTTTAGAGTGGCTTTCATACAAACCTAATCTCCATCTTTTTTGAATTGGCCAACATTGGCTTAGTTTTTATCACATATTCAGCTATGCACACCACAATATCAAATTTCCAAAACATTCATGGGCTTTAGGAGCCATCTCATATGACATACTTCATACCAGTATTAGTTTATAGCTTCACTTCATGGGCAATGATGGATCTAAAGGGCCAACCTTTGCATTCTTGAGCCACCTATTAAGAGGGATTAGACACATAGTCTAAACATTAATTATCACATGCATGATCATCTAGATTTACTTAGTGGGTGATGATGGAGCCAAAGGGCCAAATTTTGCATTATTGAGCCACTTTTTGGGGAATTGAGGACTCAACTTCATTCACAATAAAATTTTGGTACAGCATCATCTAGTGACATCCAACATTACTCAACCTTACTTAGTATCATAATAGGTTTTGTATTAGTTCACGTACCTAGTGAGGTGTATTCATTCCTTTCTCTTCCTCTCTCTTACTCAGCTTTGTGTATTTTTTTTTATATTCAATATAATAAGAACTGATCTACTCTTTGTTTCTCTTTCATAGATTCACATTTACATAATGTGTTCTTTATGAATTATCCAACATTACTCAACATCACACAAGATTCATGGGATTCACCTTTGTAAGTAAGTTTAGGTATGCTTTCTATGTTCCTTTATCCTAGTATTTCACTTTGTTTCATCACTAGAATAAGGGAGGAAAATGTAGTCATATAAAATGCAAAAATTGGTAACTTGAGCATGGCTAATGACACCTAATCTATAGGTCCCTCTTGTTTTCTCTCATGGCCCTCTTAAGCTTACTTTTATTGATTCTTAGTCATTCATGGCCTTCCAAAATTGACCCCAACTGAGGTAAGACCATCTCTTCATGACTAATCCATCCCCCTAGGTCTCGTCTACTCAAGACAATAGCACCAAAGTTGTACTATCATACTAGAACCTAAGGTGTCCCCTTTTTAATGCTCATATCCAATCACATTTTGATCCCAGGTTACCATTTTTCCTCAATTCCTCTTATTTATTATATTGGCTTAGTTTAGTTTCATCTAATCCATGACCAATAGATCCATATATAAAAGCCCATTCAAAGATCATTTGGAAAGGGTTATAAAATATCATTCAAGCAAGTAAGAATATAATCAATACCACTAAAGCAATCTTCCCTATTCTCTACATACATCTAGTCTATACACTTTCAAGCTAATTTAAATCTTTACACTAGTCCCTAGTCAGCTCAAGCATACTCAATTTTAGAATTTATTGCATTTCATTTAATATTACACCAAGCACTCTTAAAGGGAGAACTACATATGGCTTGATTCCTCCTTAGAGTATTGGTATGTAGGCAATGTGCCCACATACAAGGTAAAAAGCACGTCCAGTGCATCTTACACACACTAACCCCTTTTTCCTATTTTTCAAAGTTTATTTCAATTACATAAAATATATAATCACATGAATAATCAGCTCTATAGGGAGATATATTGACATTGAGGACCTAAAAATTGGTGCATGGGCTCATACTGAGCAAGTAAACAAAACCCAGAAAGATTAAATCCTCAAGACAACAACGTTGAAGGAGTATAGCATGAAAGCCTAGGGTGTCCAGTTCTAGTGCTCCTATCCAATCAAAAAATTAAGTCCAGGATCCTATTTATGAAAGTGTCCCAATCTTACATACAAATTTCCAAACCCTATCTCAATTAGAATAAGCTAAGTTTAATTTTCTCTCTCTTGCTACTATTTTTAGAAAAGGTCTAATTGCAATATAATTTCACAAATTAGTAGCTTTAATTAGGAATATTATTTACTAATTTATCCTACTTATACTTGTTTATTAAATAGGAATAAAACTCCATTCTTCCCAAAAATAATAAATCAATTTGGTTTGGGGTAAAAAAAATTATTTAGAGGTAAAAGAAAAATGCTAATATTATGACTGTCAAGGGTTAGGGGTTTTGAAGTTGACCACTGGTGGTCACATTAACCATTAATGATTAGGTTCTAAACCCTAAAAGGATAGAGATAAAAACTTCCACCATGAGTCATTTTCAATCATTTGCTTAGTTTGTCTTAGTGTGTTACTTCTTTGCATTTTATGTGAGCAAACACTGACAACATGTGTCGAGTGGGTGAGTGGTTGAGTTGGATTATTAACCAAGATTTAGAGGGTGGACTTAACAAGGATGTAGCATGGATAAGGATATGGCTAGGCAATGTGTTCCAAGATTATTCCTCAATTATGGTTGAGGAATGAGGTAGGGGTTGTATTCAGCTGATAAAGTAGTTTAAGTTTGAAAAATGCATTGGATTTAGATATAGTTATATTATGATTGAGTGCTTGTTGTATATGGATTTAGTTTTGATTTGACCTAGGTTTAGGGTTAGATAGTAGTTTTTTTTAGGTTAAAATTTTGATTAGAAGGGTAAGGTGGTTTGGGGTAGGTCGGGGTAGGATTATGCTTAGATGGGCTTTTGAGTAGGATTAATGAGGTGGAGAGATGCTTTTGCCCTCTCAGGACCAGGTGGAGGGGCTCATGACATAGATTGGTATAGAGGCTTACTAGATGCTTTAGTTGTTGGAGATGTGATTTGGAGGCCATATGTCAAGTTTTTAGGATGGGCATACAATGCTTGGCATGCATTATCCTTACAAAATTATTGATGGATCTATGGCAGGAAGGAGGGAAAGATAGAGTTGATACCTTTTGACAGTGTATGACAATAGTTTGGCTCAGTATAGGGTCTCCCTGAGGCATTCCTAAGGTATAAGAGGGAGGATGCAAAGTTATTATTACCTATTCTATACCTAATTCACATTTTTATTGATATGAGGAGTTCATTATAAGGCTAAAGATATACGATGCATGCATTATGGATGGTTACCCTATATGGTACCAGTCACTATATGTTGTAACTAATGTTGGGGGTGATGATAGTGGTTGAAAATCTATGGATGTTGACCCAGCTGGTGGAGGTGGTCAGTAGGTATCAACATAGGATCTTACCCCAGATATATAGGTAGTGATTGGTTAGAGGGCCAAGTATGAGTGGCATTAACCATTATATAAGCTTATATGATAGTATTACAAGCATCATTAGCATTAATGTAGGGTCAATTGTCTAATATCATAGGAGAGAGAGATTAGGCTAGAGCTACACTAGCCCTAATGACATAGGAGAGAGATTCTCTTCAAAAGGTAGGAGGTGGAGTACTAGCAATGATGGCACTAGTAGGGACTATCCCTATGCAGAGATATGTAGTGATTGTGTAGGAGCTATGGTATTATGAGGCCATAGTCTTTAGGCATTATCTAGATGAGCTATGATGGGGTGAATATAGGGCTAGGATTATAGGTGGTGATAGTACAATGACACCAATTTATTGGGTCACATCTACAGGTGACTAGGCAAGTATAAGAGGATAGGCTCTAGGGGATAGTGGTGCAACAAGAGGCAGTGGTACTTCAGATTCTTAGTTTTCTTATGATATATTAAATATGTTGATGTATATGATTTTGATACTATCCTATGAGTTGATGCGGTGAGATGTATATTTATTTTGAGAGATAAATGTATATTGTTTCATACATAATTATGTTTATGGTTGATTAGAGACTCATGATTTATACATATGATCTTTTTATATTGATTATGGTTCATGGTTGTGATCCTCATGTTGATTATTGATTATGCTCATGATAAAAGGGATATGGATGTTGATATAGACTTACCTAGCTAGGCATGTGCTGAGATGGTGTTTTGTTTATGTTCATTATGATATTCATATGATGGCTATAGTTGGTACGTTTGATATGATAATCATTTAGATGATGAATGGATAATGTTATGATGTTGATCACATGGATTATTTGTTTATGGTTTATTGTTATTGTTTATGATGATGAGGTTGTTTACGATGATTAGGATGAGGTTTATGATAGTTATGACTATTTTTCTTGATGATGTTGTTTATGGATGGTTTTTTCTATGATGTTGATATGTTGATATTATTGTGGTAAAAGTGGTATATTACTTTATTGTTCATACATGTTAATATGTTGATAGTAATGAGTATGCACATAGATATGGTTTATGTTAATAATGTCTATTTTTTTGTATGATATGATGATGATATGATGTGGTTATGATTATGGTCATTCTATTTAAGGTGAAGCACATAAAGCAAGTTAAATAACAAAACTAGATGTGAGAAAGGATAGATAATCAAGAGACAAACATCTAAAGGAATATATCAACCAGTTATGAAAAGATAAGAAGAGGGTAAGATGCTTCTTCTTTGGCAAGGACTAAAACAAAACCAAAGTAGGATTGGCTTAAATAACATGATCCCATTGAATGCTTCGCATTAGCATTCGTTAGTTGGTTAAAAAGGTGTCTTGATCACATTATGTCAAGTAAGCTCATAAATCCCTTGATTATAGTGTATAAAGGGAAGATGGATGAAGATGGAACCTTCATGTGAGACTAGAATGCCTCTTCCAGAGGTTACCAAAGAGTTAGTATAAATAAGTCTATGTCATATAAGGTGTAGACTGATCGATGTGAGAAGTATACCTGTGAGAGTTGAATATGACTTTCAAGACTATTTTGCTTATGAGAGCTTATTGTGGCTTTTGCTTTGATTAATGCTTGATAATGGGTCTTTTACTTCTTTTTTTTACTTGGGAGGGTTGGGGAATCTGATCAATGTGAGAATATTCTAATTCATTTCTATTATTTGACAAATGATTTACTCAACCATCCTTCAAGGGAGTGGTCTAAGCTTATGTGCTTTGTTTGATGCTTTTTGATAGTTTTCCTTCAAGCGAGTAGTCTACCTTATACTGAGTAATTTTGATATGTTTTGGGTAGCTATCATTTGAGAGAGTAGTTTGGGAGTGCTATGAATGACCCATGAATATTTTTGGTTATGACTTTATTTTTAATTTTTCTTGACATAGACTTGCTTATATAGGCTTAAAGGTTCTCCTTTTATGAAGGCAAAACTAGAACCATAAGAAGATTGAGTAGGTGTGAAAGAGGTTTAGGTTATAACGACCATGGGAATCCATCCTAGGAAAGGGTCAAAAATTACCATTAGAATCATGTCATGGGTAGAGCCATGGTACACATTATTCAATATTTAGGTTATGATTATGATGGATAATCACATGATTTAATTTTAATATGTTTCCCCTAAAATAGGGAGATGGATGTGGTGTAAAAGCAAGGGATGAGCTTAAGCTATATAAAAGGTGATTTTGATTCTTTTTAACAATAGAAAGGATGTAAATGTGAAGCATTAATAGGCTTAGGCTCTAGGTCTCCCTCAAGAGAGGATAACCAGTAAGCTCTTGATCCATACTTGTGCATTATGATATAAGGTCCAAGCCAATTGAAAGAAAATTTGCCTCATTTGCTTTTCTCCATATTGGTGACATGCTAATTTTCCTTTAGCATGAGGTCTCTGATATTGAATTCTTGCACTTTAAGGTGTTTTTTATAAGATCATTTGATGTGTTCTTGATAGACATGAAGATGGGTGAGGGAAGCTAAATGATACTCATCAAGTAACTCAAATTGGGCTAAATGGTGTTGACAATAATCATCTTCAAAAATAATTTCTTGTATGGATATGCAAAGTGAATGAATTTAGACTTTGAGAGGTAAGATGGCCTCTATTCCAAACACAAGAAAGAATGGAGTAGCACTCGTAGGGGTTTGGATGCTAGTATGATATGACCATAAGGTGAAGGGAATATGTAAGTGTCAATCCTGACCAAATGTATTGACCATTTTAGTTAACATGTTGTTGAGAGTTTTTTTAGAGGCTTGAACCTATCCATTTTCTTAAGGACAATAGGGAAATCAGAAACTTAACCTGATATCGAATACATCACAAAGACCTTCGACTTATTTGTTTTTAAAATATTTTCCATTATTGATGTTAATTTTATGAGGACCATAGAAACATAAAATAATGTGATGATTAATAAAGTTGATCATATTTTTCACTTTGGTTAAGACAAGAGGAATAGCTTCTACCCATTTGGTAAAATATTTGTGTTGGAAATATTGTCATTGATGTCAAAGGTTTAGCATTATTGGTGATAAAGGCCCCATTGCATTTAATGTTATTTATAATAAATATATCTTGGCTAATGAGTTAATATTTATTTAATATTAACGAATATATTTTTGGTTGCATATGAGACAAAAGAAGGGCCCATGGAGAAGTTGAAGAGCCACGGGGTAAAGACAAAAGAAGGATGGGATGCATTTTCCCATGAAGAGTCATCTTGGGGAATACCAAGAGTCACCAAGTGAAGACAAAAGAGTAAGGGCGCAATTTCTCATGAAGGGACTCTTTGAGGAATATGAAGAGTCACCAAAGATAAGGACAAAAGTGGGAAGGACGTTTTTGGTCATGAAGGGTCACCACATGACTTTTCAAAGGCTTGAATATGAAGGGTCATCCAAGATTGGTGCCATTTTCCATGAAGATTGAAGGGTCACAAAGGAGGAAGGCCAAAAGTCATTTGGAAAGCTATAAATAAAGGCTTGAGAAGCCATTTGTAATATGAGAGATAGAGGTTGATTTGATATTGTAATATCTAGCTTAGAAGAGCAATTGTGAGAGATGAATATGATTTGTATTTGTTATATCTAGCTTAGAAGAGCAAAGGTGAGAGAGAGGAAGGAGATGTATTTATCTATCATTTGTTGAGATAGAAACATTGAGAGATAGGTGTGTGGTATACACAAAGGGGTTGGTTCTCCTATGGGTTGGTGCTCACAAATTATTGCTGGGTTAGTGCTCGGTAAAGGGGTTGGTGCTCCTGTGGGTTAGTGCTCACGAATAGTAGCTAGGTTGGTGATCGGCAAAGGGGTTTGAAGCTCCTGTGGGGTGGTGCTCATGAATTGTAGCTAAGGTTGGTACTTGGCAAAGGGGTATGGTGATCATGTGGGTTTTTTCTCACAAATATACTTGAGATTGTTCTCTGTGGTTTTTCCCACATTGGGTTTCCATGTTATATCTGGTGTCTCTCTATCTTGTGTGATGTTTATTGTTTGAGTTTTATTGCATATCTTGAATGTTTGATTGAGTGGAATTTGATAAAGGAAAATTTTTATAAGATATATAATATAATGATTCACCCCCCCTCTCAGTATATTCCATGCCTAATAATTGGTATTAGAGCAGGTTCTTTTTTGAAAAGTTTTACAGCTTAAAGGTAGATCGGGAAAGCACGATGGCTAGGTCACGGGAAGGATTTTCTACAAATAAGGCACCTTTGTTTGATGGAATGAATTATGCTTTTTGGAGCATAAGAATGAAGGTTTATTTGATGGCCCTTGGATTCAACATATGGAAATCAGTGGTGGAGGAATATGAAGAGCCACATACATCTACAATTACTCCAGTAGAAAAGAAGGCAAGTGAATGTAATGCTAAAGCTTTAAATGCTATTTTATGTGGTTTATGTGAATCTGAATTTGTTAAAGTTATATAATGTAAATATAATCATGAAACTTGGGTAAAACTTGAGAATATTTACAAAGGTGATGGAAAGGTTCAGCAAGCTAAGTTACAGACTTTTAGAAGGCAGTTTGGAAGTTTAAAGATGGAAGAAGAAGATATAGCAAGTTATCTTTTGCGAGTTGATCAAGTTGTAAATCAGATTCAAGGTCTTGGAGAAACATTGGATGAGTCAATAGTGGTGCAAAAGGTTTTGAGATCTCTACCAATGAGATATGATGCAAAGGTTTCAGTAATTAAGGAGATAAAAAATTTAGCCAAGCTAAAGATGGATGAGCTTCATGGTATTCTTACGGCATATGAGATGTGGATAGAACAAGATAAACCCTCAAAGAGAGAAGTAGCTTTCAAGACATCAAAGAAGGAGAAAGCTAAGATTCAATAATCAAGTGATAGTTCCAGTGATGATGAAGATGACAATGGAGCACTTTTCATTCACAAGCCAAAAAGAGGAACAAGTAAATATCAAGGAAAATTACCTTTTAAATGTTTTAATTATGGAAATACTGGACATTTTTTAGCTAGATGCCCAGATAAGGTTAATGATGAAGAATAAAAGCCTACATACAAGAAGAATTTCAAAGGCAAATCCAAGAAGGGATTCGAGAAGAAGAACCTGTATTTTAAGGATCCTAGCTCAGTTGAAGATAGTGGAGTCAGCGATTCAGAAGAAGAAGAGATTCTATTCATGGCCATACATGATAATCAAGAAGAAGAGGAGGAAGCTAAATTAAATATGGAAGGAGAACTCAATTGTGCCCTAGAAGAGTTAAAAGCTGTTGAGAAGAAGAATCAAAGATTAAAGTGCCAGATTGAGAAAAATGAATAAGAGTCAAAGGAAATGATTGAAGATCTACAAGCACACTTTGAAGAAGCCAAGAAGAATGAAGAAGATCTCAAAGCACAATTGGAAATAGCAAGAAAAGAAAGTCAAAGGTATGTTATTGAAAGTGCCTCTTTAAAAGAAGATATTCAGAAAGTAGTCAATGATAAAGTAGTTAGTGATTCAAAATTTGAGGATAGCACTAACATGCTGAATAAGATATTGGAAAGTCAAAAAGCATATTCAGATAAAACAGGGATCAGATTTGAAAAGAAAAATAGCTATGCTGAAGCTCTTACAAAAGAGGAAACAAAAAGGGGATAAGAGAAAAATACAGAGGACATTCCAAATAGAGAAGGCTGGAGAGAACAAAGCTATAAAAGGTAATCAGGCCAGAGATATATAGACAGGTCTTATTTTTATGGCTATTATTTTTATTGTAATGGATATGGTCACAAGAAATTAAAATGTAGAAAAAGAGCTAACAATTTGAAAAATAAGAAGGAAAGTCAAGTAGAGTCAAGCAGAAGTCACAACTCTTTTGCTCCTCTATCAAGCTTTGATGAAGAGACCATAGTATGCTACAAGTGTAACAACTTCAGACACATAGCTTGGTATTGCAGAAGCATGTTTGAGTCAGTCAAAAAGGATCAGAGTTTCAAAGCTCCATTCATCAAGAAGAAGAATCCGAGTGTCAAAGATCCATTCATCAGGAAGGAGGTTCAGACATGTTCATGGCAGAAGAAACAATCTAAAGATTCAATGATGGTTCAGACAGCACTACATGTAAGAGGTAAAGATCATCCATCGTTAATTGATAGCAGATTTTTGAGGCATATGACAGGAGATAAAATTAAATTCATATCTCTAAAGAAGATCAATGGTGGTATAGTGAGGTTTGGAGATAAAACTGCTGCCAAGATAGCTAAAAAAGATATCTTCTCAAAGGCACAATCAAAGGATACATTCAAAGATCAGTGAGAGGAGTTGGGAGTAATTTTTATTACTTCCTGCCATTGATGTTCAGCATCAAGTGAGGGGGAGCTAAGTGTTATCTCCAGGTAGGCCCTTTACCATTGATGTCAAAGGGGGAGAATAACAGGTACATGTACAAGTGTAGAAAATAGGTACAAGGAATAGGTACAGGTTGCTACAGTAAGGGGGAGTTACTGTATGTTTTCAGATGATGGTATGTGTAGGTGACAAGAAGTGGCAATTTGAGGATTGAGGTTGCCATCAATAATAAAGGGGGAGATTGTTGGAAATATTTTCATTGATGTCAAAGGTTTAGCATTATTGGTGATAAAGGCCCCATTGCATTTAATGTTGTTTGTAATAAATATATCTTAGCTAATATGAATTAATATTTATTTAATATTAATGAATATATTTTTGGTTTTATATGAGACAAAAGAAGGGCCCATGGAGAAGTCGAAGAGCCATGGGGTAAAGACAAAAGAAGGATGGGATGCATTTTCCCATGAAGAGTCATCTTGGGGAATACCAAGAGTCACCAAGTGAAGACAAAAGAGTAAGGGCACAATTTCTCATGAAGGGACACTTTGAGGAATACGAAGAGTCACCAAAGATAAGGACAAAAGTGGGAAGGACGTTTTTGGTCATGATGGGCCACCACATGACTTTTCAAAGGCTTGAATATGAAGGGTCATCCAAGATTGGTGCCATTTTCTATGAGGATTGAAGGATCACAAAGGGGGAAGGCCAAAGGTCATTTGGAAAGCTATTGTCAGGATCTTGCTCCACCAAAAGAGCACAATATGATTACCAAACCAAGCAACTTAATATGCGGAAATTAACCAGAATCACAAGTAACTAGAATTCAAGATAACACATGATATGAGAGACAATACACAACTTGTATTAATACTTTAAAGAAAAGAATACAATAAAGAAGATGCCACTTCTTCTCCACCACCTCTTCAGAGGCTCGCCACACCTCAAGTGAATAGTAATTCTTCTCCCCAAAGCTCTCCCTCTCAGGTCCCAACACCCAACTCAAATATAGAGTTGGTGTTCACCTCCTGTGCTCCACGCACACCACAAGTGCTCCACGCACTCCCCAAGTACTCAAAGTACTTCAAGTAGATCTCCCATGAACTTGCAACAACCTGCAATTCAACAGACCATACTTATGGAAGGAACTCCCTTGCCTTCCTCTTTGCTCTATCCGAGTACACACCTGTACTCTAAGTAGATCCTGCCTGATACTGCTCCCTATTGTGTTGCTATCCTATCTGATCTTGCACACCTGCAAATCAACCCAATTCTGCACACCTGTGAACCTTAACCTTGCACACACATACACCTGCAGATCAATGATCTTACTTACCATGTAGATCTCCTATATAGGCCATGCAACTGTGACCAAGATCCTACATACATGAAGAATCCTGTTGATTCTCCAATCCAACACCTACACCTGGTACTGTGGAACTAGGAGGAACACCCTTGCTCACCTCACACACAGAAGGAACAAACTTTGCTCAACTCAAACTAGAACACTTTTCCAATACAACCATGAGTCTATTATATAGATCTCATCCAAACAATGATTAGACATCTAATTAGAATAATTAGATCTGCAGCTCTCAGTCTAAAAATAGATCTAATCATGCAAACACTTGGTTCGTTAGCTAACTGCCCGTAGTAAGCTCACAGTCAAACCACACAGGCGACCGACGTCAGTCCCTGTCTGCCTGGGGGTCGCCGACGCTAGTCGATCTCTGACCGACGTCGGTTGCCTTCCTGTCTTATCCTGCCGACGTCGATTGGCCAGACCAATGCCAGTTTCTTCTGACACTCAGCAACTCATCCTGTAACCTCCTCCATGTCTGCATCATTGAAGCTTTTAGCTCCATAACCTAACAGCTATAAATAAGGGCTTGAGAAGCCATTTGTAATATGAGCGATAGAGGTTGATTTGATATTTTAATATCTAGCTTAGAAGAGCAGTTGTGAGAGATGAATATGATTTGTATTTGTTATATCTAGCTTAGAAGAGCAAAGGTGAGAGAGAGGAAGGAGATGTTGTATTGATCTATCATTTGTTGAGATAGCAACATTGAGAGATAGGTGTGTGGTATACACAAAGGGGTTGGTGCTCCTATGGGTTGGTGCTCACGAATTATTGCTAGGTTGGTGCTCGACAAAGGGGTTGGTGCTCTTGTGGGTTGGTGCTCACGAATAGTAGCTAGTTTGGTGCTTGAGAAAGGGGTTTGAAGCTCATGTGGGTTGGTGCTCATGAATTATAGCTGAGGTTGGTACTCGACAAAGGGGTATGGTGCTCTTGTGGGTTTATTCTCATGAATATACTTGAGATTGTTCTCCGTGGTTTTTCCCACATTGGGTTTCCATGTTATATTTGGTGTCTCTCTTTATCTTGTGTGATGTTTATTGTTTGAGTTTTATTGCATATCTTGAATGTTTTATTAAGTGGAATTTGATAAAGGAAAAGTTTTATAAGATATATAATATACTGATTCACCCCCCCCCCTCTCAGTATATTTTATGCTTAACAATTTGGTTATAATGATGATAGAATGGTGTAACTATGAAGAATGGGGGTTAATTTCACCAATAAGGTCCATAACCCATTATGATAAGAGTCATAAATCTATGGATATGTGAAAACTATGGCTAGGTGCATTATGTAAATTGGCATGTTGTTAACACTTAACATACTTTTTCACATAATCATAGCAATTTTGGTTAAGGGTAGGCTAGTAATAGCCAAGGCAAAAGATGCGTTTAGAAATGGTAAGGCCACTAAAGTATCCCCCATAAATCCCATCATGTGTTTCCCTGATAGCATGAGAAGCCTTGTGACTATGTAGGTAGTGAAAGAGGAGACCATCAAAGCCATGTTTATAAACAATTCCCCCTAGAATGGTATAATGTGGGGTACTCTAGAAAAATACTCTTCAAGAATTCTTAGAAAGACCAAAAGGAATGATGGTAAGGTCAAGATAGTCAAAGGTTTGTTGATACCAAAGGTTGGGTTGGGTCTGTTCCACATTAAAGGTGGTGGGAGAATCTGGTTTGACATAAGAGGGTTAGGTAAGCTTGTGGATTATAATAGATAGCTTGGAGTCAGAAGGTGCAAATAAGATCTAAGAGGTGAGTGAGGCCATCATATTAGCAAACTTATTCATAGATCATGGGGTGATATGGGTATGGTAGTGTTCAAATAAGGGTAAGAGTACATCAACTAATTATTTTTACTATTCCAAAACATCATTCTTACACTAGTAAGAGCCATTAATTTGATTAACCATGAGTTGAGATTTGTCAAATATGTTGATAGTTTTGACTCCCAAGGTTAATTTAGTTTAAAGGCTTATTACTAGGGATTAATACTCAACCATGTTGTTGGTGCATTAAAAATCTATCTTGAATGATAAAAGAAGAGGTTCACCATGAAGGGGGATAAGGATGATGCTAGCTCTCCCATCATGTTCAAACTTTGATCTATAAAAAAACATGGTTACTTGATAGGTGAAGTCTATCTGAGAGAGGTTACAATGGACTCATTTGGGAACTCAAGGGGATGAGGTTGATTTTTTGCTAATGGTACCTCAGCCTACTAGTCAGCAATGACTTTCCCTTTAATTGACTTATGCTAAATAAACTCAAGGTCAAACTCAACTAAAATGATGAGCCACTTATCCATACATTGGTTTTGGTATGGCAATGAGTGAATATACTTGAGTCAGTCAGTATTGGTTATGACATAGGTCTTGTGGTTAAGAAGGTAGTGGCAAAACTTAGTGGCCACAAAGACTAGAGCTAAGCAAAATTTCTTAGTATGGGTGTATTAAGCCTCATACTTTATAAGAATGTGGATAATATAGTAGATGACTTTCTCTTTGTGTTATTCATCCTAATGAGAAAGCATTACTCCTAAGGAGTGGTTAGTGGTAGAGATATAAAGGTAGAAAGGTTGATAATCTTTGGGAGGAGTGAGGATAGATGGGGACAAAAGGTAATTTTAAGTGAATCAAAGGTCTTTTGACACTCGTTATTCCACTTAAAAGATACATCCTTCTTCAAAAGGTGATGGAAGGGTTGGCATCAGTTTGAGAGAGGAGAGATAAAATGACCAATGGATTAAAGCTTCCCCTATAAGCTATAAATTTGCTTGAGGTTGATTTGAGGAAGCATGTCGAGGATCACTTTGATTTTGGTAGGATCGACTTTGATTCCTTGAAGGGATATGATGAAGCTAAGGAGCTTTCCAAAAAAGACCCCAAAAATACATTTCTTAGGGTTAAGGTGGACATGGTAATGTATGAGGTGCTCAAGGGTGATCTTAAGAATGGCCAAATGATCCTTACAATATTTGGATTTCTAAAGAAGATCATCAACATAGTCTTTGATGAATTTATGTATAAGGTCATGGAAGATGTAAGTCATAGTGCATTAGTAGGTTACACCAGTATTCTTCAATACAAAAGGCATGACCCTATAATATAAGGTCCCCCACGAGGTGATGAAGGTAGTTTTGTGTTAATCTTTAAGGGAAATTAGGATATAATTATAGCCTGAGAACCCATCTATAAGTGATAACATCTTGTGGTTGTCTATAAGATCAACTAACTGGTCAATACTTGGTATAGAAAAGTCATCTTTTTATCAAGCAAGGTTGAGGTCATGAAAGTTCATATAAATACATACTCCCCCTATGGATTTGGTGATAGGCATAATGTTTGAGACCCATTGGGGATAGTCAATGGGTTAAATGAAATTGATGGAGAGAAAATGTTAGATCTCTTTTTTGATGAGAAGGTTATGTGAGGATGTACTCTTTGAAGTTTTTACCTAACAGGTTTAGCATTGCAGTTGGTGACTATGTTGTGGGTAGCGATGGAGGGGTCAATTTTGGGCATGTCATTATAAGTCCAAGCAAGTGTTATGTTGTGATCTTGAATTAAGGAAGGGAAGTCTTGAAGTTCTTTAGAATTCAATGATTGGCTAGTTTTAATAATTTGAGGGTTGTCTAAAGTTTCCATGTTGATATCCATGGTGGATTCATTTAACATGGTCAAAGTCTTAGGAGGAAGAGATTTTTGGATAGAGGAATCAAGGGTACCAAAATAGGTGAGAATAGAATCATCATCCTAACACTAAACATTATTAATGATAGGAGAGTCATCTCCTATCATCTCAAGATGGGTCATATGGATGGTTACAGTTACCCAATAATTTTGATAAGTCAGGGGTCTGAGGCTAATCATGTTGATGAAAAAAATTTAGGGGGGATGATGTTAGAATCATTAGTTTTCAATGGTGGAATGGATGGTGAGGATGGGCTTTTCTTGTCAATGATGATAATGAGAGGCAAGTTGGTTTGTTTTTTAGGTGACATGAAACTGAGGCCATGATTTTCATGAGGTTTTTGGGTTTTTATTGAAAGTAACTCATGTGGCCCATGTTCATACTAACCTAGGCCAAATCCTATCCAAGCACACCTATATAGGTATGTTTTGGCAAATGCTAGTTTATCTAGGTAGGAGAAGCTAGAGGTGAATGGCCAAGGTAAAGAAGAGCTTGCAAAAGTGCTAAGGGTTTCATCAATTACCCCATAAATGAAATTAGTTTGGTAAGTTGAGCTTTTTAAAGGGATAATGGTTATAATATTGGGGTCATAACCATTTGGTGGTTAAGTTTCCCATACTCTTAAGGAGTAGGGAAAGCATCAATGGTGAGAAGGCAATACCCCCCCCCCAATGAAAGACATTGGAAGGTTGACTCCAAAGGGTCCATTATGGATATTTGGGTGGAATAGATGAAATAATTGGTGGATGCTTCATTGGTAGAATAATATGGGGTTTCATCTTTTACAGATGAGGGATGGTTGGATGGGGGAAGGAGAACATCATTGAGTCAATATGTCATGTTGCATGATGTGAAAGGGCTCGGGTCAGCTTGTATGGTAACAACTTGACCTTCATTTTCAAATTTGATGCACCAATGTAGATTGGATGACACACAACCCATAAAATGAATCCAAAGGCATCCTAGTAAGATGTTGTACTATAACTCTCCTTCTACTATATAGAAGAGCTCAAGAAGCATGCAGGGTCCTAGGTGAATGTGAAGGATGATAGTTCCCAAAGTTGTGGCCATGGTATCATTGAATGATCAGAGTACCACTGAGGTTTCCAACATGATGTTCTTAAGTAATTTGAGTTAGTTTTAGGCATAAAAGGAGATGATGTTGATACTAGCTCCCCCATCAATCATAACACACTTGATGTGGGTTTGGTTGATATAAGTGGTAATGAAAATAAAAGGATGTGGGTCATTTGGGTAGATGGAAGTTATTTATGAATCCTTAAAGATAACAAGGTTGGAAATGTGAAGATCTTTGACATAAGTTGTTAAAGGTTGAGGGTCTTCTATCCTAACCTCTATAAAATTCAATGCTTCTATCATTACTTGGTGATGGTTTGGTGAGGTGTTGATCAATCTATACAAACTCATATTCACTGGCATTTGGTGAAGTTATTTAATAACTACACATTACATTGATTCATATGGGTTGGATTGAGATGGACCTAAGATGGATACTTTGGGTTTGGTTGAAGGTGGTTGGTGTTGGCTATGTTTTTGGGTGGTATAAAAGGGATATGTCCATGGAACGAACACATTTGTCTTTCCCTTATCCTTTCGTTAAACCTATTATCACATGACCAAATGGATGGTATGGATTGGGGGAGGATTTAGGCTAGGTGATTGCTTTAGTTCCTCTTCACTCTGATATGAGAGTGGAGGGGTAGGTAGGTATTGGTTGATGATTTGTGGTTCTTAGGTTAGTGGTGGGTTTAGATTAGGCTCATTAGATAATAATTCATCATCATGATATAGTTGATGGGAAAATGCTTGGAGAGCCTTAAAGTTATTTGTGTCGTGTCTAGGTGTCCTATGGTATGAACATATTAGTTTGTCATTATACTCAGATAGTTTAGGAATTTATGGGTCGAATGGTCTAATAGGGAGTAAGGTCAAGTAGGATGCTTGCAATAACCTCTAAAAGATGGTGGATTAAGATTCAAACAATGGTAGAATGGGCATGGGGGTCTTAGGTTTAGTGGATGGGGTAGGATCCCTTTAAATAACAAGCTTGATGGTGGGAGTCTTGGGTAAGGGAGATTTCTTGGTGGATTCTTTGGGTGTGGATAGCTTGGTGGTGGATGACTTGGGGGTAGAAGGTACTGGGGTAAATATCTAAGGGATAGGTACTTTGGTTATAAGAGGTGTGGCAAAAATGGGTGAGGATGAAAGTAGGAGTGATGGTGTAACCAAGATTGGTGGTTAGGTTCAAGCTTTGCTTGGGGTGGCTAGCATATTTATTAAGGTAGAGAGGTGAGGTCCCATAATTGAAGACAAAGTGGGAAGGGGAGGTGAATATTTGTTTTGTGGGATCTTGGGTGGCTTATCTCTTTTGGTTGATTTATTTAGGGGTTTATTGTGTGGATTTGGTGGGTTTAAATCCACATTTATTGATGAATGAGTAAGGTTTTGAGTAGGAAACATGCCAAGATTAATGGTAGGCTTGGTTGGAATAATGAGAGGTTACTTGGTCACTCTAGGTAGTGTAAGTTGAGATCATTTGGAAATGGTTTAGTTGGTATAGATGTCTAATGGTTTGGGTGTGATGGTGGTAGGTTTTCCAATAGAGGTGATAGGTTAGTTTGATAATGGTGTGGTTGTGGGTTCCTGTCTGGTTAGGTAAATAAGTCTAAGGTGGTGCCAAAATGTGTCATGATCCATGCTAGGTTGGGATAGGTATCCTATGTTTTAGAACAATTGAGGAAGAAAAGGTTTATAAATAGGTTTGGTCCCCACAGCATTGGTTTTAAAGATAAGCTTGTGGGTGGAGAAAGGGGAGTGGGTAGTTAATCATTCACCTTAATCAAAGGTTTTGAGGCTTAGGAAGGTAGTTCCTCAATGGGAGAATTAGGTAGAATAATCTCTCCCATAGGGATGATTTCCAAAGGGAGAGTAGATTATTTTATGATGGAGGAAAGATGTGTGGTGGGAATGGTTGTCTCCTTTGGTATGTCCTCCAAAGGGGTTGGTTTCTCTACTATCTCGACAAGTGAAGGAAGGTAAAAAGTTATTTCCTTTGTTTTAGTTTTCAAAGGATATGTTGGTGACCTGACTACCTCAATAAGTGGAAGGGATGGTAAGGTAGGTTAGGTAGTGGTTTCCTTGGTAATGAGTTCACTAGGCATCATATTAATAGTGTATACCTCGTGGGAGGATTATGCTTTGCTTTTGTCATTAGCAGATGGAGCATGGTTAGGAAATGGTTGTCTGAATATGTCAAGTGATTGGTTTGGGGGTGCATTGGGGTTGTCTAGCACAAGTTCCCCCTTGTCAATGATATTTTGGATGATGCTCATGAAATTTTTGTACCTACTAACATCATGTTCAATGATATGATGGAAGGCACATATTTTTTTATTTTTATACCAAGCAGGTGTAGAGTGAGAAGAGTCAAATTGTTGTGGGGGTTTGATTAGGGCAAGCTATATGATATTGGATTTTAACAATTTCTCCAATACTAAAGTGTATGACTCCCCAAGTGGAGTAAATTGATTTTGGGTGTTACAGTTTAGGTTTCTAGTATTTTTATTGGAAGAATTAAAAGAGTTAGATTAGGTAATAATAGGTAGAGGGTGGTCTTCAAGACAATTGCATCTATAATTTCCTTGTTCTTAGAATTAGTATTGTTTTAGTTATTGGTTTTGGAGGGGGAAGCTTCATTTGATTTGAAAGTGGAATTCTTGTTTCTCAATTTCAAATTCCCCTCATCAATGGCCATGTTTTCTAGTTTTTGTGCCATAGTGAAAGCTTCATCAAAGGTCCTAAAGCTTTGAACCCATAAGGTAGAAGAGATGTGTTTGGCACAAGCCTAAGCAAAGAATTCGATGATTTTAGGCTATGGTAGAGAGAAAAAGAGTTGGTTTATTAGACTTCTCTAATGGGCCATGAAGTCATCAATGGATTCATCATCAAATTATTAGATGGAATAAAGATCACTAATGGAGACTTTCTTAGAGATGTTTATAGAAAGTGATCTAAGAAAATATGAGCTAGTAGAGAAAAAGAAAAGAGGGAGTTCTTTGTAGGAGCAATGTACCAATCTAGTGTCAAAGTTGATAGAGACATGGGAAAGGTATGAAGAAGGAGAGAATCATCATAGGTGATCATATAACATGAATGCCTAAATTCACTTAGGTGTTGTTGAGGATCCTCCTTACTCTAAAACTTTGAAAACTTAAGAAGTTCCCATTGAGGAGGATATGGTCGAATGGGGATAGATGGTGAATTGGTTCATTACAAATTTGGTCATATGATAAAATATTATGATATCTAGAAATAGATGACTCCAAAGTAGTCATTTTATCCATTAACATTTTGACAAGGTCAGTTTAGGGTTGTGTGCCCCCATAGTTATAAGGTAGGCTATGTTGGGTTTGGGTAGGTGCAACATATGGGTAGCTTGTGGAGGGTTGAGAAGCTATCACATACTAGTATGTGGTCATGGGTGGTTAAGATGATGCCACATATGAATATGTGGAGATAAGTAGTTGGGTGGAAGGTCGAGGTACATATCCTTGTGGGTGAGGGACATAGCTTGGGTTTGGTGTGACGGGGTCTTATTGGGACATTAATGTAGGTTGGGTAAGAGGTATCGTTGGGTTAGTAAATAGGTGGTAGGTGGTCACTTTGGTACTGATGGGTGGAAGGGTGGAAGGTATGGGAACCACCAAGATCTAAAATAAAGTAGAGGTAGGTAGGTTGGAAATGAGAGGAATAATTATGGCACTAGAAGAGGGTAATCCTATAATAAGGGAAGTACCAGTGCCTAGAGGTTGGGACAATCCTATGTTAAGAGGGTTATTAGTTAGGAAATAAGGTGTTTGGGTGGTGTTTGGGTGTGTGGGTTGGTTTTTAATGGTATTATTGGTAGGGTTATTGGTAGAGGATGATGCCTGGGTGACTAAAGGTTGGATGGAGATGGTGGAAATAGAAGTGTCACCCATAAGGTGGGATGGCATGCCATAAGATAGTTCAATAGGTGGAACCAAAGTAGGGTATTGTGGGATATGGTGTTAAGGTAATGATGGAGGGCCATGGGGTTGTTATTCATAAAGGTGGAAAAGTATACATCACCTTGGAATACTATTTGAGGGATGATGGGACTCTCAAAAAGATGAGAACTCTCTGCATTTGAAACATACTCTATGGATGAGGGAGAAGAGAAAGGGGAATGATTAGGAGGTGGGTTCTTATTTACCTTATTTTTTATTTATTGTCTAGTTAAAACCATGCAAGTAAGGAAAAGAAGAAGATACAAACAATCTCACAACTCAAACAAAGAGAAGACAATAAAATTTCAAGGAAACAAAACACACACTAAAGCACGTTAAGTCTTATGATTTTTTTTAGTCTCTCTTGTGGCTTATGCCTTAAGTTTTAAGAATTTTGTGATCCAAATTGGTTTATAGAGTAGGTAATATAAAATAATTCTATATTTATTTTTAGATTGTGTTTAGGCTCTCAAAGGGATTTGTATTGGAATTAGTACGTGGCTTGATATTGGGGCCTACCCCCTAACTTCACACACTGTAGAGATAAGGGTGTCGGGTTGTTGCCCAAGATATATTGATTGGCAAATATTATACTCAACCAAAGAGTTGAGTTGGTTCTCCCCTTGGTGATGAAATCCAAGTAGGATAGCCAAGAAAATTGACCACTAAGAAATGAAATCCTAGTCAGGCCTTATGTCAATGTTTATTGCTTATTGAGATGTAAGTGTTTTGGTCGTGTGTGTGTGACAAGAGTGAAGCTAAAGTTGATTAATTTTCTTTAATTAAGTTATGTGAACTAAAATAAGCAAGTAGACAATGGATTTAGTCAATTTTAAGACCAAAAAAAAAACTTTGATTTCATTGTGTGAGTAGAGAGATAAGAAGAATAAAGCACCTAGATGTAACTATAAACCCAAAAAAAGATGCAAGGGTCCCACTAGATGTGCAAGAATGTTTCAGAGAAATTTCACTTATGTTATTTGGAAGGAAGAGAAAAGAAACTCAAAAAGGGTATGATAGAAAAACCTAATGTGATGTGCATGTGTTGATCTAGATGAGTTTAAATACTCTTCTTTGGCTCAGGAGGAATGAACTACAGATAAGAAATCACTCAAAAAAATGGTTTGATTAGTTATATAATAGGGTAGATTACCTAGAGAGCTACATCCAAGAAGTATGAACTTCCATGGAGGTTGTCAATCCACACTTTTAAACAATCAAGTTCTGAAAGATAAAGTACTTTCATAAATAACAGAAGATACTAAAATCAAAAACAAGAAGTGTTTGATAAAAGAATAGATGAAATTGACTAACTATAGCAATAAGTAGGTCAATACTAATCCTAAATATGTTAGGTATGGTTCATAAAAAAGGTTAAGGCTCTGTGATTAGGTGAAAGGTCTAAAAATGGGGTTTATTTAAGGCTTAGTGGGTGAAAATAGCTTGTTATTTTATCACACAGTGACCATCGGTAGTTGGGGTAACTGTTGGTGATTAGGGTAACCGTCAATGGTTTGTTGTTATTTTATCACACAATGACCATCAATAGTTGGGGTAACTATTGGTGATTAGGGTAACTATCAATGGTTGAGGTAACCATTAGTGATTAGGATAGACCATCAATAGTTATTATGGGTTAGGTTTGGTTAAGAAAAGTCTATTTGGATGAGGTTATAGAATGGGATGTAGAGAGATGGGTTTTGGCTGGATTGATTATGAAATAGAAATAAGGTATCTGAATGATTGAAAATAGATACTTAGCTTGTTGACTGTTGATTTGATGAATAGTTGAAGAGATGAAGCCTAGAACAATTTTGGTAGAGTAATAGTATTTGGCTATTGGAATCACTTCAGATCTCTATCACACTTGTTAGTTCACTAAGAATACCTATTTAAGAAAATACTAATTTAACAAGCTCTAGCTTTAGATGATGATCACTTGATTTTGGATCTGGATTCACCCTCTCCTCCTCTCTCTTTATAGGAAGGAAGAAGAGGTACAAAAATATGTTAATAAGAGGCTCAACAAGTACTTTATTTAATCTTTTGCATTCATTGGTTGGCACATGAATTAGATGAGAAAATTACAAAAAAATAATTTGGAGTGATGTGGTAGTTTGATGGTTCAGGTGTTGGAAACTGGATCATCGATGGTTAAGGTGACCTTTGATGGTCAAGGGTCAAATTTAAAGTTTGGTAAAAGGTGGGTTAATGTGAATTAGGTTTGTTTTGTGGTTAAAAGGTCAAGGTTAGTCTTTATGGGGTCTAGGGGTGTTTTTAACACTTAATACCATAGTGTGCAGTTTTATAGCATCTACATGACCATCAATATACAAAGGACACATGTTCACTATAGGCACAACGCTATGTAGGAAAATAAGTGTGGTAATAAGATAAATTCATGTTGGAAGTTTAGAATAAGAAACATTAAAATGGACCTACCTTCCCATGATGTGTTCCCCATTCCTCATGACCCCTTATAGAGTTAATGGTTTACTGTAAAGATTGGGTGTTGGTATGAGAAATTAGGTAGCATTAAGAGATTTTTTTATTTTCCTTTTCTAATCTATTGTCCTACCACACCCCAATGGACCTAAACTCTATCATGAGGCCAATTGTGGAGTTTAATCTTTGATTAGAGAAAGGATATGTTCTTAGAATCATGTCTTTTAGTGTGACTTGACTTTTTAAATTTTTTAATGTTGCCTTTTAGATAATTGCCTTTTGTTAAATGATTTGGTTTTTTAATGTTTTATGGATTTAAATATTCCTCCTCCATATGGACTTAGAATGACCAATCATGATTGATAAAGTGATACATATGAATAAGCTTTAGGCTTAGGCTAAATGAATCTAAGTATCCAAAGATATGACTGTCTAGAACAATTAGGCTTAACAATGAACCAACGTAATATCTCAAGTCTCAACCATGTGTATGTCTAGTTTGTGAAAGGGAATAAAGAGTAATAAGGGGAGATCCAAAGTAGACTGATAAAAGGAGATTGTAATGAGATGAATTTTTTCCTAACTGATCACATGGTAAATGAAGAATGATTAAAGGGAGCAGGGTTTGTATGACCAAGTCACAATAATAATTATCCATGTTTATAGAGATACGATAATAAAAAATCATGAAAATGAACAATATAATCATATAAAATGAACTCAATAAGAAAAATTATGTCATTATGAAAAATAATTCAAAAGAGAATGACATCATAAGCAATATATAGTGCGAAACAAAAGTTAGCATGTAAGATAAATAAGAATTTGACACAATGTTAAATGATATAAAATAGATAAATGTAAATTTGGAGAAAATGTCCAATCCAAATGAAAAAAAGTAAGAACACCATGATTATGTTCATATGTACTAATATATTTGTCGACACACATTATCCATAACATTCAATAAGTCTCTATGAAGATTAACATAGATTGCAGCCAAAGTCTCATCTATCTTCAGAGAAAGTTGAGAAAATACTTCATGTAAAATCTCTTTTACAAAAAGTGTAGGAATGTCTGAAGGATCATGATGATGAGGGATATCATTCAGGGGATGCTCAGGAGAAGGAATGGAAGTAGACTCTATGGGAGATGAAAGTGTCACCAGTGAATAAGGTACCACTGAGGAAGAAGGATCCATGGGTGAGGAAATCACAGGTGTAGAAATAGTAGGTGGAGAAGAGACCATAGGTAGTAGATCCATGGGGGAATAAATGGGATCCTTATTGTAAGGTAAAACTATGGAAGGAAGGGTAGTAGGCATAGGAATGGTTATGACGTGATCCTTGAGATGTTGTTTAAGGATGTGCCATTGATTAGTGTGATGAGTACCACATTGGTGCCAAAAAAAATATACCTTTCCATATTTGGGAAGATATTTAGGTAATAATTTTAATGGAGGTATAGCCTTGTTTGTGGGTTAAGGAGTGGTGGGATGCAAGCTATCAATATATTCCCACAACTTATGACAATGTGTGGATGAATGATTATCTATGCAATTAAAGCAACGGATACGCTTGTGAGTAGATTTGGTAGTTGTACTCATAGGAGGAGTGGACATGAAAGCTAAGGATACTTTTAAAAAGAGGAGGATCATCTACATGAAGTATAATTTCATCTAGGATCATATAATTAATGGGGAATTTAAGGGAGAGAAGTGTCTATTATTTTATCAACATGTATGGACATCATATCACACTATTGTAAAATTTTATCTTTTGATCCTGATAAGGTGGCTTCGTGTCCTTCTAGGGGAGGATGGAGGATGTTCATGTCAAAAAAAAGATGCATAACACAATTATGATGATGAGGAGAGGTCCACATTAGTTAATTAAATGGGATTTGAGATGGGAGATTAGTAAGCTCTATGATAAGATCACATTCATCATAACCCATGAGGGGACTTTTGAAAAGAGGTGCATGGTGTTGAAGGAGGTCCTTGGAAAGAGGAGATAAAGTGCATGTGAATTTATGTTGATAAGAGGTGGAATATTTAATTAGAGGACAATGTTGTTGATTGTTTTGAGAAGATGAGTTAGTTGATGCATGTTTGGTTTGAGAAGAAGTGTTGATAGAATTTGGAGTATCATTGGTGATGGGTAAATAAGTTGGAGGAATGGTAGAAATGGTATAATAAGTGTTATCCAATGGAGGTATTGGAATTGGTTCATCAAAAGATACAAGGTCTTCTTACCCCAACTCTATTAAGAGAGTTAGAAAAGAGTCTTGGATAACAAAAAATGTATGAGGCAATTAAGGAGTGTGGATGGAATTAGGATAAACAAAGGCAACTACCCTTCGTATATTAGTCATATTGACCACATTTTATTTGGGAGGTGGTTCAAAAAGACTGTCAACATTATTGGTGGAAGTGGTAGGTTGTTATAGGTATAATCCTTAAGAGGGGGTGAATCGGTGATGCCAGATAATCATATTTAAATTAATACTTTCAAACTCTTTCATCAAAGACCACAAGCATTCATAGAGCATACAATAAATTAATAAAAATAAATAATAAATATGATTTAAGATCAAAAACACAAGAATTTTATGGGAAACCCTCATGGAGAATAAAACACACTCTTAATCTTGTATACACATGGACTACTTGTATTATAAGATGATCACAAACATGAGACAATTTAGTGAAGCACCCACTTCATAAGGAGCACCCACCCCTAAAATATGAACAAGAACCAACTTATGCTAGATAATGATCACCCACACAACACTTATGAAAACAACAGCTCCATAACTTTGATTGCCCTTCAATATAATTAGAGAAACAATGTATAATACTTCTCTTTCAACTCATCACAAACACACAAACTTTCTCATATAAGCAATGCATCCAAACACTCTTTTAAATATCTTTAGTCTTGTTCACTCATCCTCAATCTACTATGTACTTCAGTCCATCCACTGTGCACACTTACTCTAATCTCTTTCCTTTGCCTCTATCTTTTGGTCTCACAACATATGCATATTTAAGTATAAAAACCATTTCCTTGGTTTCCACTTTTTATAGAGTCTTCATTAATATTAGATTATTTGTTGTCCATAAGACATGTCTTAACCCTTAATACATCTAACTTACTAACATATAGCTCAAATTCCTTCTCACGAGTTGGCCATAGAATCTATGGGTCACACTTAATTAGTTATGCCTTTCAATTAGGGCTTAGTATCCCTTATAGGTATCATGGGGACCTATTCACCCATTTAGCATTATATCAATCAAATTAAGAACATATGATCACTTTCAACTATATGGGTCCACTCCATATAATCTCTAATAAATCTTCAAGTGATTATACCTGCCAAATCACTCTTTTGCTAAATCATAAATTCTCAAATATGATTATGTATGCAAGAACATGATGAAAAAATAAATAGTCAACTTTGAAGCTCCATATCTTTACTTGTACAAATATTTAGACCTTTTAACCAAATTTACTAGATACACCTTAAAGTCTTCTACAAATTTTCTTTTTACTACATCAAGAAATTCATCCTAGATCAAAGGCTATAGCTCAAAAACTAATCACTAGTTATCCCTCATAAGTTTGAAAATTCAAATTTCAATGGTCACTAAGCATATGTTAAACATTGAGAATGTTGACCCCATCTCATGCACCATAGCAACTTTGAATAAACACTTCCCATCAATCTCTATGGATTAGCCCGATATTTATCTTTCAACACTCACTGTTGATTTAAGATCCTCTCTTTTGTGATTGTGCCACTTGGCATCCTTGTGTGCCTTCTGTGCATATTGACCTATTGACTCTAATGATCTTTTTCCACTTAGTAGCCTCACATGTCTTATGAGAAACTTTGACATAATGACTAAATATGTACCACTTGATTACTTCTAATAAGATCATGTGCACTATTAGATCATTATCCAATTTTATTAAATGCTCATCATTAGATATTGATCATATTAACACTAACCATTGAATCTATCTAGACAAATTGACCTTAGACTTTGACATAGTTAAAATTTGAAGGTTTATAACTTGAGATAGAAAACACTTTAAGAGTTTAAATTTTTAGGGGACCTTCTTGGCACTAAATAAAAAAACTCCATGAAATGCTTTGACCTTAGTTGACATTTTGAGTACCAAAAATAAATGCACAAACTTGTCAGTTCATTCATATCTATATGATGTGCAGTGATGGTATGGCTTCTTTTAAGCTAGAAGATGCATGTTTCTTATTCCAAATGATCAAGTGACACACCTAAGATTTACCAAGACATATATGGATGCCTCACAACTTCTTTATCTTTATAGACCTGCATATGTGCTATATCTCTCCAAACCATCAATTGCCTATATCATGTAAACACTGAAGAACAATGCAAGAACATTGAAGAATATTAAAGAACACTTTTTCATTGTCATCCTAACATAAATGATACTTAATCAACCACCTTATTCACCTTGGAGACATCATTGAAAAACATCTAACAATCTCCCCCTTTATCATTAATGTCAACACCAATACAAAACACTTTCTCCCCCTTTGACACAATGACAAAGTGGGCTCAAATCCTGATCCTATAGACCTAAAAAGACTTCAAGGACCAATAATAGGAAAACACCACCTCTAAGAAATTATAATTACTCCCCCTAATATAGTACATACCTCTTCTTACCTTGATATTTTCAAACATGCTCTATGGCTACACTCTTCTTCGATCATACATAGCTTCTATGAAGACAAATCATACATGAACATCAAAAAATGCATGAAATTACCTTGAAAACATTAAGAGGGACTCCCACTAAGTCACCTAATCTTAGGTATCCTTTTATCACCTTGATATTTTGGATAAAAATATCTAAAAATAATCCAATTCTTCATACTAGTCTCTTTTAGAGGCCTTGTAGCCATACCTGGACCATGTAGAGCAAAACACCTTCTGTATGAAATTTCATGGTATGAAATTTCATATTTGGAGCATTCTCATATTCCCCATCATGCATGCCAAAAATAAACACACAAATCTTCCTCTACAACATACTTCCTTCACAAACCTACTAGCCAATTAGCCTTCTATTTGCACAAATTCTCCTTCATAAAACCAACCATTTTGACCCTTCAAGACCAAAACCCCTAAACAAGTTACCTAAATAATTTTACTATATACTACTGGAGTAATATCATGAACTAGTTTCCCTTTAACCAAGAACCTTATATTGATTTGTAGACATGGAGATGATTCCCAATCTTTGTCTTAGATACTCAAAAGTTACTTTTGTTAATGGTTTGGTCATAATGTCTGCAAGTTTTATATTGTAGGAACATACTCCAGATTAACACATTGATTGCTCACTTGTTCTATAAAAAATTAAATTAATATAAATGTGTTTAGTTTTTGAGTGCATTATAGGATTCTTTCATATATTAATTGCACTAATATTGTCATAGTAAATGGAACAAGCTTCTTTTTGCCTTACCTTATAGTCTGCCAAGGTTTGATTCATCCATATAACTTGAGTGCAACAATAGGTAGTAGATATATACTCAAATTATATAATGGATAGGCATATTAAGGCTTACTTCCTATTTAGCCAAGATACCAAGCATTCACCCAAGAATAAAACACCACCACTGGTACTTTTCCTATCATCCACACAACTAGCCCAATCTACATAAGTGTATGTCTTTAGAGTGAATTATTTGCTCTTGGGATACCATAAACCATATTCTATGGTGCCATTAAGGTACCTTAAAATTATTTTGACTACTTTAAAGTGATATTCTCTAAGATCATCTTGAAACCTACCAATAAGTCCTACTACTTTCATGATGTCAGGTCTAGAGGAAATGAAGTACAAAAGACTCCTAATCATGGATCTATACAAGGTTTGATCAACCTTTGGTGAGTCATCTTACTTATTCATCTTGTAACTTGTAATCATTGGTGTACTCATTGGATTACACTCCATCATATCAAATTTACTTAGCATATCATTGATGTACTTAGCTTGTGAAATAAATATCCCTATATCTAGTTAGTTAATTTGCAATCCTAAAAATAATGAAAGCTCTCCCAACATAGACATCTCAAATTCAGTCTTCATGACATCTACAAATTGTTTACTCATTTTATCATTGTCAGAACCAAATATTATGTCATCAACATAGACAAATACAAGTAATTGATGACTACATTTAGTCTTAATATACAAATTGCTATCAACTACCCCTCTTTTAAAATATTGACTTAAAATATAGTTGTCTACTCTATCATACCAAGCTCTAGGAGCTTATTTAAGACCATATAAAGCCTTATTCAATTTTCATACATATTATTGATCATGTTTTGCTATATTTGGGAACAATGGATTTTTATTCCTATTTAATAAACAAGTTTGAGTAGGGAAAATTAGTAAATAATATTCCTAATTATGGCTACTAATTTCTAAAATTTAATTACAATTTGACCTTTCTAAAAATAGTAAAAGATCAAGGAGAAATGTATCTTAGCTTATTTTAAGTTGTTTAGTCTAAGATAGGGTCTATAAATTTGCATACAAGACTGAGATACTATCGCAAACATGATCCTCAACTTTGTTTTTTGATTGGATAGGACCATCAAAACTAGACACCCTAGACTATAACACTATAGTCCTTCTCTGATGTTGTTGTCTTGAGGGTTTAAGCTTTCTAGGTTGTGTTTGCCTACTCAAGGTGAGCCTATGTACCAATTTTTAGGTCTTCATTGTCAACAAAACTCCCTATAGAGTTGATTTTTCATGTACTTAGATATTTTATGCAATTGAAAGAAACTTTGGTAAATAGGGAAAAGGGGTTAGTGTGTAAATGATACGCTATATGCACTTCACACCTTGTGTGTGGGCACACTTCCTACATACCAATACTCTGAGGAGGGATCAAGCTAATGTAGTTCTCCCATTGAAGTGCTTGGTGTAATAGTGAATGAAATGCAAGAAATGATAAAATTGGGTATACTTGAGATGGCTAAGGACTAGTCTGAAGACTTGATTTAGATTGAAAGTGTATAGGATAGTTATATGTAAAGAATAGGAAAGATTGCTTGAGTGGCCTTGCTTATATTCTTACTTTCTTGAATGATATTTTTCCAACCCTTCTAAATGGGCTTTGAATGGTCTTTTATAGGGGATTTAATTATCATTGGTTAAATGGATTTGCATTAGGCTGACATGAATTAGGATAAGGATTTGGAAAAATATGATAGTTTGGACATATTTTGCACTTGGACAACAATGCCAAAAAGGGGACACCCTAGGGTCTAGTGATATAGTCCAAGTTGGCCTTGTTGGCCTAGATATATAGGTTTTTTAGGTTTTGTTTATTGTCCCTGTATGAATCTGCCTATAAAATTTTAGATGCTGGAAGTTTATGAATTATTAGGAATAAGAAAAAAGGTGTCTAGAAGGGTTATGAAAGTAAGTAAGAGGGACCTAAGGATTGGCTATCATTATCCATGCTCAAGTTACCAATTTTTGAATTTTATATGAATACATTTGCCCTTCCTTTATTCTAGTGATATAACAAAGTGAAATACTAGGATAAAGGAAAAAAATAGAAAGCGTACCTAAACTTACCTACAAAGGTGAAGCCCATGAAGCTTGTGTGATGTTGCGTAATGTTAGATAGTTCATAGAGAGAAAATTATGAAAGTGTGAATCTATTATGATCTTGAGTAAGGCTAAGTAATGTTGGATTATGCTGGATGATGCTATACCAAAATTTATATATTGAATAGAGATGAGTGCTTAATTCCTTGAAAAGTGGCTCAAGAATAAAAAGGATAGCCCTTTGGTTCCATTATCACCTACTGAGTGAAGCTAATGAATCATGAATGTGATAACTGATTTTAAGACTATATGTTTAATCCCTTTGAATAGGTGGCTCAAGAATATAAAGGCTAGCCCCCGTGAGGTGAAGCTATGAAGTGATATCGGTATAGAATAGTTGTCATATGAGATGGCTCATGGAGCCCATGGATGTTCTAAAAATATGATAATATGGCATGGATAGCCAAATGTATGCTATAAATTAGGCCACTTTTGGCCATTTCAAAAGATGGAGGTTAGGCTTATATGAAAGTCACTCTAAAATTGATGCAATGTGCTTATGTGAAAGCCAACTTGGGAACTCAGGTACTCGAGAAGTTAGACTTGTATGAAATTTCAACTTTAAGAATGATATCAACCACCTGTAGATGGAGTAAGGCACATATCTATTGATAATGCTTGGGTAATAAACTAAACTCAAAAATAAAAGAAGACCAATATGTTGTGCACATTACCCCTAATCACTAGTGTCTAAAACATTATTCTAATCTAGAAGTTATGTCAACTACCTAATCTAAAACTAAAAGTGAGAGTAATCATGCCATGCATGATACCCCCTATATTTAGATTTCTTGAGAAAATTGTACTAAAACTATTAATTTTGACTCATATAGATGTGCAAAAATTGTAGCTGAGCTAAAATTTTTGCCCATTACTGGAAAACTTGGGTGTTTTTCTTCCTGGACAAGAGTGCCAAAATGAGGACACCCTTGTGTTTGGTGCTTCTATCTATTTCTAGTGTTGTTGTCTTGTGTTGAAATTGGTTGTTAATCTAGAATCATCACTATTTTTTTATTTTATTCTGACTAGTTTGACCTTTAGATTCTGAACTGGTGATCTAAATACTAATGTTTCAACTGTTAGGATTTTTGATCTCTATGAAAAAACATGTGTAGTGTAGGATTGACATAACTTGGATGGTGTTGTCATGTAGAAGATGCCCCTAGTGGGTACGTATATCGATGTGTGTCTCAAATGTAGAAGTAGGAATACCCCCTCAATGGGTAGAGTGAAGCAATCAAGTAGTTGGATGTCACTACACACACTCAAAAGAGATCAAGTGAAGCATGGTAATGTAGATAAATTGACATACAATAAATTGAAACAACAAATGTAAGTCCTAGCATGATAGTAGTAATGTAAAGCATGATTTATGCATACAATTGAAATGTTTTTGGTATTTTGACATTTTTGAATATTTTTGTGTTTTGATATAATCTATGTATAGGAGAAACTAGGATGAAATGATATTAATCGATGAGTCTCATGGGAGACTCCCTATCATGGTGTCTTGTATCATGGTGGCTCATTTAAAACCAATCATAGTGGGTTGCTACATGAAATAGGTCTTAAAAAACTCACTCGTAGTGAATATTTATCTAAAGTGGTACTCTATGATATGTATGATTGAGAAATAGATCAAGATGGAACTGAAACCTATGTTGGTGGCTTGTTTAATACCAATCATAGTGGGTTGCTACTTGAAATAGGTCCTATAAAATGTGGTCATAGTGAATATTTCACTGAAGTAATACTTTGTGATGTGTATGACTAAGAAATATATTGAGATGGAATTAAAAATTATATTAGTGGCTCATTTAATACCAATCGTAGTGGCTTAATACTTGAAATAGGTCCTAGAAAACTTGGTTGTAGTGAATATTTCACTGAAGTAGTACTTTGTGATGTGTATGTGTATGGAATTGTACTATATATGCCATAGACTACACTATTTTATGTAGGCTAAGATTTATGTATTAGTCTCTAAATTTTCTGAGTAGGTGGGATAAGAGATATCTTATGAGGCTCTGTCTGATAAACCACATTACTCTCACAATGAGTAACTAATAATTCATGTGAAGGAATGTCTTAGGAGGACTCAGTCATAGAGGAATGATGTCTATGCTTTCATGATGAAGGAGATATTGGTGCCCCCTGTGTGAATGTTGTGATGCCATTATCAATACATCTATTAATGCATTTCCTAGGTTCATAACAATCATTATCTTTGTGTCCATGGATACAATGGTAGTTGAAAAAGGGCCGATGTGGCTACTTGTGTAGGATATGTGGATCATGTTGATGAGTAAAAGGTAATGTGATTAACCTCCTATCTAGTAGTGTTAATAATATAAAATATGGGTTATCCCTCTCTAAATCAAAGTGTAATGGTGCCCTACTATTGTTTTTTATAGTGCTTATTATAGGTTGTGATTTTTGGCTTTGATATGTAACATTGCTTGCAACCAATTGAGTAGGTGAAGGTGTATATACATGATTAGCACTAGGGTACCTTTGAAGCATTTGTATTGTAATATAATTTTCCAATGTTGTGATATTTTCATGTAATAGTTGATTTTGCATTTTTAAATCTAAAAATAGCTTGCTCATGGTGGTGATTTGATTCCTTAGAGTCTCACAAGTGCAAACCTTAGTTTCTTCCAATTGAACATGTAAACACATATGTTGAAGAGGGTTTGAGGAAGCTATAGGCAGAATGTATGCATTAAGAGAAATAGTATAGGCTACTTCACCTATTAGAGGGGTGATAGCATGGACCTGGTTAGAGGGAAAGTAGTTATCACCCTCTTGAGGGAGAGGAGGAGAAATGATTTCTTTCCTCTACATGAGATATGACATTGAAACAAGAGTAGCCAAAGAGGCATATAAATCTAGGTAGAAACTATGCATGTAAGCTAAAATGCATGTAAGTAGAGTTATAAATTGTATATAAATATGATTATAGATAACATTCCACATGAAATATAACAAACAAGGGATAGAAAACATGAATTTGTGCACGTATGCATAAGAAATTGTGACATGTGTTGACATTTCTAATGTGTTTAGCATGATAAACTTGCATATTTTTTCCTATGAGAGATAGAGATTAAAGGTTAAAGAGCATGAAATTTTTCATGAATGCATAAAGAGTTTAGACATGTGAAATAACATTTTTAATGTGTTTAGCATAATAATCTTGAAATTTTTTCCATATGAAAGATAGAAAGTATGCAAAAGGCATATTGAAATCTTGTGTAATTTTAGCAATAAATGTTATAATATCATCCCTTATTATGAAATTAAGCATGAAATGCAAAGAATAGAACTTTGTACTAATTTATGATAGACTTTATCATTCATGTACATGATAGGACCTATTATGGTTCCTTATTATTTGCAAGAAATGTAAAAAAAATTTGTAAATAACTAAGCATCTTTTTTGTAATTTAGCTATGGATGTAAGGTGATACCTCAAAAAGCAAATAGGTGTTAGTATATGCAACTAAGGATTTTTCATAAATATTTATGCAAAATAATATGAATTTTTTAATTTAAAATTAATTTTTTGAGTTTGATATGCAACTAAAAATGCAGAAAATGATTGGAAAAGTATTGGAAAATAACTGGGAACTAGTTAATGCAACTAGGGTTTTTTGAATGAATTTTTAAAATTAGTATGATAATTTTAAATTTTTGATATGAATTTATAGAAAATTTATATAATTTTTCTTAGGAAATTTTTAAAAAACTAGAAAATATTTCTAAAATTAGCAATATATTTTCATAGTGTTTGTAATGTCTTTGTATGCAAAAAGGACCTAGTATGTGCAAACAAGGGTTTCTATAAAATATATGATAATTTTTAAATTTATTTGTAGATTTTTTATTTTTAAATATAGGAAAAATCAAGAAATTATGGGAAAAAATCAAAAATAATTTACCCTAAGGTTTCCAAGGTTTTTGTTCTAAAATTTTAAGTCGAGTTCACCAAATGTTTTGTTATTTTTGGGAATAATGGAGTTTTATTCCTATTTAATAAACAAGTATGAGTAGGGAAAATCAATAAATAATATTACTAATTATGGATACTGATTTGTGAAATGTAATTTCAATTTGACCTTTCTAAAAATAGTAAGAGAGTAAGGAGAAATGTATCTTAGATTATTCTAAGCTGTCTGTTCTGAGACAAGGTCTGTAAATTTGCATGCAGGACTGAGACATTGTCGCAAATAGGATCCTAGAATTCATTTTATGATTGGATAATAGTCCTTCTCTAGTTTTTTTGTCTTCAGAGTTTAAGATTTTTGGGTTTTGTTCTCCTGCTCAAGGTGAGCTTGTGTACCAATATTTAGGTCTTTTCTATCAACAGAACTCCTTGTAGATCTAATTCTTCATTTACTTGGATCTTCTATGCAATTGAAAGAAACTTTATCAAATAAGGAAAATAGGTTAGTGTGTAAAGAATACATTGGATACACTTCACACCCCATGTGTGGGTATGTTGCCTGCATACCAATACTCTGAGGAGAGATCAAACTAATGTAGTTCTCCCATTGAAGTGATAGATGTAATAGTGAATGAAATGCAAGAATTGCTAAAACTAGGTATACTTGAGATGGCTAGGGACTAGTTTGAAGACTTGATTTAGCTTGAAAGTGTATATATTTATTGTATGCATAGAATAGGAAAGATTGCTTGAGTGGCCTTGATTGTATTCTTGCTTACTTGAATGATATTTTATCAACCCTTTTAAATGGACTTTGATTAGCCTTTATAAGGGGATTTAATGATCCAGAGGTCAATTTAAAAATATGTTAGATCATATTGAAACCTAAAACATTATTTATTTCCCATTGAGACCTTTCCAATGGTATGTAGAATGCAAAAAATGGAGCTTGGGTGCTCCTTATGCAGCTGGTCAAAGTTCTAGTCAAGCTCATCAACATTGGTCAAAGATGGTCAAACTATAGAAAATGACCATTATGTAACAATTTTAAATTAGTTCCATGGCATATATCTCATCATAACTTTTTTGACACATTTTATGGTTCAAAAAATGGAGTCTATATGTGTAAGTTATGGCCAGTCAAACTTGGTCAATAGGGTGACATGGTATAAACGTGGACCAATTAAATGTTGGAACGTGGACAAATCAGCATGGGACATGTGGGAAAATTTTAAAGTGACATGTGGAATAGATGTGGAATCATTTAAAATATTTAAATATAATAATGTGGAAATATTTCCACATGCACAGATAAAGATAAGTTTATCATCCCCTTTTATGTGGGATATGAATAAAACACTAAAATGTTGCCTACAGGATTCAAACCCTGCCAACTTTGGCAAAAATATAAGTGACCCACAATTGAACCCATGGGTCTCAAACACTATATAAAGTGCATAAAATTATATTTGAAACAATGTATTTTTTCGTGAAGACAATTCAGGCTTAAGGAGTAGTCTTCACTCTTCCTCGGTTTTGAGGTATCGAGAGGCATTTTCAGAATTCAGAGTAAACTAGATATTTGTTCTAGACTCTGAGTTGGTTCCAATAATATGTGGAATATATATATTTGAGGCTATTTTATTCAATTTTTAATTCCTCAAAATGAAGCATTGCAGATTGTGTAATGTCCAATATAGAGACCAGTATGCATATATTCCAAGTTTTGAGAAACCTGGAGAGATTTCCACTTCTCAATGTAAACTAGTAATTTGTCCTAGAATCCAAGAATATTTCAATAGTATGTTGAAATCCCTATGATTATTTTTTTAAGACCATTTTATAAGTCTATTTTGAGACTTTTCGGTAGAAATCCATAGGATTGTGAGATTGTATTGTCAGCAGAGGATTGGAAGATCTATTTGTGCTCTGGAGCTTTCAAGATTTCAGATCTATTGCCAAAATTATAAGAAGTATCAAAATATCCATTTTAAAATTGTGAGGGTAGGCCATGCAATCACTTTTTAAGGAAATGGATTGATTCGTACTATAAGCAAACCTGGAGACATAGGCATTTGACGAACTCCATAATCAACTCTTGTGCAGTGTGGAGATGCGCTTGTCATGGTGTGTATTTTTTTTCATTGATTTTATTTAAGTTGATTTCTTTACAAAATAATTTTTGGTATTTAATTAATTTCAAGGATCTAAGGTAAACATTTATTGTGCACTAAATTAGTGTAGAGTTTACAGATCATTTAATGATCATGGATTAAATGAATTCATATTAGGCTGACATGAATTAGGATAAGGATTCAAGAAAATATGACCATTTGGACCTATTTTTCACTTGGAAAACAACATAAAAAGGGGGACACCCTAAGGTCTAGCGCTACAGTCCAATTTGGGCATTGTTGTCAAAGAGACATAAGTTTTTGGGGTTTTGTTTATTGTCCTTGTATGAACTTGCCTATAAATTTTTAGATGATGGATGTTTACAAATGATTGGGAATAATAAAAAAGGTGTCTAGAAGGGTTATGAAAGTTAGCAAAAGGGACCTATGGATTAGGTGTCATTATCCATGCTCGAGTTACCAATTTTTGCATTTTATATGACTATAGATCACTTGACAAGAATAATCCTTCAGGTAAACCAATGTACACTTATTCTAAGTTACCATTCAAAAAGGCATATTTCACATCCATTTTGTATACCTTAAAATATCTGAAACTAAAATATGCCAAGAAGAGCCTAATTGCTTCCATCTTTGTCACTGGAGAAAAATTCTCATCAAAACATATTCCTTCAACTTGAGCATATCCTTTACACACCAATCTAGCTTTATTTCTTGTGACCTCTCCTTTCTCATTCATCTTATTTCTAAAACCCCACTTAGTGCCTATCACATTCTTAGTTTTTGGTCTAGGAACCAGATCCCATATTTCATTCTTTACTATTTGATCAATTTCTTCATCTATAACACATGTCCGAATTTCATCTTTACTAGCTAGAAAGTTTTGGGTTCAACGGGTGACAACAAGATAGTGTTTTATTGATTTTGATTGATAAACATTCTTCTTCTAGTTTGCAACCTTGCATTAACATTACCAATTACCTGGGAGACAAGATATACTTTTGTATACTCTTAGATGGAGATTTGGTGTCAAGTCTTGCTTCTTCCTCTTCATCTTCATCATCTATTTGAATAGACAACTCATCCTTATTTGAAATAGAATTTTAAATAGTATCACTTCCTTACAAGTTTGACTTCTTTACTCTATTTGTCTCATCTACACTCACATTTGAGCTTTCAACAATCTTGTGAAGTCTATTTTTAAAGCATCTATAGGCAGAGTTGATAGAAGAGAGCCTAATAAGATGCCCTCATCATATCTTGAATCAAATTTTCCAAGATTTTATTCATCCATTTTGATATAACACTTGCTCCTAAATATTCTAAAATGTTTGACATTAGCAAATCTATTCTTCCATACCTCATATGGATTCTTATCACCATTTAATCTAATTTAACACCTGTTAATATTGTAAATTGAAGTGTTTGTTGTCTCTTCCTAATAACCATCTAATATTTTAGTATCTTGAAGTATAGTTCTACTCATTTCTTGAACAGTTCTATTTTTCCTTTCAACAACACCACTTTGTTGTCATGTTCTAGTAGCAAAATATCATATTCTTATCCCATATTCATCACAAAATTCATCAAATTAATGAAACCAGAACTCACCTCCTCTATATAATCTTACACACTTAATTTTGAATTCTTTTTCATTTTCCACAAGTGATTTGAATGCTGTAAATATTGTAAATGCTTCATATTTCTCTTTAAGAAAGCATATCTAAGTCATCCTAATGAAATCATCAATGAGAATCATGAAATAGTTTTTACCTTGAATACTTTGGGTTCTCATAGGTCCACACAGATCAACCTGGATCAATTATAATGGCCCTATAGTGTAATATTCCTCAGATTTGTATCTCTTCTTGATTTGCTTACCATGAAGACATGCTTTGGAGAGAGAATGAGGAATTTTGGTAATTTTTGGCATGTCTTAATAACCCATTTAAACTAATCCTTACTATATTATCAAAATTTATATTTCCACGTCTTCTATGCCAAATCTAGCTTTCATCCAATTGACTCATGAAACATTCCTCTGTCTTGGGTTCATGCAAGATATACAAGTTATTTTTTGCTTTATGAATGTTTGCAATTATTTTTCTAGATTTTTCCCTTTTAACTTCCCATTCCTTTTCATGAAAGGTTAGAATATTTCCTTGCTCACACATTTGACTCACACTTAAAATATTATGTTTCATGTCTTCTACATATAATACATTCTAGATTCTAGTGTGACCATTGTCAAGACTCACAGTACCTTTTCCAATAATATTAATAGATTTGTTATCACTGAATTTGATTGGTCCTAGATTAGTCTTATTTAGAGGGATAAATTTTCTCTTGTATCATATCATATGACTTCAACACCCACTATCTATGTACCACTTCTTGTTCTCATCTTCTTGAATGTGAAAAGTTGATAGAATAAAAATTGATTTGTCCTTTGGTACACTATAAGAGTTTTGTTTCTTTTCTTCTTATTATTTCTTAGGCTTAGCTTCCTTGAACCATTTGATGGTGTTAATGACTTGTATGTCCTTTTTCCAAAAGTATCTTTATAATTCTTGGCAATATGACCTTTCTGATTGCATTTGTAGCAAACCATTCTTATTAAAGTGAACTCAACTTGCCTTACCTGATTTAGACAAAATCTTACAATGTGTCTTATGTCATAACAATTGAAACACTTGAATTTATTTATGTGATTTGACTGATGATTCCACTAATTTTTAGAAAGTCTTCTACACTCTTTATCCATGTGACCAAATTGATTATAAGTATAGCATTAACCACTAAAATTTACATACCTCATGGAATTTAGTTGTCTAATATGATTTATCCTCATTCTACTAACATCTTTTTCAGGGACACTACTAGAAATGCTACTCAGGTGTTTAACTCCTTTTCTAGGACCATCTTGGAAAGTGTTACAACAGCTCATATTAGTGTTGCAAAGAAACCCCTATCTAAATTTGAAAGTCAAATTGTTGCCAAATGGAAGGTTTTAAACCTTATCCCCGGGCATGATCATTCCAAAATTCTTTAGAGACTTCATATTAAAAGGATACCACCTAAACCCAATTGGATGAAACTCAATTTTGATGGGGCATCCAAGTTGAGTGGTAAAGCAAGTGGAGGAGGAATAATAATAAATTAAAAAGGAGGGAAATCTGCTATCTATGCTGGTGGCATGGGTTGCTAGAGCAATAACTATGCTGAAGCTATGGCCTTACTTTGGAGATTAAAGTTAGTTATATCCCTAGGAATTAGAAATTTGAATATTCAGGGAGATTCTAAGTTGGTCATAGATGTCATTAATAAAGCATCTAACGTTGGTATCCATCTAAAAGACATCATTATAGACATCCAATTTCTTTTACAAAAGTTTTTTGAAGTTGAGATTACCCACACCTACAGAGAAGGTAATAGGGTCACTGATGCTTGTGCCAACCCTTGGTCAGAAATTCTCAGGATGGAGGGTATGGGGGCTCATATACCCCCAAACATTAGAGAGATCATTCAGAAGGAGATGACAGAGCATGAATGATGCACATTGATGATGAAGATAGCTTTTGAAGGCAGTCCACGTGGAGAAGGCCATTACGGATCATGGAAAATGATAACCTTAGTACTTCCTTGATTGTCATGATTAACTCCTTGTATCATGAGGTGGAGGTGCGAGATTCACATCATGAAAACCAAGGGGAATTATTTTCAATCGTGAAAGTAGATGTCACCACGGTGGGCCATTTTGTAAAATGAGCCTTCACATCTACATTCAGTGCAAATGAAACTGAGGGCTTGTTACTTGCTCAAAGCTCAAGGTAGTAATTGGGGTATGAAGAGCTAGAAATTCAAGAAATTTTGGAGGTCACTGGTCGGAAATAGGCTTCTCAAGTTTTTGAGGTCACTGAAGAGCAGGGTGTTGATTCTAGGGGAACTACTGATAATAAGGAGAAGATGCATGTAGAATAAGTTGGTGAGGGTTCAGAGAATGAGAATGATTGGAAAATAGATATTGGGGCCTTGAAGGTCTACATTTAAAATCTGGAAAAGGTCTTCACCAAAGGCCTTTGAAATAACATTCTGCTAAATATGACTATGTTGGAAGCGGTGGGTAATCCAGGGAATGCTGACAATGCGAACAATGAGAATCTTAAGGATCTTGTTAATTCTATAGTTATGTAATTTTGTCCTTTCTAACTCTGGTCTTTCCAGTGTTTTGTTTTGCTTATGTCTTTGTTTCTCGGCTATGCCATTGGTTCGGTGCTGGCATCTTTTGTTTGCCAGCCTTCCTGTCTTTTTTTATTGTATAGGGTTTGGCCCCTAGTTTTCCACCTTAATTAATCAAAAACATCTTTAGTCCAAGACTGATTGTTGACCCTCAAGGTCTAATTGTCTTTGTTCACATTAATCTTCACTTTATCTTGATTAACAATCTTTTATTCTTATTTATAATCAAATCCAACTCTATCACTAGCATGCTTTTGACTATTTAGAATATTATCTAGATCACTTGATCTCTTTTTAAACATCACAAATGACTTCATCTTATTGGATGCCTTTTCTAACTCAAATTTCAATTACTCATTTTCAATCACATACCTTGAACACTCATCTTATTTAGCTATCAAGTTTGTAGATAGGAAATCCAATTGACTATTTAGATTCTTGACTATGCCTTTATATTCCTTGAAGTCACCATCTATTCTAGCCTCATACATACTAAATTTATCCGCATATTCCTTCATATGTAACTTCAAATTAATGGTATTCTTCTTCTCAATCTTCAAATCTTCAAGGGAATTTAACAACTTAGTCTCATAGTCCTCATTATCTTCTTCATTATCTATATCATACCAATTAGACTCCTTTTGATATGAGCAACTTCCTTTCTCAGCCGTGTAGAGGACTTCATCTTCAATAGGACCATCATATTTAGTATCAAACTCTGAATCATTGTCTTTACTCTCATTTGATGAGATGCAATCTTTATTTTTGTAGATAATCTTCTTGTCATTATACCTCTTGAATATTTTCTTCATTTTATTAGACCTGAATGTTTTCTTGCCATCATCTTGGTCTTCATCATGCTCTTCATCATCATACTTACTATGCTTATGAGAGAACTTATTGGCAAAGTGTCTTGCCTCTCCAAAATTGAAGCATTTGGATAGTAGTTTACCCTTAAACTTGCATGAACCTATTTTTAATTTTCTTGTAGACAAAGCAATTAGTTTATATTCATTAATATCATCATATTTGAATTCTTTACCTTGATTTATCTTCTCTTTTTGCTTTATTTATGTCTTGAATGCTAATTCCTTCTTTGGTGGTTTGTCCTCATCAACTCTCATCTCATAGGTAGTAAGGATGCCATGCAGTTCATCCATCTTCAACTAAGTGAGATCATGACTTTCTTCTAAAACAAAAACTTTTGAATCAAATTTGAGTGTAAGAGTCATCAATACCTTATGTATTATAGTAGCTTCATTAATTACCTCTCCAAAACCTTTGATCATATTTACCACGTCATCAACCCTTAGAAGATAAGATGCCACAGTATCTTCTTCCTTCATTTTGAGACTTTCAAATTGCCTTCGGTGGGTCTACAATTTAGACAATTTTACCTTTAAGTCTCATTCATAGATAGTCTATAATTTGTCCTAAATTTCCTTGGCATACTTTCAATTTTTACTTTGGTGAACTCAACCTCAGATAAACCACAAATGATAGCATTCATAGCTTTAAAATTATTCTCACTCAACTTTTTGTCAGCAACACTAGTTGGAAGAATAACCAGTGTAGTATAACCATCTATGATAGATTGCCAAGTATCAAACCCTATAGACATTACGTGTATCCTCAACCTTGTACTTCTTAAAGTATAATTTTATCCATTTAGCAATGGTCCTTATTTGTGAAGAAACCCTTCTTTTGTTGACTTGTCATATTGTACCTTAGATCACCTTCAAGTGGTTAAACTTTCAATGAAGATCCTGCTCTCATACCAATTAGTAGAGGTACAATCACTGAGAGTGGGGGTGAATCAATGATGCTAGATAATCATATTAAAATTTAATCCTTTCAAACTCTTTAATCAAACACCATAATCATTAATAGAGAATATAAGATATTCATTATAATGAATAAGAAATATGATTCAAGATCAAACACACAACACAAGAATTTTTTGAGAAACCCTCATGGGGAATAAAACCCACTCTCAATACCACATACACATTGATTACTTGTCTTATAATATGATCACAAACATGAGACCTTTTATTGAAGTACCCACTTCATAAGGAGCACCCATCGCTAAAATATAAACAAGCACCAACTTGTTCTAGTTTATGAGCACCCACATAACACTTATGAAAATAATAGCTCTAAAACTCTAATTTTATTTCAATTTGGTTAGAGAAATAATGTATAATACTTCTATTTCAACTCATCACACACACACAAACTTGCTCATACAAGTAATGCATCCAAACACTCTTTTGGATCTCTCTAGTCTTCTTCGCTCATCCTCAATTTACTCTATACTTTAGTTCATCCACTAAGCACACTTACTTTGATCTCTTTCCTTCATCTCTATCTTCCACTCTCATAACACATGCCTATTCAAGTCTAGAAACCATTGCCTTAGTTTCCACTATTTATAGAGTCTTCATGAATATTAGTTTCTTTATCAGCCATAAGACATTCCTTAACCATTAGGATATCTAACTTACTAACACATAACTCAAATTCTTTCTCATAGGTCAGCCATAACATCTATGAGTGAAAATTAAGAAGCTAAGCCTTTCAATTATGCCTTTGTAGCCCTTATAGGTCTCATAGAGACCTATTCACCCATTTAACATTCTATCAATCAAATTAAGAGCATAGGATCACTTTCAACTATATGGGTCTACTCCATATAATTTCTAAGACATATTCAAGTGATTGCTCCCACAAAAACATGCTTCTACTAAAGCACAAATACTCAAACATGATTTTTTATTCAAGAACACAATTAATGAACAAACACTCAAATTTTAATATCCATATCTTCACATGTATAAACATTCAAACCTTTTAACTAGGTTCATTAGATGCACCTTGAAGTCCTCTATAACTTTACTTTTTACTACATCAAGAAATTTATCTTGGATCAAAATTTATAGCTCAAAAATTAAGCACTAGTTCTCCCTCAAATTTGAAAATTCAAATTCTTATGGTCATTAAGCATTTATTAAAAATTGAGCATGTTGACCCCATCTTGTACACCCTAGAAACTTTTAACAAGCATGCTCTATCAATCTCTATGGATTAACCCATTCTTTATCTTACAACACTCACCATTGATCTAAGATCTTCTCTTATACAATCATGCCACTCGGTATCCCCACATGCCTTCTATGCATATTGACCTATTGACTCCAATGAGATTCTTCCACTTGACAATTTCACCCATCTTATAAACAACTTTGACATATTGGCTAAATACACATCGTTGGACCACTTCTAACAAGATCATGTGCACCATTAGATCATTATTCGATCTGAAGAAATGCTCACCATTAGATCTTGATCTGATTAATGCTCACTATTGGATCTTTCTAGAGAAATTAACCTCAAAATTTAATGTAGCTAAACTTGATGGTCTCTAGCCCATCATAATATGTAAGAGCAACTTTGAAGGTTTATAACTTGAGCTTGAAAACACATCAATATTCCAAATTTTTAGGGGACCTTCTTGGCACTAAAGATAGAAACTCCATAAAATCCTTTGACCTTAGTTGACTTTTTGAGTACCAAAAATAAATGCATAAACTTGGTGGTTTATTCATATCTATATGATGTGCAGTGACGGTCTGGATTTTTTTAAGCTAGAAGATGCATGTTTCTTATTCTAAATGATCAAGTGACACACTAGAGCTTCACCAAGACATCTATGGATGAATCAAAACTTCTTCTTTGACCTTACATACCTGTATATGTGTTATATCTCTCTAAACCATCAATTGTTTATATCAAGCAAACACTAAAGAACAATGCAAGAACATTGAAGCACACTTTGTCATTATCATCCTAACACACACAATACTTCATCAACCACTTTGGTCACCTTGGAGAAATCATTGAAAAACATCCAACATAGGTTTGTATTGGTTATCTTGGTGATTTGAAAGAGGATCTTTATATATGGCCAAATGAGCATTAGCCTAGTTCAAAGCTTGAGATTTAGTTTGTGTTTCATGGTTTTTTAAGGCAAATTCATAGGCTTGTTGATGTTTACAAATGATATAATCATGATCAAAATTGGGACCAAGAAGGAAATCCCTAGCCAAATTATGAAGTTGCCTACAAGTTTCATGAGAATGACCCCAACTAGCATGAAATTAACAAAATTTATTGGGATCATACCAAGATTTCATGGAATGAGTGGGATCGAGTCTTGTGGAAGAGGCCTCGATAGACATTTTTGTAATTCCATTAAGGATAAAGTTTTATAAACATTGAGGTTATTTGAATAAGGTAAATGAGGATTAGTGATGTGGTTGGGAGGGGAAGCTTGTCCTAGAGTTTGGTTAGGAATAACAACTTGAATAGTATGAATGGTATCATAAAATCTAGTTAAACCATCATTCATATCATGATGATTCTTATTTTTACTATTATACAAGTACTCATAGAAGGTTGGAATGTCTTGAATTGATGCACAAGGAAATCTTGATGATTGGCTTGGTTAATGGCCTCTTCCAAAGTACGTGGAGAGAAAGTTTGGACTCGATATTGCAATTTAGGAAAAAGAGCATTGGTAAATAGATGAAAGAGGTTGTCATCTACCATATTATGTTTACATTTTGTAGACAAGTTCTTCTATCATTTGATGAAAGCTTCTATGGTTTTGGGCTCAAGTTACTTATAATTTATAAAATGGGCTAAGGTATTTTCAGGGATATCACTAGTTTGGAACTCTTGGACTAGAGCATCGACTAAGTCTTCCAAACTAGTGACGGAATGAGATTTGAGTTGGTTGTACCAATATAAATCATCACCTGTGAGAGTATTTGTTAATATCTTGGTATCAGTAAAAGTATTTAACTTGACCCAATCTTTATATAGATTTTTTAGATGTTTTTAAGTGCAGAGTATGATTAATTGACCCATTATAATTAATGGTAGGGGTGATACCTCTTATATCTATGCTATAAATTTGAGATGTAAGAGGCTCATTTTGAAGGTGCTTGATTTTTTGTTAACAAGAAGAAGTTGAGGGATAAGATTACCATGGGAAACCCAAAGAGGAGGTGAAGGAGCATTTGGTTATGTGTGCCCTATGTAATTGATGTAGGAGCATCTACATACATCTTCAGGCAAGACATGGTTACGTTGGGATGCAATTCATGTTTGATTTCAAATTCAAATTATTGTATTTTCCATCCAAAAATGTTATTAATGAGGAGTAAGTGTAAAAAAAAAGGTAAAAAGTCAATGTAAAAAGTAAAAGAGTGAAAGTGGTTAAAAGAGAATCTCTTACGTTGGGGCTGTTGAGAAAATAAAGGAGTGGTTGAAATTATTTCAACCTTGGTATATTGTTGCAAATTACAAACTAGTTTTTCTCCACATCTTCAAGAAGCAAATCCAATAGTCTACAATTTTGTTCCTCCAAAATTTGGTTGCTATTTATACAAGACTGTGATTCGTAACCAGAAATGTAGCGTCCATTTCCAGCAGTAGCTAAACTTCATCCCTGGCAAACCTGAATGCGGTAACTTAAATTTGTGTGGAAGAGAATGAAGAGGTAGACGGAATGTCCAGAAGAGAGTCTGGGAAATTGAAGTTGGCTATTTGTCCTCTAAGGCAAAACACTGCATAGTCAAAAGCACAAGTGGCCTTCTGAGGGGAATCATATGACCCCAACCAAATTTTGGTAGTGGAATTGGTAATTCTGACTTCTAAAAACCATTTCCCCTCTTTTTCTCATTTAGACTCCCTTGAAATGTGGTGGTGTCCTGTGTAAGCTATTTTGAAGTGGAGTCTGAGAATAGTTTTATGTAGCATCATTTGCATAGTCCTAATGGGAATAAAGTTATGGCCTATTGGCCATGGTAATGGGACATAGTCTAAATAGGAAACATATGAAAGTTTTAAAGTTATGGGCATATGGTAATGAGTGTTGTGACAGAGATGTATGTCTCCATTTGTCAGCCATAAGCTGAGTCGAAGGAGGAGGAGGTTTATTTTGTGAGGCCGAGCTGCTTGGATCTCTCCATCTCGAATGCAAGGGGGAAGATAATGCCCATTCTACAAAGCTTGTGAAGCCAAGGGAAAAGATTCAATGCTACGACATTTTATCTACACAGTCCTGAGAGGTGTGGGCGAAGCTCATTTTTGGGTATGGTCGTAGGAGCTCACCATAGAGAGCTCGTTGTTAGAACAAGCCTATAAGTTGGTGTTAGACATAGAGTTCACAAGTAAGAAGGGCGAAGACAGTCACATTTGCACAGTCCTGAGCCAAGGGAGGTTGTTTATTTGTTAAGGGTTGTGAGGCATGCAGATCAGGGTGAGTCAATAGACACAATACAGAATTTAATGAGTATATACTTGGACATCTTTCTTTCTTCTATTTTGTATGGCTGCGGCCATGAAGACGTGTATAGATGCTTTAAACAACATAATTCGAGTATGGAAGTTTATTAAAGCCTTTAGGCCTTGAACGCGGGAGATACAGATATGCAGACCGAGATTGTGTATTGAATGAGCATGTGTTTTATTTTGTATATTCTTCTACTTAGAATGAGGTACGTATCATAAAAGGTGTCTATTATGTATGACCTTAAGCCAGGTTAAGAGGTACCATGTTTTTAAGGGAGGAAATAAACATTCAATTTTAGAGGGGTAAATATTGTTGTTTGCAGCCGGATGAAAGTGCACCATTTTTGGTATCAGAGCTAGTAAGCTCCTGGAAAAAGGAAAATTTTGTACTCTTCTAATCAATTTTTGCAAAGATAATGTACTTGTGAAGTTGTAAATAGAAGAAAAAAATTTGCAGTGATTGAAGCAAGTGAAGAAGGTAATAAGAAAGTTATTGACAAGTTGTTTTCAAGCTCTTTAAAGAGTAATTGTTGTTGCAGTGAGGAAGTTGCAGGTTCAAGGCAATCAAGCCATTGAGGCTTAAGAGGAGAAGAAGCCAAGGAAGGCTTAGTGAAGGTCCAGGAGAAGCTCTAGAAGAAGAGCATAGTGAATGCTCAAGAGAAAGATCCAAAGCAAGGTAAGCTTGGATTTGTGAAATTATTGATATTTAGTTAAAGTAGTGTCATATTTCAGACCGTTGACTCAGTATGAAGCTCAATAAAGCCATTAAGGGGGATCAAAAGACTAGGATGCAAAAGGCCTAGGTGAGATCAAGGAGATTGTCAAAAGACCAGTCAAGGAGAAAGGCTTGGGTGAGACAAGTGGACCTAAAGGGATCAAGAGACCAAGGTGGAAAAGACTTGGGTGAAGATCTCATAAATGGAAATATTGCTGAGAAAAGAGAAAAGTAGCAAGGTACATGAGGGCACCAAGAAGAAAGCAAGCATCCAAAAGAAGAAAGGTATGACAAGTATTGAAATTGATAAAGAGATTGATAGTTTGAAAAGAGATTTAGCTAATTTTGTAGATAAATATGAGTCTTGGATGCAGATGGACAAGCAAGCATGGGTATGGCCAATGAGGAAGAGGTTGAAGTGGCCAATAGATCTCCTAATGAAGAGGAGAAGAAGGCAAAATGACATTGCCAAGAAGAGAGAAGCCCATAGAGGCAAGAGGATGAAAAGGTTGCCAAGTGAGCAACAGGAGAAAGAGGTGGAGAATAAGGTTCTCATTATGGAGAACAAGAGAAGAGAAGAAAGATAAGATGAAGTGCCAGGAAGAGCACTTGAAAAGATAAGAGTGTTGGTGAAGAGAACACTCATAGGGACCTTGTGGTCTCTTATTTTTATATCTAATGTTGTCTTTGCATGGGTAATTGCAGGTATGAGTAGACTTGTGAAGGTCAAAAGAAAGGCCTTGAAGAATGAAGAGATTGGTGCAAGAGAAGCCACCAAGTACAAAAGTGAATGTGTAGTAGAAAAGAAAAAGTTTGTTGTTGTTGATAAAGAAGGAGAGATGGATTGGTTAATGCATGAGGGAGGTGTTGAGGACCCCATACAAGCAAGAGAAGAGATAGAAGATGAGGATGACTTCCATGATGCCATTGAATTCCAAGAAGAGGCAAGAGAACAGTCAAGCACAAAGGAAGAGAAAGATTGCTCCATGGATCAAGCTATCAAAGAGGTAAATGAAGTGTTAAGACCTGATTTTTGTTATTGTGAGCATGAAGATGTTAATACACAGGTTAGAAGAGGCAAGAGGAAGATGAAGTCCTCACACAAAGCAGTCAATCATGGATACATAATGCCTAAGTGGATGGTGAAGCACACAAGCAAGCAACAAGTAAGCAAGCAGGCAAGTTTACCTTATAAGATTGATTTTTCTCATATTCCTAATATGAATGTAGGTGTGCAAGAAAATAAAAGGACAAACAAAGTTGGTTTTTCAGTATTGTCACAAGAGCATGGTTACAGGATGCCTAAATGGCTTGTGAAGTCAATTGATAAGAGAAAGAATCAAATGTGGGTTCCTAAGAAGGCAAAAAGTGAAGAAGATGTGAGTGTTGAGGCAACAACACCAAGAAGTCAATGGAAGAGGATTGAAGGTGATTCAAGCAACCAAGAGAATGAAGGTGAGATGGTGAGTATGGAAGAGGCATTCCATGAAGACAGGATGCTTGAGATGTATACTAAAGAGGTAAAAGGTAAACAAATTGTTTATGATGATGTTTTTGAATCCTTTAATGATCTTTTCATGAGAAATGACAAATGGAAAGTGGGTATGTGGACTAATATACAGCAAGGAGAGAGTTCCAAATGGATGGATGATGAGGAAAGGGGAGAGTATGCAGCAAAGCAATGCCTCATTGAAAACAAAGAACAAACAAGATGGCTTCAAAGAGAAGTTGAAGAGAGTAAGGAAACACAAGGTAAAGGTACTTCAATTGTATTTGATGAGTATATTGAAGAAGTTGGTTTGTATGAAGATAGCTCAAGAAAGGATGAGATGAAGAGTAAGGCTAGTAAGGAACAAGCAATCTTTCAAGTTGATAAGCCCAAGTTTGATGAAGAGAATGGTGAGATAGATGAGATCTTACTAAAGAAAGAGTTGAGAATGTTGGAGGAGCCATTTGGTCATTCAAGAAAGATGAATGAAGATACAAGCCATGGTGAAGACACCATTGGGAAGAGTGAAACAAGACAAGAGCAAAGAAAAGAGGTCAAGACAGTTTTGATCAAGGAGCAAGAATGTGAAGGCAGCCAAGAGGCTTCATGGCCTAAAAATTTTGATTCTAAGGTGGCTTTGAATGTTTTGTATGCAGGTATGAAGGTTGCTAAAGTGAATGACATACATGAGTCATTGGAGAAGCTCATGAAATAAGAAGAACAACAAGATCTAGAAGACATGTATGAAGATGAAGAAGCATGGAAGCGAGAGATGGCAGCTGAGAAAGAAATGAGAAGGACATATCTAAAGAGGAAGAAAAGCAAGAAGATGAAAGATAAAGACTATCAAAGACAAACACCAGCATTGGCATTCACAACAAGACCTTGGGATCCAGGGATAGAGTGAAGATTAAAACATTGAAGAGATATTTGTTTCTAGAGGGAGAGTATGATGCAGGAGCATCTACATACATCTTCAGGCAAGACATGGTTACGTTGGGATGTAAGTCATGTTTGATTTCAAACTCAAATTATTGTATTTTCCCTCCAAAAATGTTATTAATGAGGAGTAAGTGTAAAAGAAAAGGTAAAAATTCAATGTAAAAAGTAAAAGAGTGAAAGTGGTTAAAAGAGAATGTCCTACGTTGGGGCTATTGAGAAAATAAAGGAGTGGTTGAAATTATTTCAACCTTGGTATATTGTTGCAAATTACAAACTGGTTTTTCTCCACATCTTCAAGAAGCGAATCCAATAGTCTACAATTTTGTTCCTCCAAAATTTGGTTGCTATTTATATAGGACTATGATTCGTAACCAAAAATGCAGCGTCTATTTCCAGCGGCAGCTAAACTTCATCCCTGGCAAACCTAAACGCTGCAGCTTGAATTTGTGTGGAAGAGAATGAAGAGGTAGATGGAATATCCGGAAGAGAGTCTGGGAAATTGAAGTTGGCTATTTGTCCTCTGAGGTAAAACACTACACAATCAAAAGCATGAGCAACCTTCTGAGGGGAATCATACGACCCCAACCAAATTCTGGCAGTGGAATTGGTAATTCTAACTTTTGAAAACCATTTCCCTTCTTTTTCTCATTCAGACTCCCTTGAAATGCGGTGGTGTCCTATGTAAGCTATTTTGAAGTGGAGTCTGAGAATAGTTTTCTGTAGCATCATTTACATAGTCCTGATGGGAATAAAGTTATGGCCTATTGGCCATGGCAATGGGACGTAGTCCAAATAGGAAATGTATGAAAGTTTTGAAGCTATGGGCATATGGTAATGAGTGTTGTGACAGAGATGTATGTCTCCATTTGTCAGCCATAAGCTGAGTCAAAGGAGGAGGAGGTTTATTTTGTGAGGCCGAGTTGATTGGATCTCTCCATCTTGAATGCAAGGGGGAAGATAACGCCCATTCTGCAAAGCTCATGGAGCCAAGGGAAAAGATTCAATGCTATGACATTTTATCTACACAGTCCTAAGAGGTGTGGGCGAAGCTCATTTTTGGGTATGGCCGTAAGAGCTCACCATAGAGAGCTCATTGTTAGAACAAGCCTATAAGTTGGTGTCAAACATAGAGTTCACAGGTAAGAAGGGTGAAGATAGTCACATTTGCACAGTCCTGAGCCAGGGGAGGTTGTTTATTTGTTAAGGGTTGTGAGGCATGCAGATCAGGGCGAGTCAATAGACACAATACAAAATTTAATGAGTATCTACCTGGACATCTACTTTCTTCTATTTTGTATGGCTTCGGCCATGGAAGACGTGTATAGATGCTTTAAACAACATAATTCGAGCATGGAAGTTTATTAAAGCCTTTAGGCCTTGAACGCGGGAGATATAGATACGTAGACCGAGATCATGTATTGAATGAGCCTGTGTTTTATTTTGCATATTCTTCTACTCGAAATGAGGTACGTATCATAAAAGGTGTTTATTATGTATGACCTTAAGCTAGGTTAAGAGGTACCATGTTTGTAAGGGAGGAAATAAACATTCAATTTCAGAGGGGTAAATATCGTTGTTTGCAGTCTGGTAACAATGCATCAGTAATCTATTGAGGGTGGGTTTGAAGATGGATATGATGATTTTACATTTACATCATTTGATTTGCATTATTAGCTTGGAAAGCATCCATTTGATTAAGAGTTTTTAATAAAATTTAATGGGGTTGATTGATATTATTAGTATTGTGTAAAGCACTGAAGTTAGTAGTAGTGGCTTGGGTACCACTATGGGTGTTAGTAGTAGCTTGGATAGAATTGTTGATGAGTAAGGCACTAGTAGCATGATTTGATTGGGTGGCAAAATATATACTAGTAAAGGGATGAGAAAAAGAAGTACTAAAGGCATGATTACCATGCATCATAAATGATACACTAGTGGAAGAATTGAGAAGAGTGGGTTTAGGAAGAAGCCCACTAGATGTAGAACCTACCATGTTAATAGAGATACTAGGTATGGAGATGGAGGAAATCAAAGAGGAAGATATTAGGTTATGAGAAGGGGTCAAAATAAAGGGAAGATGTTGAGAAAAAAAAAAGCTAGTGTCCCCAAATCTATGAGAGAATGTAGGAGAAGGTGATTGGGGATCCTTGACTTGACCACTTATCATGAGATGGTAAATAGTAGAAAGATCTTTCCCTAGATGTTGAGGAAACTCATTGATGAAGAAAAGCATCTCTAGTGTATACTCTAATTCAGGTTATTTTTAAAATAAGAATAGAGGATTGTGAAGTGAAAAGGAATGAGGAGGGATCCTATAGTTTATAGTGTGAGTAGCTACATGCACATTACATTCATCTAGGGTAGGATCCACAAACTGCTTATGGGAAAACCTATTAGGGTTTGTAAGACTCATCATATATGTTGTATTCAACTCAATATTATCTTAAAATAGGGATTTCATGATGAAGAAGAGAAATTAGGGAAGATAAAGCTGATGCAAAAGTAAAGGGATAAAAGAGATAAATAAGAGTACAGAGTCAACTAGGTTGATTTAGTGCTATAAATAGGGTATGAGACTGAGCCAAGAAAGATACAGAGTTGACCAAGTCAATTTAGTACTGATGGACATAAGGTAGAAGAATATAAAGTCGACCAGGTTGACTTAGTACTATAGACAAGAAAGAAGATAGTTTGATAAGGATATAGAGTTGACTAAGTTGACTTAGTACTGTATCCGATTAGTAGAAAAGAGTACTGGATCAACTAGGGAAACTTAGTACTACAATTAGGGAAATAAATAGTCTATAAGAGACTGTGTTAAATAGAATGATAGTGTGATAAAAATAGGGAAAGATTTTACAATGTAATCAAAGAAAGAAATGGAAGAAAACACACAAGCAATTGGATCAATGAGAATTATCCAATTGACACACAACATAAAACCTTGCACCAATGTTGGTCAATGTAAGTTTTTGAAATACAATACATAATGATAGAGAAACATTAGTCAATTTAAAAGTAAATTCTAGCTAAATTGTCATCTTGAGTGTTGTTGGATTATCATAAAATATTAGTTTAAGCGTGATAGGGAAGTTAGCTAAAAATAAGGAACTAAAAAATGGTCTATAAATGGTTTCAAAACATTTAGGCTGAAAGGGATCTGTGTTGGTAATGGTAATGGATTGGTATTAAGGCCTACCCCTTCACTTCACAATCTTGTAGTGATAAGGGTGTCAGGTGCTTTGCCAAGATCTATCACTAACCACGTATTTATACTTGGCTAGAAAACCAAGTTGACTTCCCCCTTGGTGATGGAATCCAAGTAGGTAGTCCTTGGGAAGACAAATGTTAAAATGTGTTTTGAAATTTATGTGATTTAGTAGTGTGTGCAAAAAGATCAAAATAGTGAAACTATTTGACAATTTGAAAAAAACACGTAATTATACTATGTGATCTATTTTAATCATGTAAACAACTAAAAATAAAAATGTGAATTAATTACTAGCATATAGTTATTAATTCCTAATCAGTTTAGATGACACTATATACAAACATTATAAAATAGAGTTGATTGGGTTGCTACTATTTTATAGAAGTAAGAGTCTTTAAGAACTAAGCTGACTAGGTTGACTTAATCTTTTAGATAGAAGACATGATGTAGAATTAAGTCAACCAGATCAACTTTGTTGTAGGATTATAGTTTTGCAAAATTGTAAATTTGTAGAAATAGAACTATAATGAAGTACTAGATTGAAATAGAGAAAAGAAAGGAACCTTGGTCACTTGGAAGATGTTGAGGATTGTAAATTTTCTATTGAAGTGCTTTGAATGTTACTTACAAGTTCTACTAACTAAATTGACTAGATCAACCTAGTTTTATGAGAACCTTGTTTGCTAAAGCCTAATAAGATGACTAAGTTGACTTGGTCGATTTAGTTTATTATTTGGATGTTGATTGTAAGACTAGCTCAACCTGTTTGGTATAGTTTGTTATCTAGGACTAAATATGAGTATAGTATCGACTTGTTCATCTAATAACCTATATTTGATGAAGACCTACATAGAAATAACAAATTCATTTTGATACGATTATGTGTTAAACCTATGCACAGAAGTTATTACTATACTATCCTAGTCCACCTAGTATCATAAATATAGAAAAAAAATAAAATGATAGAAATGAAAATCATAAAAAAAAACTTGCAAGGGTTAGATTCATGTCAAGTTTACTAGAATGTATTCAATGGGAAATGTATCAGATCTACAAATCAATCCTAGCTCAAAAAAGATAGATCCTACTTACACTTTTGATTGGGGATATATTAGATAATTAGGTTATGAGCAATAAGGACTTGCTACACCTAGCCAAGGTATCTCTTACCACAATAATATCCCTAGGGAGGGTTCCAAAGCCTCAATTCAAGCAAAACTATGTAATAACCCTAAATAGGTCTTATGTCTTCATATTCATTAAACTAATAATAAGTAAAGAAAAAATTTAATCTCGTGCTCACCAAAGCTTGTGACATAAAGTGAAGCTAATAAACATAAAAATTAAACATGCATAGAAGACATATACTCATGTTAATATATACAAAATCCTAATACATGGAATAGAAGTACGAATACATATCTATCTACTTTTACAAATAAGGAACAAAGTTAGGAATACTTACATTTCAAGATGAACCTGACAAGCCTCAATATTTCCCTTGGACAAGATGCTTCACAAGAGGTTATTATGGTATCTAAGGATGATAAGGGTAAATCATCTCTAGGCTACACAACTTATCAATACATCCAAAAGACTTCTCCACAAGACAAGATCTGTATCTCTAAAGAAAGTATGAAACCTTAAGCTTGCTCCTCAAGTATATTGGTGGAGAAGAAGATGCACAACATATCTTACTTATTCTTCTCTTCTTTATAAATGATGAAAATGAATGTGTTTGTATAGGAGCATCTAACCCTAAACCCTTTTGAAAGTTTCAACCAACAAGGTTGACTCGATCAACCTGGTATCGTAATTGACAAAATCTAATTAGGTTACAGACTAGGCCCCTCTAATAAGTTATATCAATAAGAATACAAGGTTGATGTGGCTTACATAGTCATGTAAACTATCAAAAAGGGGTTAAGGTTAGGGAAAGGGATAATGAAGGTGGTAAAAGACTAGAGGAGTGTGTAAAATGGGAGGGAAAGCTTACGAAAATGATTTTTAGGAGACAAGTGTGTAGATAGCAAGTGGCAAAAGGGGACAACAATCATATGAAGTACTAATGGTCTGCCTACCCCTTTTTCGATACACCCTTTAGGGTGTACACTCAAAGAGATTGAAACTCAATAAGTTCCTATAAGATAAAGAGTGTCAGTAATTGATAAAATTTGAAAATATTATGTATATAACAACCACCCACAGGATATACTTATAATACATATTTTAAACTAATAATTTAATATATAAACACCTTAAAATCATTATTTTTAATGAGTAATAAATACTCAAATATTAACTTTAGATGTCAACAATGCACAAGCACAAGACAAATGTGAAGTTGACTGCTTTATATGTCAACAATGCGCAAGCACAAGACAAATGTGAAGTTGATTGTATGTTAGCTTAACCACATTGAAATTTAACACCATCCTCAGAATTCAAAAGTGTGTATTAAATAATGTCATTTCAATCCATGTCTTTGAATCTTTACATTATTTTATGTGCCACATAAAAGACTATCTATAGTTATTGAATGTGATATGGGAGAATTTTTCTTTTCCCTGAATTTATAACTATCGACTTTCTACATTCGTCCTTTTCCCTATTAATTTTCAATGAAAACTCAACATTACAGTAAATGGACTAGCCTATACTACACTTTTCCATCAGGTAGAAATGGCATCATGATCATATGACATATTATGGCATTTTGTGCTCATGTATAGAGCTTTGTAATATTATCATATGTAATTAGTTGAAGAATTTGAATGAGAGTAATAGAGTATGAATATTTTGTAATATTTTGGTGTTTGGTCTTTGAATTCATGATTTGTCTCTAATTAAAATCAATATATGGTATCAGAGCCATTTGATCATGACAAATTAATCAAAATGGGGGTAGTGTCTATATTTCTGAATGCCCTGATTCATGAGATAAGAGATTTGTTTTGAGGAGTTTTCAAGTTGATTGGTATTACATATATCCATGCCACAAATATATTTTTACTTACGTGTCTCACATTTGATGTAGAAAGGGATTCAATTCAATTAGTATGCAATTTGTATTAGCATCAAAGTTCTCATCTCTGCTAGTGTTCACTCATCCTTAGATTGAATGAAGATCTGGTGTAGACATCTTTGTTTGAATGTAGCTTGCATGCTGGTATACATGCAAGATTCAATTACTCATATAGTCTATTTATCAGATCAATGATTATATATTATAGGCTTTCTAATATATAAACCTGATTCGATGCCTTACAAAATTGTTGGAGATTCTATCTCAGATCCTCTTTGATGATCATCATATTTACCTTGGATATTGCATTCAAATAACCTTGAAATGATTTTCAAACTCATAATAATGTGCATATCTACATGATAGTGATAAATATCAACTCATTCAAATTTATTTTTGTATGTGACATGTCAAATCTCTTGGTCAAGCTCCTTAAAAATGGTCTGGTGACAAGATTCAAACCTTAAACCTTCGCAAGGTGGATCCATAAGCTCCCTGCACCTTTACGGTAGATCTTTAGCCTATTCAATGCCTAACTAAATTTGGAAACAAATTATATCAAAAATTATACATATTAGAAAAGTGGTTGATTTATCTTCCTGAGCATATAACCAATTTTCCGACCTATAATGCATCCATAAATGTATTAAGGATAAAGAATTTTGCATTGATCAAATTGGTTCAACTATAGAACTCTACATGAATATTTAATCCATGAGTTCTCTACATCTATATTGCCTTAGCATCGCCCATGTATCACATATCCAAACTCTAAGTCACTAGTTCAAAGCTCAATGCTAACACAATAAAAGCCCATAATTTTCTTCTCTTGGATGGTATTTTGAGTCATTTTAGGTTAAATTTTATGTCTTTATAAAAATTCTTTAGTTTGATTTTTATTTGAGTCATGACATTAAATTTTTTGAGTCATAAGTTATATTGATTTATGTTTTTTTCTCAAATAGTCGATAGGGTTAGTTTCTAGTTTCGGTTTATGTTTACTAGATAGTTGAATTTGTACTTGTATCTTTCAATAGTTTCATTTTGATCTTTCTAGTCTTGAAAAATTGTCAAAGTTTAATAATGTTATTTTAAAGTCTTATTTTTAGTTATGTTAGTATTATTCAGTCAATTTTTTTAATTATAGCCTTTTACTATATTAAAAATTGATGTTAAGTTATATAGCATTTAGGGTGGTTATTATTATCAAAAGTCCTAATAATAAGTATTGAAATAATCAAAATTTGTCATAAATATCTATTATATGTACAAAACAAATTTAAAAGTGTCTAAGTCAAATAGATTAAGAGTGTCATTAAATAGTCAAAGGTTTCAAAATTTTGAATATACCAAAAATAAAGTCATCCATGTTCGAATTTGTCATTGTAAAGGATGCATTCTCAGTTGAAACTGACATCCAAAATGTCAAGTGTCAAGACGACATAATTCGTAAAAATCTTAAAGCAGGTTATGATGCAAACACTAAATTTGAGTGAGTTCGACTTAAAAAATGTCAACACTTGACTACATGTGAATACATCAAATACTTTCATAGAAAGTAAGTAGCTTCACTTATTGGAGGATGGAGGAAACAGAGGCTAAAGGTTTCAAATCCTCTTATTAGCCACTAGTGATGGGGCCACTTATGCTTTAGTGGTGCATTTGCTTTTAAGTTATGTGTTTGATTTCAATTGTGTGTGAATAAGAACAAATGATGTATACTTGTTCATATTTATAATAAGTAATCTAAAAATTCCTCTGTAACTTCTTTGAAAATATGATAGTGAAGAGAGCTAGTAACTGTATTGCACACATGATCTGATTTGTGATAAGCCACTTGTAAAATCATTTTTTATGGTTGCTGGTAATCTATTGAAAAACCATCCCATTTTGGTTGTTGGTAAGCCACATGTAAATCCATCAGAAGTTTGTGATTGTCCTGTGAAAATCACTGAATCATGAGTACAGGTGTAGGTATGGAATTGATGTTTTCCCCATGTTCACATTAAGGGGTGTAGACTAGGGGTTAATAATATCCATAATGGGGTGAATGTTAAGGTGTGTTCACATTATTAAGTATTTAATAACGTAAATATCATTAGTTAAAAATATTACACTAATTGGTTTTTATGTGGTATATTATTATTATGAATAATAACAATATTATAGCAAAGAGTTTGATATGGTTGGTTAGTTATTGTGTGAGAAATTGTAGGAATCTCACTATCCCAAATACGGGAAACATATTTCCTATATAACTTTGTAATATGTTCGTATGTAATTAGTTGAAGAATTTGAATGAGTAATAGAATATAAAAATTATGTAATATTCTAGTGTTTGATCTTCGACTTCTTGCTTTGTCTCTAATTAAAATCAATAAGGAAAACACGCTAACGATTTAGATTTTTAAAATATAAGGGCATGCTCTAAACATATTTCTCTAAATCTGTAAAAATATAATAAAAAAGAAAAAAAAAAAAAAAGTTACATATGACCACCACCCATAAAATATATTTATAATACATAATTTAAACCAATAATCTAATATATAAACACCCTAAAATCATTTTTTTTAATGAATAATAAATACTTTAAGATTAACTTTAGATGTCTAACAATGCACAAGCACAAGACAAATGTAAAGTTTGTTTTGTGTTAACCACATTAAAATTTAACGCCATCCTCATAATTCAAAATTGCGCATTCAATAATGTCATTTCAATCCATGTCTTATACCACATAAAAGACTATCTAGAGTTATTGAATGTGATATGGGAGAATTTTTCTTTTCCCCGAATTTATACCTATCGACTTTCTACAATCTTCCTTTTTTTACCCTTAATTTCCTATGAAAACTCAACATTACAATAAATGGAGTGGCTTGTACTACACTTTTACCATTGAGTAGAAATGGCATCGTGATCAGACAACGTACTATGGCATTCTGTACTTATGCATATAATCTATACTACTGATTTCTGAAAGGTCACCTACGGTCGACTTGAGTAACGGAGGTTTCATTTACTGAAAGAAACCCTGATGCAGATGACGTGGTCGTCTCAGATATTTGCGATGTTGTTGCCTTTTCATACTCCTCGACCCCCGAGCTTAGCTTTGATTTGGGTTTTCGACCATCGCTCCGGCTAATATTTATGAATGCAGGCTTTGTTGGATTTGGGGACGTAACTGCACCGCTAGAGACCATCCGGGTAACATTCGACATAACTGGACGAACTGCTGCATCAACTTGTACAGACAAAAGGCCAACATTAATGCATCTTAAAGTCTGCTCCTGTGCTCCTGTGAACATGTTCCACTTACTGTTGAATCAACCATATTCAAAACATTTCCTCCTTTGTATAATCTCCATGCCTGCACCATACATCATCAATTCACTTAAATCTGGGTGTCTAGCATTGTTAAATATTAGTTTAACAGATGCAAAGAAATCCAAATTCTTACCCATTCTGACAGGCTTTGCAGTTCGTGTGGAAGACTATTATCTGTCTTTCTCCTCCCACTCACGATCTCAAGCATTAGCACTCCAAAACTATAGACGTCTGCTTTTAACTGAAAGCTGCCCTCGCATAGCATACTCTGGAGCCATGTAACCGCTGCACCCCATGACAAAATCACTTACGAAGAAAAATTACCGAATACACCGATAAGACACTAATTATCATCAATGCAAATCTAAAAACATAGACAGCACGTCAAAATCCTTACTATGTGCCTGCAACTCTTGTTTCGATATGCGACTCGTCTTCAGGGAAAAGTCTCGCTAAACCGAAGTCGGCTATCTTGGGATTGAGTTTGTCATCAAGCAAAATGTTGTTTGCTTTAATATCTCTGTGAATGATTCGCAGCTGTGACTCCTCGTGAAGGTAGACAAGTCGGCGGGCGATTCCAATGATGATGTTATAACGTTTTGGCCAATCTAGCTGTCTACGCTTTTCTGGATCCGTAACCCCAATTCATAAACTTTTGTCATCTGCTCATTTTATCCAAATAATTCAGCAAATTCTGAAGGCAATAAAAGGTGGAAAAGAAACGTACCAAACAGAAAAGTGTCCAAGCTCTTGTTGGGCAAATACTCATAAACAAGTAACCTGTCATCTCTCTCGGCGCAACATCCCAGCAGCTTCACAAGGTTTCGGTGTTGAATGTTGACCATCAGTTTCACTTCATTCATAAATTCTCTCTTGCCTTGTGCAGATCTTGCAGATAGTTTTTTCACCGCTATCCCCTTTCCATCTGTAGTTGTACCGTGAAAAATCGAAACAGAATTAGAGCTCTCCATGTCTAATTAAAGAGACTCCCTCGATCAGGGATACACTAGAGTCCCACCTTGTATACCGCTCCAAAACCTCCCTCTCCAAGCTTGTTATTGTTATCAAAATTTTGTGTGGCTTCTGCGAGTTCTTCTAAGCTGAAAATAAAATTTTGCTCCAGCATAAGTAAACCGGATTCAGGGGAGACTCCATGCGTCTCTGTAGCATTACAAAAGTGGATAAGCTTGGAGGATTAAATGTTAAACTAAAACCACAATAAAGAGGAATATAAAAACCAGAGATAAAAGATCAGGAGGAGCACCTTCGTTATGGGTAACTAGAGTTACTGGCCTCCCAAAAATTAGAGCTTTCACTTTTTTTCTCATTCCAATCAGACAAATAGCTAACGCCAGAATGATACCACCCATAAGCCCCAATATTATGGTTAACGTTTTTGAAGACTTCTCTGTGGAGGTAGTCTTCACGGTTATTTATTGGAAATGGGGCACTCTGGATCCTTTTCAATATCTAGAATCTACGATTCAACCCAATGAAAATCTACGAAAAATATACATTCATAATCATTATTGAGCAAAAATGATAATTCTAAAAAAATTGTTGTGCTTACTTTTAGATGTGCTCTGAGAACTTCCATTTACTCCATTACCAGGAGAGGGAGGAGGAGAGGACGACTGGGCAGAAGCAAAAAAATCGTATATCTCATATCTTACTGAGCAGCTTCCTAACTGAGCCTGAACACCCTGTTTTCTTAAACAACAACTTTCGAGAGTTTGCATTGCTGTACTCAAGCATGTTCTGCAATTTTGCATGGAGATATCTCTCTAACACTGAACTCGACCATATACCTTAAAGGAAGTTGAAACGTTGGCTGATCCTACAGCGAATCTCTTATTTGGATGGTTGAAAGCTTCATTAAACAGATTCACGAGGAGAGATGTCGTGGTCGTGTAAGCGTTCGTATTGCTTGAGACATCAGTGACGTTCTCGCTGTAAATTCCAGTTGTATTTAGTTTGGAAATGAAGTTAGAGTTGTCATAGCGCAAGAAGCAGTCATCCATCCATACCTTCCCTCCTATGTCATTGTCACAATATTTGTGAAGACTACTATTTGCTTGCTGTGAACAATCCGAGCACTTTTCAGCCGATATATCCCCAATACACTGTAAAAGGCCATAGACCTTGTTGGGAGATTGGCCATGCGAAGAAGTGCTAAACCCTGAACTTTGAGATGCATTGCGATACAGATTATTGATAACTTGATTAAAGTTTGTGTAATATACGTTTCCATCCTTGTAAGTTGAGGCATTGTTGCAGTCAGAGTGTATGTAGGTACATATGACTGAAGAAAAACTCATTAGAAAGAGCGTATGAAGAAAGGTTGATCCGATTCCTTTCCAAGGAATAGAATAGGAGTAAAACTTCATCTTGTTCTCCTGCAACTCATAACACTGTGCTGTAATTAAAAGCCAAATGGTTTTCCCCAAGTCCTCAAACGCAGCCTGCATACAAGATAAGGCAAGATAGTATAATTGGGCAAGTTCTGCTCATGCAGGAAAGACTAGGAAATAAAAGTCAAGGGGAAGTCGTGTACCTTAAAAAACTAGGCAACAGGCAGCTGTAGGTATAAACAAATAAAATATATTTTGACGTACAACCACCCTTTCTTCCTTAACCACACATTTACATTTTTTATAACCTTACACGTTTCCCCTTATCCCCCACTTGCATATTCATTTATATATATATATATATATATATATATATATAACCTTTGATTTATACAGTTGTAGACTAATAAACTGATAAAATATATTTTGATGTACAACTACTCCTTTTTCTTTAATCATAAATTTAGATTTTTCAAACCTTATACATTTCCGCTTTATCTTCAATTTCAGTATTTTTTTTACTTTAATTTATACAAATTATAGACTAAAAATTTGGTAAAATAGGTACAAAGTAATTGACTTGGTATACATAGAACCGTGAAAGATTATAGATTATAACAACGAAAAAAGTAGCTCAAAGATAACACCTTTTAAAAAACGTAGTCATGATACACAAAATTATCGGTTTAATCTCTAGGCAAAGTCTTGCAAGAGATGATGTGTAGGATAACCACAAGGTGCATGGATGACGAAACATATGTGCGGTTTAGAGAAAAAACTATTTTGAAGAGTCACTGTCAGGTTGAAAAGAAATATAATTAAATCATAAATACACATAAAATGGATCACAAAGAAACATATATCTAAGAGGGGTTAAGCATAAGGAGGCAATCATGTGGATAATAAAGCATTTTTTTTATATACAAGTACTCCTTTCTCCCTTATGCCTACTTTCAAATTTAATTTTTAATTTTCATTTATACCAATTGTACATTAATAGGAAGAAAGTTGACTTGTTATACATAGAGATATGAAATATTGTAGATTATAATGACGATAAAAAAGTCATTTGAGTAAAAAACATAGCCATGATACACATGTTGAGCATGTTCTTGAGATGCATTGATTTTCATTGATGTCAAGGTGATCTAAGTATATTATGCATTAATGATAAAGTAATAGGTTCCAAATGGATTTGAGAGAGCATATCATGTGTGCAAGGCTTTGGGATGATAGAGAATGTTGTTGATGTTATGTTCCTATCGTAGAGGTGATATGAGGTGTTACTAGTGCTTGGAGTGCTTGTGGAAGTGAAAGGAATTCATCATAACAGTCATATGAATGTCTAGGTTCTCCTAGTCATCTTGGCAAATCAAGGTGAGTGAGCAGATTGTTGATGTCAACATTCACATGTGTGGTAGTATTAGGAGTTGGTCACATCGGTTCAATCAAATTTGTAACAAAATCTTATGGTCCAAGTTTGAGGTCATGAGGTTGTGTGTAGCAAAAGATATCGAGGTGCAAAGTTAGCCTTACAGGCAGATTGCAGTGTTTCCCATACTTATCCAAATTTGTAATATTGAGTGACCTTTATACAGGGCTACCAAATGTCAAAACCTAGCTCGATCAAGTCAATCATTTGGATCAAGGATCAATGGCACCTAGGTGATCATGCAGATGAAGATCTAACGACATGCGAGTGATTGCGTGGATGGAGATCTAATGATGAGCACGAGGTCAATAAGTCAAAGGATCCTGAGATTGCACGTGAGATTGGAAAGTTGCATAAATGCATGGAGACTGACAGTAGGGTCCACAGAAGGCACGCGTGACTACCAAGTGTCATAATCTCAGTAACATAGATCAAATATCAACGGCCAACTATTGAAGGTAAAGACTAGGAGACTCCTGAGGAGCTCAACAAAGCATATTTGATCAAATTATCAAGGGACATGAGATGAAGACACATGTCTAAAGCTTTTGCATTACATAGTGATCATTGGAATTTATATTAACAAAGGAAAACCAATCTGTCTTGTTTGAGCTATAACTTTTGATGTATGAAAACTTTGATTGTGGTATAAAAAGCAAAGTGATAAAGGACTCCAAGGCGCATCGAGAAAAATTGGTTAAAATCTTTGACTATCCATAATATTGTAGTTATTGAGCTCCAAAGTTAATTGTGGGTTTAACCATCTTGTGCAAGTGACCCGAGAAGGATGTTTGAGTTTGTATTATTGAGTTTTGGATGTTTCATTATGTTTTATTAGTTGGAGAGTGTTGTAGACTCTATAAGGACCATCTCTGTGAATTTTTGAGGTTTGACCGATCCATATTTAGTATGAACAAATGTTAAAATTTGACTGTTTATTTATTCATGGTGTTCTTATGTACAAGACCAATGTTTGAGTAGGTTATGCATATACAGAGGAGTGTAGTGATGGATGTAATCACCTGGAGGTGTCTTAGGGTCTTTGTAGAGTGGACCTATACATTCGGAAGTGGTCTTGTGTATCTAATTTACTTGATAGATTATTAAAGGAGTGAATAGGTCTCCATGAGACCTATATGGGCTACTAAGGCTTAATTGAAAGGTGTAGCTACTAAAGGGTGACCCATGGATTCTATGGTCGACCTATGAGGGTGGTATTGAGCTATGTCTTAGTGTGATAGGAGTCTTAAGGGTTAAGATAAGTCTAAATGGCCAACTAAGAAATTGATATTCATGAAGGATCTATAAAGAGTGAAATCAAAGGTGATGGTTTAGAGTGTAGTTAAGCAGAACAAAGAGTTATGAAGCAAAAAAAGAAGAGAGAGAGTGTGCCAAGTAGATGGATTAAAGAGAAAAGCATGTTGAGGATTGTGTGTATGACCTGTAGGTCATAATTATAATGTCATAATAGTGTAGTTCAAGTATTGAATATTGAGGATGAACGAAGAGGTTTAGAGTGATCCAAAGGGGTATTTTGGATGCATTACTTGTGTATGCAAGTTTGAGAGAGTGTGAAGGGTTGAAATAAAGTTTTTAGACATTATTTCTCCATCATATTGAAAAGCAATCAAAGTTATAAAATTGTTGATTTCATAGGTGTTGTGTGGGTGCTCAACATCTAGAACAAGTTGCTTCTTGTTCATGCTTAGGGGTGGGTACTCATTGTGAAGTGGGTGCTTCACTAAAAGGTCTCATATTTGTGATCATTTTATAGAACAAGTAGTCCATGTGTTTTTAGGCTTGAGAGTGGGTTTTACTCCCTATGAGGGTTTCTCGTATAATTAATGTGTTGTGTGCTTGATCTTGCATCATCTTTTTTGTTCATTATTATGAATGAATTGTATGCTTTATGAATGTGTATGGTGATTTATTAAGGGTTTGAAAGGATTAGATTTATTGTTTGAATTATCTTGCATCATTTATTCACCCCTTCTTAGTGTTTATACCTCTAACAATTAGTATCAAAGCCACACCTTTGCAAGTTTAACCACTTGAAGGTGATCCAAGGTATAAAATGGCAAGTCAACATATGCAAGGTTTCTCTATAAAGTAAGCACCATTGTTCAATGGGTCTAATTATGTATTCTGGATTGCAAAGATGAAGACATATATTATATCTCTAGGGTTTGATATTTGGCAATCTATTATGGATGGTTATACTACACCAACTACTCCTCCAACTAGTGCAGCTGATAAGAAGCTAAGTGAAAATAATTAAAAGGCAATGAATCCTATCATTTGTGGTCTTTCAGAGATTGAGTTCACCAAGGTTATCCATTGTAAGGATGCCAAATAATTTTAGGTCAATTTGTAAACTATCTACGAAGGAGATTCAAAAGTTAAATTGGCTAAATTATAGACTTATCAAAGCTAATTTGAGGGCCTCAAAATGAAATAAGAAGACATTGTTGCATCCTATCTTCTAAGGGTTGATGAGATAGTAAACATGATCAGAGGTCTTAGAGAGAAGATTGAAGAAGCTATTGTAGTACAAAAGGTATTGAGATCTCTCACTCTCAAATTTGATTCAAAAATATTTGTTGTAGAACAAAGTCATGATCTTAATCAGATGAAGATGGATGAATTGCACGGGATCCTTACTACCTATGAGATGAGAGTCAATGAGTACAGACCTCCTAAGAAAGAAGCAACCTTCAGGGTGATCAAGGAGACAAAAGTTAGGAAGAACAAGTTAAGTCTTAAATACTTTGACCTTAATGAAGATCAACTTAAAGCCATGATTTTAAGGAAATTGAATGTAGGATAAATGTTTGTTATGTGGTAAGGTTGGTTATTTTGCATCTAGATGCTTAGACAGAGGCAAGTTTGAACATAAAGAAGCTCATAAGGATTCTCACGAGGATGAACACAATAAATCTAAGGGTCCTAGCAAGTAAAAAAAGTTATTCAATAATAGAAATGGAAAAAAGGGTCATATAAAAGTAGTAAGCATCTTTACCATGAATAAGATAGTAACTCATCTACAGAAGAAGAAGAAGAAAACACATATGACAGTGATGATTCTTTTCATAATGAGGACAAGGAGACACTGCTCATGGCTCTTAGTGATGATGAAGGTGAATGTTTTTTAAGTAAAGATTTCTATAGAAGAGATAACTCAAAGGAAGAAGATGAGAAAGTTACTCTTGAAGATAAACATTTGAACATTGTAGAAGAAATGAAGCTACAAGGCAAGAATAAAAAATAAGCTTCCTTGATCAAATCCTATGAGAATCAAGTTGGTCTTTTTGAATGAAGGTTGAGTAATGAATTCAAGGAGCATGATGGGATCACTCAACAACTTGAAACTTAGGTTTGTACTCTTGATGAAGAGGTAAAGAGTAATGATGAATAATGTATCATGCATCAGATAGAAATGGAGTCTTTGCAGATGAAACTAAATCAAGATATGAGCAAGATTGAAACATATCAGAATTCAAAAGCAAGAAACTCTAAAAGAGATAATCTCATAACAAAAAAAGATACTACTAATGATTTAGGTAATAAAGAAACTAAGGTAGATAATGAGGCTGAATTGATGAATGCTCTTGAAGATCTGAAGATTGAAAAGAAAAAAAACAAGAATATGATGTCACAAATCAAGGAATATGATGATCAATTCAGTGCATTTGAGGCAAGAATAAATGATGACACTAGGGAACATGAAGATACAGTCAAGCATCTCAATACTCAGTTGGAAACTGTGTCTATATGCCTAAAAACTAAAGAAAATAAATGCTCCAAGTATATGATTTAAATTGAGTATTTTAAGTTTGAGTTGGAGAAGACATCTAGTAAAGTAAGGTCTTTTGTGAAGTTTAAAAAGAGTGCTAATGATCTTGATTGAGTAATCAAATATCCACAAGTGATAGATCTAGTCTTGGTTTCAAAGAAGAACAAAAGGTTGCAACTCAAGATAAAGAAAAGGCTAACATGAATAAGAAGAATTAGACCTTAAAGGTCAATAATTAATCAAGGAATGATGGTGCTAGTAGATTAAAAATTAATCCTATCAAACAACCAAATTATATGAAGTATGAAAATTTCAATGGTTAGTGTTACTCCTACAATCAATTTGGTCATAGGTCAAGATAGTGTAAAAGACCCTCAAGGAATGAATTTTCTTGAAACTATGATATGAATCATCAATCAAGTGGTGTAAGTGAAGTTGAATGCTACAACTGCTATGACATGGGGCAAATTACAAGATTTTGTCCTAACAAGGTAAGAAATAATGAGTTTTCCTTAAGAAGTATGGTTTGTTACAAGTGTCAAGAGAGAGGTCACATAGCAAGGTTATGTAGGAATGGTCAGTCTTTCACTTCAAATAAAATCAATCCTAACATGCAGAAAAGAAGCTATAATATATGGATACCCAAGGAGGTGAATGGATTGTTTGTCATGATAGAACAAGAAACAAGTCCAAGAATTAAAGAGCAAGCCTTATCTGTCCAAATAGACAAGAAGATCAAGAATGACTCTGAGTTAAAAAGAAAAGGTGAAGTTAAGGACTCAATCAAAGTCAATCTGATGATGAGGCAAGACTGTAAGTCAAGTAAGAGCATGGAGAAGTGGGAGTCTCCTAAGTTTTGGGACTATTAGTCTCTCATGATAAATGGGCATTTCTATTTATGCTTCTTAGGAGACATCTATCATATGGAAAAGCAATTGTGTATGCTCAAGGTGCATTTAGGTACTTTAATCCTAAAGGTATGCTTCTGTCAAATGTTGATACTTGGTTTGATAGGTTAAATCATAAATTATGAAGGTAAGTTTGAGAGTAGCTTGAACATCTATTGGAGATCATGGTGTTGTTTTATGAGAGGAATTTTGAAGGCAATAATGTCATTTTATCATGGTTGGAGATGGCTTAAAGGCGATCAAAAGGAGCCTAAGATCAAGAAACTTAGGGGGAGTTTGTATCATCTTTCTGAGGTGGTTCTTTCCTATTGTTGGTGCTTGAAGTCTTTTCAGGTCCTCAAGATCATGTGGTGCCCACTTTGTCTTTGTGTGAAAAGGGGGAGCACATGTGAGATGTTTCAATTCCAAGGAGATTATATGGTCGAGTATAGTTTCAGAATAGGTTAAATGAGATGAGAATGATGTTAGGGGGAGATTTCTAGGCTCTGTGAACAATTTGTTAGGTCAAAGGATCAAGTTGGCATGTTGAGGAAGAGACCCTTTGTCATTAATGTCAAAGGGGGAGAAAATTCATAATGAAAGAGTTGTTCACTTTGGGAGAGAGCATTCTTAAAAGGGTTTGCCATCAATGACAAAAGAGGAGATTGTTGAGCATGTTCTTGAGATGCATTGATTGTCATTGATGCCAAGGTGTTCTAAGTACATAATGAATTAATGACAAAGTAATATGTTCCAAGTGGATTTGAGAGTGCATATCATGTGTGCAGGTCTTTGGGATGATAAATAATGTTGTTGATGTTATGATCCTATTGCAAAGGTCATATGAGGTGCTATGAGTGCTTGTGAAAGTGAAAGGAATTCATCAAAGTAGTCATATGAATGTTTAGGTTCTCCTAGTCATCTTGGTAAATCAGGCTAAGTGAATATATTATTGATGTCAACATTAATACATTGGTAGTATCAGGAGTTGGTCACATCGGTTAGATCAGTTTTATACCAAGATCTTATGGTCTAAGTTTTAGGTCATGAGATTGTGTGTAGCAAAATATATCAAGGTACAAAGTTAGCCTTCCAAGTAGATTGTAGTGTTTTCCATACTTATCCAAATTTACAATATCAAGTGACCTTTATACAGGGATTCTAAGTGTCAAAACCTAGCTCAATCAGATCAATGGTTCAGATCAAGGATCAATGGCACGTGGCTGATCATACAGATGAAGATCTAATGACGTGATTGATCATGCGGATGGAGATATAATGGTGATCATGAGGTAAATAAGTTAAAGGATCTTGAGATTGCACTCAAGACTACCAAGTGGCTTAAGTGCATGGAGACTGACAATAGGGTCCATAAAAGGCATGCGGGGCTGCTAAGTGTCATAACCTTGATAGCATGGATCAAAGATCAATGACCAATGATTGAAGGTAAATATCAAGAGACTCCTAAAGAGATTGACATAGAGTATTTGATCAAATTGCCAAGGTGCATGAGATGAAGACATGTATCTAAATCTTTTGCATTACACAATGACTGTTGGAATTTAAATTAACAAAGGAAAACCAATTTGGATTGTTTGATCTATAACATTTGATGTATGATGAATTTGATGGTGGTATAAAATCAAAGTGATAAATAAATCCAAAGTGCATCCATAAAAATTGGTTAGAAGGTTTGACTATCTGTACAGTTATAGTTATTGAGATCCAAAGTTGATTATGGGTTTGACCACCTTGTACAAGTGACTCTAGAAGGATGTTTGAGTTTGTATTGATGAGTTTTGGATATTTCATGATGTTTTATCAATTGGAGAGTGTTGTAGACTCCATAGGGACCATCTGTGTCAATTTTGGAGGTTTGACCAATCTATATTCAGTATAAACAAATGCTTAGAAGTTAATTGTTTGTTTGTTCATGGTGTTCTTGTGTACAATACCAATGTTTGAGCAGGTTCTACATATACAGAGGAGTGTGTTGATGAATGTAATCACCTAAAGGTGTCTTAGGGGTCATGTAGAGTGGACCTATGCATTTGTAATTGGTCTTGTGTTTCTAATTTACTCGGTGAAGTCCTAAAGGAGTGAATAGGTCTCTATGAGACCTATAAGGGCTATTAAGGCCTAATTGAAAGGTGTATGTGCTTAAGGGTGACCCATGGATGCTATGGTTGACCTATGAGGGTGGTATTGAGATATGTTTTAGTGTGATATAAGTATTAAGGGTTAAGACAAGTGTAAATCATTGACTAAAAAATGATAATCATGAAGGCTCTATAAAGAGTGAAATCAAAGGTGATGGTTTAAAGTGTAGTTAAGCGGAATCAAGAGTTGTGAAGCAAAGTAAGAAGAGAGAGAGTGTGCCGAGTGGATGGATTAAAGAGAAAATTAGGTCAACGATTAGATGTATGACTTGTAGGTCATAATTCTGATGTCATAATAATGTACTTGCAGGATTGAAGATTGAGGATGAGCGAAGAGGTCTAGAGTGATCCAAAAGGGTGTTTTGGATGCATTGCTTATGTATGCAAGTTTGAGAGAGTGCCCAGGGTTGAAATAAAGGTGTTAGACATTGTTTCTCTATCAAATTAAAAGGAAATTAGAGTTCTAGAGTTGTTGATTTCATAGGTGTTGTGTGGGTGCTCAACATCTAGAACAAGTTGGTATTTGTTCATGCTTAGGGGTGGGTGTTCCTTGTGAAGTGGGTGCTTCACTAAAAGATCTCATGTTTGTGATCATTTATAGGAAAACTAGTCCATGTGTTTGTAAGCTTGAGATTGGGTTTTATTCCCCATGAGGGTTTCCCATATAATTTATGTATTGTATGCTTGATCTTGCATCATCTTTCTTGTTCATTATTATGAATGACTTGTATGATTTATGAATGTGTATGGTGATTGATTAAGGGTTTGAAAGGATTGGATTTGTTGTTTGGATTATCTTGCATCACTGATTCACCCCTCTCCCTCCCCCCTCTTAGTGATTGTACCTCTAATGACACACAAAAAAAAAATAGATTAATTTTCGGAGCAAATACCTTTTCGCTAGTCATGTGACATGTGTCATATTTAAAATATGATATATGAGAAGGAGGTTTTAAATTCAAACCTCTATACTTAATGGGGTCATATATTTATGCATATGTCATGTCATTGCTTTTATATATACATATATAAACGCAAGTTGGACTTTATTGTTGGCTTGAATGGCACTCAGACTAACATCCTCCCCAAAAGACTCAACTTGTTGTTTAAGTGTGTATATCATAAAGGGAATTTAATGGGCATTGATATTGACACAAACTCGATTCATGATGTAGATTTAACATGACACCCTAGATAAATAATAAGTTTTGACCATGGATTTAATGTGGAGGGATGATAATAATATAAATAATATTTTAAAATCACACACATCTTAGAGATAAAATTTTGGGAAGTAAAATTTTAATATATAATTATATATAATGGATATGAAATTTTTGTGAACTTTTAATTTTATATATATATATATATATATATATATATATATATATATATATATAATAATTAAACAAGTTTCTTTCTCATTGATTTAGGTTTGGATTTTATTACTTTAAAAAAAAATTTGTATAATTTATAAGGTATTTATTATATTATCATAATTTATACAATCATTTAATTAATTTTTAAGCATTGTAATGTATTATCAAATTTTATTGTGACAATAATTTTGATCAATAAAATAATGAAAAACAAACAAAAATCATAAAAAATAAAACTTCTAATATTTATATTTATATTTTTGTAAAAACCAATTAAACTAATTTATTTGACAATCTATTCATGTAGATTTACCAAAATGGCAATTTTTTTTTAATGTTAATGCAGTAGAGTTTAAAAAAAAATAACAAAAATTACCTAAGTGACGTGTGCATGTAATTAAATTGTTATCAAATACAATTTTGTTTTAAAAAATATTTAAAATCTAAGAATGACATGCATAACATCTCATTAATATTTGGGATACGGATATAAATGCCGATGGTACATGACGTCGATTGGCAGGGAAATATGTCAAAAGATGAATGAATTAGACTTTTGAGCAAATTGGGGTTTTTATACAAAAGCCAAATGGAGTGGCGGTTTCTACCCATGGGCAGGTTTGTCTTGTGGCGGCTGTTGTTCCCGTGGTAAAAGATATGTTAAAATATATCCACGTCATCATGATTGTTAGGGAGGTTTGTCTTGTGGAGGTGGTTGTTCCCGTGGTAAAAGATATGTGGATAATTTATCCACATTGCCTTGTGTGGTGGTAGTTTTCGTAGTTGTGGCGGTGGTTGTTCATGTGGTAAAAGATATGGGAAAATCTATTCACATCATTATAATTGTAGGGGATGGGGAAACTTATATGGCAAAATCAATATTATTATCATTTTTTTTTTCAATTATTTTTTGAATTTTCACATTTATTAATTGAAATGAGTTATGGTAATTTTATTATTAGTTTTGAATGGATATTTATAGATTTAATTAACATTAATTTGTAATTAATCTTGAATATGTTGGTCAATTACATTATATTGATTAGTACAATAAAAAAATATATTAGTTTTTTGTAAAGTAAAATAATAAGTTTTTATCGAAGTACATAAAATAATGTTATTTGGTGTAAGTTGATTGGCTAAATTTTCTATATTATTTTTTGTTTTATTTAGATCGACGCTGAGCATTTACTTCATTGCAAACACAAAGCAGGTTTGTATAATTCATATTTAATTTAACATTAAATGTTGTATTTGTTCACGTGGTGTAGGTTGCTTGGTTTGATGGTTTCACATTGAATACCTGATTAATTCATCAAAGAACAAGACAACGGGTTATAAAATCCTAAACGTTTGTAGAAGCTTGCTATGGTTTGTCGGGTGCATATGTATAGCATTCCAAATTGTTGTAATGTGTTTTTATTCTATCCAATAATTGTAAAGGATGTGTTTTTTGAAGCGAGAAAGGTTTTCTTTAACAAAGAGAGAAGCCGAGCAATAGCTGTGCAAGTATTTTAACGAGAAGCTAGATATTTAAATGCTTTATTACAAATTGTTAGGGTTTTGAACTTGAATGATTTAATGTCTCTTTTGATTAATTGTAATTTAATGGAGACGAGTATTAGCCTAGAAACATGATTGTTCTTTTTTGAAACCCTTTTTAAAATTATGCATGCCTATGTAATTGGTTTTTACTATTTGGGACATAAATATTTCATTTTTGGTAGGTAGAGTAGATCCTATTCCACTAAATTTCGATGGGTCAGTAAGTCAAATTAGAATCCATGGCTTTATTTTGAAACCCTATTTTAATATATGCATGTCCACTAATTTTTGTGTTTTTATACATATACGACGAGGTGACAACTGTGTCAATATCCACTATATTAACAATTCTTTAACTTTATTTGGTGGGATTGCTACTTATTACCTAGTTCCAAATCTTTGAAGATCGTCCTTTTCAACTCCAAATATTTGGCAGCATAATTAAGATATTAGGATTTACTTAGATCGAGTACTATGCTTCCTTACCACAAATTATTCACTTGATAGGCTATGTGTTTCCTTTTTTTGATGCAAACATCATATCACTAGAGGAATTTAGTTCAATTGCTATCATCTTTCACCCTTTCTTTGTATCATTTTGTTGGTTTTCAAGGCCTTAACTACTCTTGAAAGGATTTATTTTGCATGTAGGCCACTTGTCTTTTGGGCAACATTGTGGTAGAAATGGTGCTAACCTTCTAAGTGCAACCAACGAGTGTCCCAACGTGACCATTTCACCTTCCATACATATGAAATGACATTCTATTATAGAACAAGAAAAGAAGGCACAACAAATGGAAACAAAATATGGGTTTTGAACCAAATCATGTTGGTTGGAGCACCGTTTCATCTCCTAACAGACATGCATTATCCGAATAACTAGTAGATTTATGTCAGCTCCCTTTTTCTTATACATTTTGGAAAATATTGAAAAAGTCAAATAGATAACCTTGTGGGTTGTGTGTGGAAATAATTTCTGAGTTATTCTACCACTAGACTCTGCTTTAGGCTGTTTTAATCCAAAACTTTGTCTATTGTAATAAATGTTTTTGAATGAAATGTAAGACCCCGAAAAAACTTCAGATGCTTAATAATAATGAATAGAATTCCATTTATCATAATAAATAAATGTGATGATATTGTTGTATGGGAATGACTCATGGGTCAGATGTGTATCTAATGAATATAATAGAAGTAGAACCTACAATCTATATAAAATGTAGTGTTTTTAATTGGTTAGGTTACTTGTAGGACTAGTAAAATATCAAAAAAGCAATCAACATATGACAAGAAGAATCTTTTCATCCTTGGCAACAACAGATTCCCAATGGTCATTTTGCAAGAAGGTTTGCCCCACCTATTTTGGTGTTGGCTTGAAATCTATGTGTTATATGAGGTTTTTAAAATTATGAACTCTTATAATATTTTAAATCAATAGAGTCCCAAATTGGAGGTAGAGGATTTTAATTTAGCGTTATTATGAGGCAAACCAATTTGACATTTTTTTGTTATTAGAATGATTTCTTACATTGTTGAAATTTTTGTTTTATTTTTTTATGTAAGTTTTAGGAAAACATATGGTTTGCCTTATTTGTAGGCTTACAATCTCAAGCATTCTAGTTTTTTTTTTGTTTCACATAAGGTTTAATGGGACATATTCAAGTTTAGTTTAGGTTGCTTTTCTGATCTTTATATAATAGGATAGAGAACCTATTTATTTAAATGCATAAAAGTTTATTAGATATTTATGCCAATAACCATATTGTTTCATTGTTTGAATAGAAGGGGTGTATGAAATGTCAACTATTTGGAGATTTAGGTATAACTTTGCTATTTTTGGTTGTAGAGAAAACCTCACCATGTAATTTTATTTTTTTATTGTTGTAATATTTTAGAAAATTTGTGCACATTTTACTTTATTTAAATTTTTTTGGTCTTAAATTTATTACTTCTTTCTTTGTATGTCCTATTTATCAATAGATTCTGTGTGAAGTGTTTGAAAATATGCCTCAATGTAAATTTTATGTTTATCATGTATAGTTATCTATTTCCTTGTTCAATAGATATTTGTGTTTGTTTCTTTCCATTTTATGCATTTATATTCATATATTTTATTCAAATTTATAGACTGGCACTGATTATTAGTGATATACATGTTACAATTCTACTAAATATATAGATTTAATCAACTAGAATCATTTTAGATAACACATTATATAATCGATCCTGATCCTTCAAGTGTTTTTTGTATTTTCCTTTCATGGTTTATTTGTGTGTTTTTGACTTGAAATTTTATTGTAGTCCATCCATTGGTTTGGTTTTTTAATTAGCAATTTCTCATGGTGTTTATTTTTCATGAATTATTGTAAGTAAAACCAAAAGAGTAATAGCACCAAATGGGAGTTTTGTAATTAGGCTCTTTGTATTCACAAAATTTACATGTTTATAGTCTGACTATAGCTTGTATTTATGTCTTTAAAAGATTTATGAAGTCCAAAACTTTTATTTTTCCTTAAGCCAAATCTATTCATCTTAATTTTGTTTTGTTAAGTTATTACAACATATTTATGAAGGCATAGTGCATGAAAGACCATTTCAATTTTAGGTTAGTAAGTGCAAAAAGATGTTTGCAACCCTTCCTACATATGTAATGTGATTTTTATAATTAAGGCTATATTTTCTATCTTGTTATTTAGTGAGGACTATTTGCGTGAACCTTATTTCACATAAACCTACACCCAATTTAATTCTCATTTCTTTATCGAGTCTCTTTGAGTGTATCTTTTTGTTCCTAGATGAAACTCCTTTATCAATTATGCTAAGGAATATGCCATCTACCCTTCCTTTATAAAAAATGATTTCCTTATGCACAACCATGTTAATAACTAAGAATACTTAATTATTATTAAATGTAAGGGGATAATTTTGTTACAGAGGTTAAGACTATTACAGACCAAATCTTCCCTACATTATTAATGATTTGAATACTTTTATCCTACATTGCTTATTTTGTTCAAAATTTATATAGCTAACGTTCACATTAATATTTAGAGAGACATTACCCAAGTACTCATGATCATTTTAATAACATCATTTTACAAACATCACTGAGATATTATGTTAGCATACATTTTATCATCTATCATCATGATTCAAGCTCGAGAGATAGCTGTGACTTCACTAGAAACATTCTTGTGTACAATTTTAGTGGTCTTGATAGAGTTCTCATAATATTCATAGTATTTATTGGTGGACTAGGCATGTAATATCATATATACCATAACATACCATGATCCTTATGTCAATGAAGCTGATGTCACAATTGAAGTGGCCCTCCTACTAAAATAATAATTGATCTACCCCCAAAATATCTGCTTCAAATTACCTCCATGAAACTAAATTCCTCATTTGTTTACACCAACCACTTTGAACCATCTAATTATCTTGATTCATTTTTTTAAAGAGAACTTTTATTCCTTAACAAGGAGAAAATGATTACTTATTTAAAATCAAGACATAAAATAACTCATTCCAAGAATTTGGGACCCTAGTTAGACACCAATAGCTACAATCATGGAGATTTATTATATATTTTGATAGTTTTTAATGATTGATCCTCACCCATATATGGACGGCTGCCCATATTTTCAAAATTTACCAAGTCTTGTCATGTTCAAGGTGGTTACTGGAGTCTTCATTTATTGTATTACCTTATTTGTTATTGTCATTTTTTCTAGCTGATGGACAAGTAATGTCTTGTTCAAGATAGACTATGACCATCCCTCACATCTCCCTCCACAATTCCATTTCCCACCCCTATTTTTAGTATGTTTGAAAACATACAACATCAAGCTACCTTATGCATACCTCATAAGAGAATATGGTATAGCAATCTCCTAGCAATACTTAAACCTAAACTCTACTACCTAAGGGGAATTATGAAGTACCCTCATATTGTTTTAGAGAGTGTCTACCATTATACAAATTCAAATATTAGAATATCATGAAGCTTCAACTTATGAGAAGTTTTGTAAATCTTGTCAATTCTCAATGTTGGTAACACGTTCCTTCCAATTTTAGACTTGTAGTCTTTAACCAAACAATGTGTGATATAGAATTCAACTGTTAAATGAAAATCCTTGAGAAATATCCCTATTGGGAGAATAGGCACTACATCTATACCATTGTGTTTTTGCTTAAGGTTTGTCATCGTTACAAATTGTTAAAGTTATTACAAATCTTTTTATTATGAAATCTAAGCCCCATATGATATCACTACATTTATTTATTACAAGTAGATCAAATCTTTGTTCACTTCATTAATTAGTAGCTATGACCTATTTCCATGTTGATGTAGTATTTGAGATGTGGATTTGTTTCAATATTTTTCTTGCAAAAAAATAAAATCATTATATTTAATAGAAAATATATATGGACTTATGTTTATTTTATCCTTTGAAACTATATTTCTCCATAGTTGATTCATGTTTTTCCATTTGATGTTTTGTGACATTTTATTTTAAAAAAAAACTTGTACCATCTAAAGTGATTACTGTAGTTAGTTTCTTGTTTAACATATCTTTGGAAATGGCTTGTTGAACATTAAGAAATGACTTGTTGAACATTATGAAATGATGTTCATGAATAGAGATCAAGAAATGGTAGATGGGCATAGTGATGAAAATTCATTTCTATAGAAAATTATAGGCCAATGGTTTGGAATAGTTTTGATAGCATAAATGTCACTTTGGATAAAGTAAATTTGTTTAAAACTTTCTTGTTCAAACACAATGTCGGTGATTGATTATTTGATGCATTTCAAGTTTTATTATATTTTTGATACACATCAACATAATTTCATGTTGTGTTTATAGAACATTTTCAAAATTGATTTGAAAAGAATGATCCAGATGCACTAAGATCCTTGTAACTAGAATTGGATCTAGAAGAGATATGTAGAGTACATCATGGACATGACACTACTATATACTTTAAATGGATGAAAACTTCAACGACTGATCACATGCCAAGTGGTGAAAATGGTTTATGGGGTGATAATTTTTGCGTAAATTAGCTCTCTAAATGGCTTAATATTTACATTAGTGTTTGGTCTTTAAAAAACAAGAAAAAAATACTTCCACTTTAATGAAATTTACATTCACCTCCATATTGTATTATTTTTCATGATCAAAACCCTATATATAGACATTATGAACCATTTTATTATAGTAAATTAATCAATTATCAATGTCCCTCAAGTCAAGTACCTTTGTCAATAACCTGTATTATGCCCCTTTCTTATTAACAAGCAAACACTATAAATTTATAGCTATATGGATTGATAAAAATGTTAGAATATACATATTATTGTGGTGATAACATATTCAATGCTTTTTTTCATTTAACAAAGAATTCTTTCAACATGAAGTCTTTTTTCTGTTATATAACACAATATTTTTGTAATGCCTTTCTTTCTAGAGATATGGAAACATACGCCTGTTTAGAAATAAACCTAATGGATAATGTTATCAAAGGCATAAAAACTATTGAAAATTGGCAAGGATACATTGTAAAACTAGCTTTAATTTATGATGATGGTGGAATAGAAGGTAATAACTTTTTTATTCAATGGATTTCATATTTATTAAAAGTAACAACATGTATATAGTCATCAACAAGTCAATAGATTATTGAAATCTATGATGATTTTCTCAATCAAATGCCATATACAACATTATTTTATTTGAAACAAATACAAATCATATACACTATGGACCATTAATAGTGCAACAAAAAATTAAAGAATAGGCCAAGATTTTACTGCTTATACGAACACAATACCAACAAAAAAAGAATCTTTGCTCTAGACATTGAAAATTGTATGTAAAAGGTCCATAGACAATAAATTTACCAAAAAAGTAACTTAATGACACCCCCATACATGTTTGTGTTATTTGTAAACAACTACATTTTAAGCATAATATGTAACTTTTTAATTAAGCAGAAAAAAACACATGCCAACAATTAATGGAAAAAGGTAAAGTCATTTGTAAAAAGAAAATATGTGCAAATTACAACCAATTATTGAAGAATGGAATGTTTCCTAGATTTGTAATGCCTATTAATATTAGACAAAATAAATAGCTAAAAACTATGCTATGAAATCTTGAAGAAAGACTTATTACATTGAGAATAACATTTGCACAAATAAGAGACCTAGGCTATAACAAACCACAAATTAGACTAAAAGGTTTGATTATCAATGTTCCATCAAATGTTGATAAAATTTAAAAAGCATTGTAAATATCTATAGACATAAGAACAATAATTGTTATAGCTATAAAAAGGTGATTAGAATACAAGAATGCATATCAATAAGGAGTTGTTTGGCCATAACTTATTACGAAAGCATTGTAAGAATTATGCACAATAAAATTATAGATTGATCATAGTGTCAACATTAAGTCTGATTTGAAACCATTCATAAATGATACTATCATGGATGATACAAATAATGATAATATCTTTGATAAATATAAACCTAGTACATATAATGAAATGACATGTCTTTTGACATAGATTAAAGTTATTCTAATGATACCCTGAACATGGTTTTATAGACTTGTCATGTATTAATTCATTATAGTACAAGGTGATTTCAATAACACTAGATAGAGATAATCACCTGCTTAGCATTTTTAAAGACAAAGACTCTAAATAAATGAATTTTCTAACACTTTTCTTAGGAAATCCTCATGATGAAGATATTGTGTCAATATTTACATATAAAAAAATAACACAATAGGAACTGTTACATGCCAATTGTCAATTTTCATATCAACTCAAGAACTTGTTTTTTAAAGCAATAAAAATTATCATATATTAGGTTGAAAAGACTATGTGGATTTGAATTAGAAAAGGGTAGTTAAAGGGGAAAAATATTCTAGCGAGTGATGTTGAATACAAACCAATCTTAGAAAAATTGCTTAAATAAAAAAATTGGATACAAAAATTTGATAAAAATACGCATCTCACCTGATTACATTCAAGGTATAAAAAGTTTGTCTTTGCCATGGTACATCAATTAAGAATTCAAACATTCCTATTGACTTTTAAAAGTGTCAAACATCATTAGAAACTAATAAGAAATGCATTGAAACAATTATATCTAAAGTATATAAAAAATGATGAACTTGGGGAATTAAAAAAAAATGATGATGCTTCCTTTCTTGAAAAAATAGATTCAGTTACATGTACATGTTAATATAGACATTGCGTCAATGCATGAAGACAAATGTTATGTAATGGTGAATTTTTATTAGTAAAAATCATATATTATCTTTGCCTAATTAAATTTCAATGTAGAATAAATGCTCATGACCATTGGTTGGTGTGGATAAAAGATGGACCAATATATGGAAAATATAAAATTTCAACAATTGTAGAGTTCATAGATAAGTACATAACTTTTGATATTGACATTCTAGAAGATGATGTGGCAAAATATTATATATACCATCATACTAAGAGTTTCATGAAAAAATAAAAAAACTATAGATACAACTTTCCACAATTGTTAATGCAATAAACAATAATACTTGAACCATATAAAATAACAAATGAACTTGCAATTGCATCATCATAATACATTTACTTGCTGAAAAGATTGGTATCAGAGCCAAACAAAGTATCATCTACTGGAATTGTTTGTAAGAATTTCTTTGTTAAGACTTTTTAGTTTCTTTGATTTGTAAAATTCTTTGGGTAACTATTGCATTGAGTCCCTGGCCATTTTAAATTATCATAGGCCCTTTATTATTTGCATCTCTATTCCCTTACCAAAATTTTCTCGCTTACCAGAACCTCAATCTCTTACCATGGAATTTGGCAAATCCCAGACAACACCCACAGTAGAAATCATGAATGAATTTGAATTAGAAGGAACTTATGAACTCACTCCTTTCATTCTAGAATAGTTATTTGATTGTCCAAATATTGAGATCACTGAAGAAAACCTGGAAAAAGAAAATAACCTGTACAAACCTCTGAATATCAAAGCTTCACAAGTATATAAGAAATCTAAGCTTTTAAAATCCAAATTTATGTATAAGTCCACATATTTGTCATTTGTTAAGCCTAGAATCAAATCTTTAGAACTCACCCTTTGTTACAAGCCCAAGTGAAATTTCTAAACAAATTTACTATCTTTATTACCTGAACCTGAAATCAATTATATCAAGTCACATGAAGATGTGAAATTTTTACACTTTGGTCTTATCAGAGTCCATATAAATCCTTTGATTCCCATAAATATTAAACTTGTAATATATCTAGCACTTTGTGATAAACTTCAAGTAAATTTCAACATGCTTGTCAATTGTCAAGTCTTGGTCATTTAAATGATGAAGTTATTTGTTTTGAATTTTGTCCAAACCTCTCTGTTGCAGTCCATGACAAAGGATGTAAAGAAGTTAATTTTGGTTCTTTAGATTGTTGGGGTTTATTCACCTCCATTTTTGGTCTAAATATGTTTGGTGAATTTAAATATGCCTCAATTAACATTTTTGTAGTATACAGTATGACCAACACGAACCATCCAAAGATCCTTGAAAATCTGCCATATGCTAAAAGATTAAGTGGTACTATTCAACTTCAGAAAGGTCATATAGAGTCAGTCGAGATACCCTCAGATTGGAAGCTTGATTGGCTAAAAACTGTTTCCTCCAAAATGAAGGGTCAATCCACAGTACATAAAAGTGATGGTAGAACTGTGAATATTCTTCTTAGATCTTTGTCTGTCAATTCTTCTATTCTTTCTCCCTCCAGACCACCAACCTCTTCTTCTCACAGAGCTATAAAAATAGGTCATATCCTAATTGAAGATGAAGAAATCAACCAAGGAATTGATTTAAAAGATCAATTACCTTGTACTATGATGAATCTTCCAAGAGAAGATAGTTTAGAATTTTATACAGACAATAAAGTAACTCTGTATAAAGGTGAAAGATGGCCACCTCATGAAGGAACCCATGAGTAGTGTGCAGGTACAGTATAATATTTTTTTGTTGCTTACCAAGGAGAGACTGAACCATCAAATGAATTCAAACACATAAATTATATTTCAAGATTCAACTCTCATCTGTCAGAGAATTTTGATGATCTCTGCAAAGATGTTTTGTACATTAGGAATATCCTAGATAAACTCAATATTCTTGAAGACAATACTAATACTCTCTATACACATATGAAAAATCAATTGTCTTCCATTGATGCTAAGCTAGTAGCTTTAGATGAAAGTCTTGAATGGCTTTCTAAATAGGATCAACAGGCAGAATCCTCTGTTAGCCAACTAAATTATAGAGTGGATCTCAGTCCCAATTTTGAACCCAACAAAAAGCACCAAAATACTACTCTCATGTAAAGGACACATGTCCAATTACAACCTTGGTACCTCAATATTGATGATTTGCTAAATCCCTTAAATGGGATTTCAGCATGGTGTAACTTTATGAGAGTAATCACCATTAATTCTCATTTAGACCTGGCAGGTACTACTAATTTTGCTTCAATTTTTTTGGGGTATTGTAAATAAATGGTGGGATTCCATGACCGAAGCAGATCAATTTGAAAGAGTCCATAATCAGCCTGATCCTTTAGCTACTTTATTTCATCTACTTATTAATGAGTTTGCACCTCCAATTGCAAATCATGAACTGGAATCCAAAAAATGGCTTCTCAAAATGGAGCTGTGTGATTTAAAAAAATTTGATGCTTTCACCAAACAATTTAGAGAATTGGCATATGAAATTAAGAGCTTTTCCTCCACAGAGATTAAGACCAAATTTCTTCATGCTTTACCCTATAATCCTATTGATAAGGTAATTGCTTATATTGATCTTAAGAGTCTTACCATTGAAGACCTTTCTCTCTCTGATGTAATTGATTTTGCTAAAAAATAAGCTATGTGTTTAGTCTCTAAGGCTAAAACTATCCAAAAGCTCACCAAGCATCAAGCATCCCAGATTGCTCCAGCATTCCCTAAAACAACCCCTTTTAGCTATCAGCTATTTATACAACCTCATAAGCAACTAAAGCAACATCACAAGCATCTTTCTTTTCGGCATCGCTCTTTTCCTCACAAGCACTCCTATGCTCCTCCTCACCATTTCCTCAGAAAATGACACACTTCTTGCCTCCATCCAAACAACCCATTTACTACATCTATCACAAAACTAGCCATATTGCTCCACAGTGCCATTGCAAAAACCCTACGATCAAAGCCATTTTTACTTCCAACGTAACAACATGGTGGGATATCATTGACTCTGATGAATATCTTTACCTATAGGATGACATCTATGAACCCATTCTAGATGATCTTCCTGAAGAATATTCAAAAGACAATGAAGATGTAGATGCTCTCAAGTCATTAGCTCATGACTTGGAACAACTGCTCACCAACATGCAATGCCCATGGTACCGACCTCAGCACCATGACAACTCACAGTTGTCATATAAAGTACACGGTACTTGGTCTCACCATCACCATGAAATAATAGAATGAGACACAAGACCAAGGACACGAGGATACTCCAGAGGAGAAGGATCAACCAGAGGGAGATAGCCCTCAATGCCTTGAATACCTCCAACATTTCAACATCCTCCTTTATAATTTTAGAGCTCTTTCAAGCCAAGTGCCTCTTGGATCAAAAATAAGTTAATCAACACAGATTCTCCAAGAGAAATCCAAGCACAAGAGATTGAGCCATAATGGGATATTTTATTGCCCATAAAAGAAAAAGAAGAGGATGAAGAAGTAGAAAGTTCTTTCTACTCAGATCAAGATTATTGTCTAGGTGAATGTAGTAATCTCCATGAAGAAGAAGAAGTATAAGACATCTACCTTGAACAACCTCTTGTTCAAGATCCAGGGAGACAAAAATTGGTATGTACAAGCATTCCTCCCTTAGAAATTTCACAACCAGCCTATCTAACTCAATTGATTAATGGAAAGTTTGCCCAGTTCATTACTTTAAAAATAAATGGCAGACTTGTAGATGCCCAAATAGATACAGAAACTTCTCTCTCCTTTGCAAAATCTCAACTCATCCATGACTGGAAGATATTGGATGATACTATGGCTTACAAGAGTCTAGATGTCCAAGGGAATAGTTTTATTTGTAATAAATATAAACATTAGTAAATCCTTCAGATACAAGATAAAATATTCCATGCTGATTTATTTGCCCTAGATAGGATGCCTGTTGATATCCTATTAGGTGGTGCCTTTATAGACAGATACTCACCTTATGGTTCAACCACAAAGAGTATCATGTTTACTATAGAAAATGAAAGGCTTAGAATTCCTCACCTCATTTATGCCACTGAACAATTTCCCAGTTCAATGAATCAAATACCTGAGATAATAATCCCTACTGAAATCCAAGACATAGGTGAAAAGATTAAAACCACTATCTATTCTAATAACCCTCAATAGTTTTGGTCAAAGTCTATGCCTGAAATGGATATTAAAACTATAGAAGGAAAACACATGAAGATTGGAAAATAATCCCAATACCAGCATAGGATTATAACAATATGGAACTCCAGATCAAAGAGCTAAAAAGTAATGGTTTTATTGAAAAATCAACTTCTCCTTACTGCTCTTATGCATTTATGGTTAACAAACATTTAGAGTAGAAGAGAAGAAAGAAAAGAATGGTCATCATTTATGGGCCATTAAATGCCATTACTCTACCATTTCCATATCCTATTCCAGATAAAAGCTATCTATTGGAGAAAGTAGCAACATGCAAATATTTTTCCCAGTTTGACTGTAAATATGGCTTTTATCAAATCAGAGTGAAAGAAGTTGAAAAGGAAAAGATATAATTTAATTTCCCTTTCAGACATTTCCAGTGGAAAGTAATGCCTTTCAGCTTGATGAATGCCCCTAAATTCTACCAAGCACATATGGATAAAATATTCCAAGGCACTTCTAACTTTTTGTGTGTGTACACAGATGACATCTTGATTTTTAGTCATTTGCTTTCTGATCATTTTACTCATCTCTCCACATTCTTTAAACTTGCACAAAATGTAAGAATTGTCCTAGTAGAGACAAAAAATTAGTTATGCAAAACTAAATGCAACTTTTTTGGAATGGTGATCCAAGATTCAAAACTGCAAGTTCAACCACATATCAAAGAAAAGGTCATCAGTTTTCCAGATATTCTGGATAAAACTAAGCTTCAAGCTTTTATGGGATTAATAAACTATTTAAATAGCTTTTATCCTAACTCTAGTGAAGATAGGTTTTTGCTTCAAGAACTTCTCCAGAAAAAGAAAGCTTACAACTGGCAGGAAGAACATACAACTACTATTCACAAAATCAAATCTAAAGTTGGCTTACTTCCTGATCTTTATATCCTAAAATTTGACCAAATGATAGTCTATACTGATGCCTCTGATATTGCATGGGGAGTACTTGTTTATGTACATAACAATAAAGAATTTGTCTTTGAATTCTCTAGTGGAGTATTTAGTACTGATGTGCTTAAATGGATTTCTTCTAATAAAGAAATCTATGCTGTAAAAAAGTGTTTAGAGAAGTTTATGTTAAAACTACTGCACTTGCCCCATTTCATTGTAAAAACTGACTATACTAGATTTTTGACCTTTAGAGAAAAAGATCATGGTCAGAAGATGGTCGTGATAAATATTATAGATGGCAATCCTTTTTCAATCAGTTTAACTTCTTAGTAGAGCACATTAAAGGTACTTATAATACAATAGCATATTGGCCCAGTAGGAATCCACCTGCTACTCTAATGCATCAACCCATTCCTAGCTTCAATCTAACCAGGATATACAATCAAGGATTTGCATCTTTAAACATTCTTGTGTAGGAAGAAATTCTTCGTGAAGGGTTACATCCAAGATATACTAGGATATCTTATGCAGCAGGACAAGATTTACAAATGTCTTTCATAGCAACCATCCAAGCAAACTGCCATCAAAACACTAGTGTAATAACAATTGAAAGATTAAACATTGAATTTCTTTTTCACCAGTTTACTGAATTATTAAAGCATCCCCTCTGGACATGGACAGTAAAAATCAGGTCTTCACATAATGAACACCTTTACCGATGGGTGGCAAGATACGGTCCTCACCATATACATAAAGAAGAAGATCATGAACTAGATACAATTGTCCATATGATCATCAGAAGACAACTGGAATGGGAATATTACTTCTACATCAATCCTTGCCATCACGCATGTGAAGTTGGACCTCACCATTGGAATCTTTCTAGCACATTTTAGATAAGGTGTCTTTTCCAACCAATCAGTGAAAATGACCTATTAACAAAAGCAAAAGCAATTTTGGACCCACAAAGCCAAACGTCCTCATCTAGCACCTCTAATAGCATGTCACTGTAGCCTAACTTTTAAGCTATAAAGTAGGATGGGACATGACACTGCCTTGGCAAATATTCCAGGCAAGACCTCCCAAAATACTATAAATAAGCCTCTTCTCCATAGAGTTTTCATCTAAAAATTTCTAAGCTTTAGAAATCTAGTAGCCTTGTTTCAAGAGTATGCTCTTCTCTTGCCCTTCTTAAAGGATCTTGAGAATCAAAAATTCAAACAAGAATTGTAAATTTTTGTTTTATTAATATTGTGAAGGCATAGCCATTCGGCCCCTGCCTACTGTCACGAGTTTTCTATAATCAAGAATCATGAAAGAAAGAGGCGTCTACTGACGAGAAAAGATGCTACTAAATATAAAATGGTACAATGATTTTTATAGCTTCAACACCTTTTTACATGACCTGGGCATGATTGAGCCCCAATACCTGGCAACAATACAAACCACAATTAAACAACCTGCCATTTTCCTTGTCCACACACTATCACAAGTAGGGAATAATAGTTTTATAAAAAACATGCCATATTTATGGAAAGCTAATATAAATTCATAGTTTATTTTAATTATACATGTTGTAACAACATACTATAGCTCATATATGATAAAGGGAAATTAAAAAACCACACATGATTTTAGGCAAATATAAAAATAGCATGAAATAACACACATAGATGCTATCCAAATGTTACATACACTATAAAATTAAATGCTAAAATATCAAAAAATGCCTATGTAACAAGTTTTTCACTTGGTATTATCATTGCCATTAAATCATTGTTCAAGGACATGAAATTTTGTAAACATACATTGCCTTGATGAACAAACATTTATCTTAAAATCCTCAATCCTTCTTAGATATGAGCCAAATAATTATAAAAAATGTAATATCTCAATCCCTTATAGGAGCTATTACATTGCACGTCTTGTTATCATTAATCGTGTTTGCTTAGTTGAATTTGCTTCTAGGTACTAGAAAAATGGAATGCCATTGTAAAAGAAAAAAGTTATGTTATAAACTTTATTAATTACAACAAACATCTTGACATTGAAAACAATCATTGTGAATGACTTTTGTTGTATGTAACATTTTGAAACAATAAAGATAGTTTAAAATAAGGTCTTGAAACATGAAAATAGGCATACAATTCATAGGTGAATATCATAAATTTAAATGAGGCCAAGTTCAACTATGAAATAAATCCTTCTTGTGTAAATATAGAACATGTCACCTACCAAATTAAACTTGATACTGTGGATACATCTAACACTCAATTTTATCCAACTAGAGAAAAGGCCATGCAAAAAGAATATGATCTACACATGCACTTGCCATTAAAAAAAGTTGTATCAAGTCAATGTATTTAAAAACCATTTATATATATCCATCATCCATTTATTTCTAACATCACCAAATACTATAAACATAAATGTATGTTAAATGAATAGAGACAAGAAATTATTAAAGACACTGCCTCTAAAAAATGCAAAAATAAAAACAAGCCATTGTACCTATTTCTATCAGGAGGCACATGCATGGAAAAGACTTTTGTTGAAAAATGTATATACAAAATACTAATTCACATTTACTCTCATTCTATTGATTGTGATACATGCAAGCCAAAGGGTCTTATTCTTGCATATATAAGAAAAGCTACATACATTGCAGGTGGAGTGACATTACATTTTATATTTTTATTGCCATTTAACAAGTCAAAACTTATTCCATTTACCAATGAAAATCTAGATGAATTTTCCAAAGATTACAATAAATTATGCATAATGCTAATTAATGAGATCTCAATTATAGGAGAAATAATGTTATATCGCATTGAAAAATAATTTGATGACATAATGCAATTACTAATTATGTTATTTGGCAATGTTGGCATGATCTTTTATGGTGACTTTTATCAAGTTCAACCTGTGAATGACTATTTGATATTTGAGTATCTGAAAATTAATATTGAATTGATTTTGTATTCTTTTTGACAACAAAACATAAAATGTTATCAACTACAACAACCCATGCGCCAAAAGGATGAAATTTTTGTATTGATTCTAAAAAGAATATGAACATGATCACATGCAAAATTGGATATAACATATCTTAATAAAAAATGTTTGTGACCATCACCAAATGATCCTTTTTTACATATCTTTTTTATTTAAATAATGCTGTCAAAGCACATAGTAACAAATTGGTGGCACTTGTTCCACACAGATAAATTGTTATCCATTTATAGATAAAGAAGACAATACATGTAATGAAATATAAAGATATGCTAATGTTATATGCCTACCAAAAAAAATCATACTAAATCTTGATATGTTAGTCAAGTTTTTTACTGATAATTATGATATGTAGTATAGCCTTGTCAATGATCCATATTGGCATATTTAAACTATACAACAAAGAACAAAACAATGACATTATTTGGGTTAAATGCAAAGAGAAAAACATTTTAATTTATATAAAATGCATATTGATATGGATTAGACTCTTATATTCTAAATCTCTAGACTAGTTCACATTCCCATTTATAAAAAACAATTATAAGTGTAAAGTAAATTTCCAGTACAAAGTCTCACCATGGAAGGTGTTGCATGCTGATAAGTGTTTTCATTTATGTCAAGGTTGATGTCATTGATTTGAATATGTATATGATAAATATGAATGGTGAGTCATATATAAGGTATGAACTTGTGTGCTTGATTTTACAATGAAGCCATGTGACATGAGAGAATTTGAAGGCAACCTAATGTCTCTTCCATTGAAAGAAAATTTGAAGGCAACATAATGATTATTCTGTTGGTTTTTGAATTTTTTTTTGCAATGGTGTGAGAATTTTTTTTGATGAATGTTATTTTTTGATAGCATCATTAATATTAGCATGCTTGAGTACTAGTCCTTGTGTACAAGGTGTATTGAGAAGCCTAGCCATAACAAATAAACCATATCATGAGCATGCACATGATGAGCATGAAGAGGCATGTGCAGAGGTATGACATTATTTGAGTATCATGTAAGTAATGTGAAAAATGTGTATAAGCATCAAGGAGTGTTTCAAGGTTAGTTTTCAAAGTTTCAAAGTGCTTGAGAAGCCTAGTCATGGTATGTAAAGACCTAGTAGGAAGGTTTGAGCATGGTGGCTTAGTGAGATGGATAAAAAGAGGCATAAGAGGATATATGAGGTTTATTAAAAATATATGTAAGGCATTAGATCACTCATGTGAGTCTCAAGGTGATTCTATAGGGGTATGACCTACATGTCAAGTTTGAAACTAGACCTCTTCTAGACCTTGCTTGGCCTAATGAGGCAGCATGATATGTTATCAAGGAATGTGAAGGGTGTATGGATATACATAATCATGAGAGAGGTTTTTTGAGTATGTAATTAATGTGGAGATAACATTAAAATAAGTACAAAGGTTACTTTCAAGGACTAATGTGGTTTGTAGGTCAAGGGCTAGAGAGTAAAGAGAGAGATGGCTAAATGAGGTAAGAGATTCAAATTTCAAAATAAGAATGAGCATGTGAGCATTGTCACTAGTGTGATATATTTTTCCAGGTGTGTTGAATAATTATAAGGTCAAATTTTTAAGGTTTAGGCTTGAAATATGTGTTTTAAGGTCTCTTAAGTGCACAGGATGAAGAGTTGTCTTCTCGAGAAGGCTTTTCAAGTGTTCATTAGCTTATCAGACCTCTGTATAGGAATATAAGATTTTAATGGTAGATGGGGAAGGATAATAGCTCAAAATTATAGGCATTGGTTTTTTGAATGAGGGACTAAGCTTTAGGAATGATTGCTAACAGTGGAAGATGGTTTAAACCCTCAAAGAACCCTAATAGTGACCTGATATGAAATAAGTTGTTCTAAAGTGCTCAGAATGGATTGGTATGGATATTTTAGTGATTGGAAGTTGTATTAAACTCTCCCAGGCATCTCTAGGTGTGATTGAGTCTTCAGGTGAGTTAGTGGACCTTACAAGAAAGGCCTTATTTCTCAAATATTTATTGTAGTATCAAGAGTTGACCAAGTCAAAGTATTTAAATCATTGAATGGAGAAGGTTGAGACTTTTATTTGATGTACATGGTGATTTATACATAGGTTATATCCCTCAAGTTTTTTAAATTGGTAATCCAAGTCAACCTGTCGCTAACAAGCCTAATGGTGCAAATAGTGAGAAACCTAGGTAGAAGTGAGAATATGATTAGGGATATGTTATCATGGAAAAGGTATGAATCCAGGTACATGGATAAAATTTTAAATACTTTTAAGACATGTTAATTTTGGATATAAATTTTGGAGATCATTTTTATAGCAAAATTTTTCTCACAACTTGACTTGTCTGGCTTAGTGTGGTCTGTGTACAGTGTGGTCATGAGATTGGTCTACAAGACCAAAAATTCCATTTAACAATGTTATATTTATATATAATAATGGTATAATGATCACATAGGATCATCCAAATGCACAATGAGTCTTTTTAAATGGTCATACAGGTGATTGAAGGTCATTGTCACCATGACTGTGCTTTAAGGTAAATTGGCAGTTCGAGGTAAGCAAGTTGTAGTGATGAGTTTGAGATTATATGCCCTAATTTGAAGCATATAATATACATGGTTTTTATATTTCCTATCCATTATTTTTATAAGGTTTGGTAGTAAATGAAAGTAGTGAAAATGTTGAAACCAAAATGGCTTGACTGGCTGAGTAAGGTCTATGAGAGAGAAGGTAAACAAATTGGTTTGCAAGACCAATAATTGATATTTGATATTATGATATTTTTGTTGGAGGTTGTTTTTAGTATGTTTTAGGATCATTTTAACTAATTGAAAATCCTTGAGTGTGTTATTTTAAGTGTCATAAGTTTAAGTTTTCATGACTATGTTTTGAGGCTATTTGGTAGTACAGAGAGAGCATTTTGTAAAGAAGAGTTTGAGCTTGTATACACTAAGTTAAAGTATATAATAAAGTTTTTGATGACCAAAGGTCATGAGGTTTCTGAATATGTAATTTATTTCCATGTTTGTTTATCTAATTGATGTTTTATCTTTAGTAGTTCAAGATAGACTTTTTGGGTATGCACAAGCCTAATTATGAATAGTACTAATGGCATGCTTCAAGTGGTGGTTGGAGCCAAAAAGTGTCATAGACATAATATGATCTTAGTATAGGTATATTTTAGTGGAAAATTAATTTTTCCTTTTGTGTGTGGTTTTTTCAAGTGTTCTAAGGAGATCAATGGGTAACATGTGCTAATGAAGGCCTAATTGATTTAGGTCTCCTTAAGGCATGAAAGAGATTTTGATCCTATATGTTGTGATAAACATATTGAAATGTTTTATTCATATATGAAATGTGTTATATGACCTATTGAAATTTTAATCCAAGTGTGCAAGTGTATATGGCTGAGCAAGAGGTGTCTGAGCAAGAGGCTTGTATATATACAAGGCAATTTTAGCCTATTTGAGAGAGTAGAGAGCAAGCAAATAAAATAACATATTGCAGAGAAAAAGGAGGTCTTATAGACCATCACATGAGTATATAGGATCTATGATGAATATTTTATAGAGGTTATGTATATGAGAATAAAGTTCATATGACCTAATCAATCTTAAAGAAACCTATTTAAGCGAAGATACCTATAAGGTAGTTTGAGAGGGATAAGAGTGTGAAGAGTTGAAAAGGTGGTCATCATCAGTTGGTTGAGAAATAAGGTTTATTTAAGGTAATAAAAGCAAATAGATAGATGATTTGGCTCTAAGTCATCGAGGGGGTTGGTGCCTCATTGTAAGTTGGTGCTTGCTAAAGCCTAGCTGAGTTGGTGCTTCATGTGAATTAGGTGTTTCTCTAAATTTAATGTTTTTATAATAGGAATATAGTACATTTATAGATATCAGTAGGTTTTTTCCCCTTGAAGGTTTCCCAATTATGTGATGTGTTCTTGTGTTTCATTCTTATGTGGATAGGTGTTTATGCTTGATAGATCTATATGCTTATTTGAATGGTTCGTGATTACTTAAGTGAAATTGATAAGATTTTTTATAAAGATTGATTCATCCCACCCATATCCCCCCTTAGTAATTTTTATTACAAAATTTGGTATTAGATCAGGTCCTTTTAAGTAGGCCTAATATCCTAAAGGATATCTTAGAAGTAAGGATGCCTAGTCAGAAAACTCAAGGTGGTTTCTCTACTAGTAAGGCTTCATTCTTCAATTGGAATAATTATTCATTTTGGAGAATCAAAATGAAGACGTATAATATTAATGGGCCATGACATATGGAAATTAATTTTTTATGGATACAATCCACCTCCTACACCTCCAACTAATTTAATAGACAAAAAGGAAAGTGAGAGAAATTCCAAGGCAATGAATGCCATTCTATGTGGTCTATCAGAGGTAGCATTTATGAAGATAATGCACTGTGAGTTAGCCAAGGTTTTATGGGACAAGTTGAAGATTATATATGAAGGAGACACCAAGGTGAAGATGGATAAGCTGTAAACCCACTAGATATAGTTTGAAAGTTTGAAAATGAATGAATATGAAACCATTGCATCTTACATGTTGAAGGTTGATGAAGTTATCAATGTTATTAGAGTATTAGGAGAAGAAGTGAAAGAGTATATAGTTGTTAAAAAGGTATTGAGATCAATTACTCTAATTTTTGAATCTAAGGTATTTATATTAGAAGAGATGCAAGATTTGGATAAGCTTGAAATGGATGGGGTTCATGGCATCTTGACTGCCTATGAAATGAGAACAAATGAAGGAAAGCCTCCCAAGAAGGAATATGTGTTCAAAGCTAAGAAGAAGTAAAAATTCAATAAGGTTAAGGATGAGGTATTTTTAGATGTTTATAATGATGAAATAATAGCCATGTTTACCTAAAAATTAAGGTTTGGATCTGGTAAGTACAAGGGTAAGTTTCCTTTCAAAATCTTCAATTGTGGTAAGATTGGTCACTTTGCATCCAAGTGTCCTAACAAGGATAAGACTGAGCATAATGAAGAACATGATGAATATCATGGAGATGATAATAAGGTCTATAATCCTGACAAGAACATGAGAGATTTTAAGACGTATGAAGGTAGGAAAGGGTCATTCAAAAAAAGAAAATTTTCTATACCAAAAAAGACAACTCATCTAATGTAAATGACACAAACACATTTAATAGTAATGATGGAATTAATGAACATTAACATGACAACAATGAAACCTTATTCATGTCCATAGAAATAGACAATTAGGGTTGCTCAAACGGGAAAGGCCTTATAGTTGATGAAGAATCAGATGAAGAAGATGCTGAAGTAAACGTTGAGGTAAAATTGGTAAGTGCTCTACAAGAGTTGAAGTTTTAAAGAAGAAAGAATAACAAACTAAGATTATTAGTTAAGGAGTATGAGGATCAAACTGGTTTTTTTGAGGAGAGACTAAGTAACACATCCAAGGAGTATGATGAGATCATCAATTAGATTGAAACACAGATGGAGATAATCACTACTAGATTAAAAGCTAACGAGGAAATATGCCCTAGGTATGAAGCTTAAGTGGAATCCCTGAAAACCAAGTTGGATCAAACATCTAGAAAATTGAATACCTTTGTGAAGTTTAAAAAGAGTACTGATGCTTTAGATAATATTTTGAGTATTTAAAAATATGCAAGTGATAAAATAGGTCTTGGTTTCAAAGAAGACCAAAAAGAGGCATCTCAAGTCAAGGAGAAAGAAAATGAAGATAAGAAGGTCAACATGAAAAGACCTATTAGACAACCTAATGTTATGAGGTATGATTCATTCAATGGTTACTATTATATATGCAATCATTTTGGTCATAGAGTAAGAGAGTGTAGAAGACCCTCTAAAAATGAGCATGTATGGGACTATGAAATGAATCATCATTCAAGAGGTATGTATAAGGTTGTTTGCTATAGTTGTCATAGTATGGGACACATTTCAAGATTATAACCTAATAGAGTAAGAATGTTATCAGGTCAAAACAAGAGGTTTGAATCCTATAAAGTGCAAGAGAGAAGGCAAATGAATGTGTGAAAACCAAAGATAATAAAGGTAAGTCATGATCAACCTACAAACTCAAAGGGACCATTTTATATGGTAGAGTATAATTCAAATTTGAAATCAATTCAGGAATGTCTTTTGTCATCTCATATTGATGATCAAATGGTTGATGAAGAGGTTAAACCTATAGTGTGAATCAAGCATAAAAGGATACTAAAGGATATTCAATCTTATGAGAACATTGAGATCTAAGAATATCCTAAGCTTGTGTTGTTTTAGTGCCCTATGGAAAAGGGTGACTCCATTAGGATTCATGGAGACACTCTTTAGTTAACATAAACATGATGGATGCTTGGTTTGAAGGGGAGCTATTCAGGTTGTTGACTGAGCTTGATTTGTGTTGAGAAGTGGTCTTGTAATCTGAGTTCATTTGAAGGATGTATGAATGGAATAAGAGGTAGCATGTCGATGTAATGATTCATGTTATATGTGTTGATATTTTTTTGAAAAAATGTGTGGTTATATAATTTGTAGTAGGTGTGACCATTTGTCATTAAATTCAAATAGGGAGAAAGTTCAAGAAGGGAAATTGACTAGATTGGAGAGATGAGAATGATCAGGTTGAAGAATGTTTTTCCATTAATGATAAAGGGAGAATTTGTTGAGAAGTGTTGTCATTGATGAAGATGCATGGTGAGTGGTATTTGAGGTATGAACTTATGTGTTTGATGTGATAAGGAAGCCATGTGACATGAGAGAATTTGAAGGCAACATAATGTCTCTTCCATTGAAAGAGAATTTGAAGGCAACCTAATGATTCTTCTATTGATTATTGAAAAATTTATTGTATTGGTATGATAATATTGTATGATTAATGTTATTATTTTATATCATCATTGAGGTAATCATGTTTGAGTACTACTCCTTATGTACAAGGTGTCTTAAGAAGCCTAGTCATAACAAACATAGTCATATCATGAGCATGTTCATGATGAGCATAACGAGGCATGTGTAGAGGTGTGACATTATTTTAGTATCATTTAATGCATGTGAAAAATGTGTATAAGCATTAATTAGTTTTTCAAGGTTAGTTTTCAAAGTTTCAAAGTGCTTGAGAAGCCTAGTCATGGTATGTAAAGACCTTATGAGAAGGTTTGAGCATGGTGGCTTGGTGGGATAGACGAATATAGTCATAAGAAGTTGTATGAGGTTACTTGAATATATATTTGAGGCATTAGAGCACTCATGTGAGTCTCAATCTAAGCCTACAGGAGTAAGACCTATAGGTCAAGTCTGAAACTAGACCTCTTCTAGACCCTGCTTGGCCTAATGAGGCATCATGATCTGTTGTCAAGGCATGTAAAGGGTGTATGGATATGTATAATAATGAGAGAGGTTTATTTATTATGTATGTGAGGTGGATAACACATGGAAACATGCATGAAGGTCAGTTTCAAGGACTAATGTGGTTTGTTGGTCAAGGTCTAAAGAGCAAAGAGAGAGATGGTGACCATATGAGGTATGTAATTAAAATTTCAAGATAAGAATGATCATGTGAGCATTTTTAGTGGTGTGATATATTTTAAAAGGTGTGTTTACAAAGTTTTATGTCACAATTTTAATATTTAGGCTTAAAAAAAGTGTTTTAAGGTCTCTCAAGTACACAGGATGAAGATTTATCTACCTAAAAAGGTTTTTCAAACAATCATTGGCTCATCAAATCTCTGTATGGGAATATAAAATTTTCATGGTAGATGGGGAAGGGTAATAGCTCAAAACTACATGTATTATTTTTTTGGAATGAGGGGCTAATATTTATGAATGATTGCTAATAGTGGAAGATGGTTTAAACCCTCAAAGAACCCTAATAGTGACCTGATATGAAATAAGTTGTTCTAAAGTGATCATAATGGATTTATATGGATAATTTAGTAAGTGGATGTTGTATTAAACTCTCCCAATCATCTCTAGGTGTTATTTGGTCTTTAGGTGAATGAGTGGACCCTATATTAAAGGCCTTGTTTCTCAAAGATTTACCATAGTAGTCAGATTTGACCAAGTCAAAGTATGCAAATCATTGGATGGAGAAGGTTGATAATTTAATTTGATGTCCATGGTGGTTTATAGATAGGTTATATCCCTTAAGTTTGTTAAACTATTCATCCAAGTCAACTTGTCACTAATAGGCGTAATGGTGCAAATAGTGAGAAACCCAAGCAAAAGTGAGAAGATGATTAAGGATATGTTGTCATAGAATAGGGATGAGTGTAAGTACATAGAGATTTTTTTTAATAATTTTAATACATTTTAATTTTGGATATGTGTTTTGGATATCATTATATATAGCCAAAAGTTGCTCACAAGTTGACTTGTCTAGTTCAGTGAGGTCTGTATACAATAAGGTCATGAGATTGATCTATAAGACACATATTTAAATTTAACCATGTTATATTTATATATAATAATTATATAATGATCACATAGAGTCATCCAAATGCATCAAAAGTCTCTGTAAATGGTCATACATGTAATTGAAGGTCATTGTCACCATGACTATGCTTTAAGGTAAACTAGCAATTTTGGGTAAACAAGTTGTAGTGATGAGTTTGAGACACTCTACATTGAGTTGAAGCATATAATGTACATGGTGTTTATATTTTGGAATTTTATGTAATATAAATTCTTTTTATAAGTTTTGGTAGTAAGTGAAAGTAGTGATAATGTTGAAGCCAAAATGGCTTAACTGGCTGAGTAAGGTCTGTGAGAAAGAAGGTTAACAAATTGGTCTACAAGACCAATAATTTCCATTTGAGTTTATGATATTTTTATTATAGGTTATCCTAAGAATGTTTTAGGATCATGTTAATGCATTGGAAATCCTTGAGTTTGTGCTTTAAAGTGTCATAAGTTCAAGTTTCCATGACTATGTTTTGAGGTTAGTTGGCAGTTTAGAGTGAGCATTTTGCAGAGAAGAGCTTGAGAATGTATACCTTGAGTTGAATTATCTAATGAAGTTTGTGATGAACCTAAGGTAATGAGGTTTATAAACATGTTATTTATTGCCATGTTTTTAAATAGAATTGGTGTTTTATATTTAGTAGTTTAAGACTCTTTTTGGGTATGCACATGTTTGATTGTGAATAGTAATAATGGCATGTTTCAAGTGGTGGTTGGAGCCAAAAAGTGTCATGGACATAAGATGATATTATTATAGGTATTTAGGAGTGTAATATGAATTTTTCCTTCTCTGTGTGGTGTTTTAAAGTGTTCTAAGGAGATTAATGGGTAATGTGTGCTAATGAAGGCCTAATTGAATTAGGTTTCCTTAAGGCCTAAAAGAGGTTTTGGTCTTATATGATATAAAAACATATTTCAATGTTTGATTCATGTATAAAATGTTTTATATGACATATTTAAAGGGTAATATAAGTGTGAAATTGTATATGTTTGACCAAGAGGTGTATGAGCAAGAGGCTTGTATATATACAAGCCAATTTTAGGCCTATTTGAGAGAGTAGAGAACAAAAGAATAAAATAACATATCACAAAATAGAAGGAGGTATTATAAAACATAATAGGAGTATATAGAATCTATGATGAATATTTTACATAGGTTATGTATATGAGGATCAATGTCATATTACCTAATTAGTCTTAAAGAAACCTAATTAAGCGAAGAGACCTAGCATGCCATTTGAGAGGGCTAAGAGTGTGAAGAGTTGAAGAGGTGGTCATCATAATTTGGTTGAGGAACAAGGTGTCCTAAAGGTTAAAAAAGAAATTATGTGGGTGAGTTGGTGTTGATTTATCTAGGGAGATGGTGCCTCCTTGCAAGTTGGTGCTTACTAAAGCCATGTTGAATTAGTGTTTAACTAGTTAGGGTTGGTGCTCCATGTGAAGTAGGTGATTCACTAAATTATGTGTTTGTATTATAGGACTATATTCCAGTTTAAAATATTAGTGGGTTTTCTTCCCCTTGATGGTTTCCCACATATGTGATATGTTCTTATGTTTTATGCTTATGTGGATAGGTGTTTATGCTTGCTAGATCTATATGATTATTTGAATGGTTCATGATTGCTTAATTGAAATTGATAATAAATTTTTTGAATACTAATTCACCCTACTCTCTCAATCATTTTTCTTCCAACATGACAATTAAAAAAAAAACTAACAGTGAGAAGTAAATTTCTAGTACAAGTAAGCATGTGCACGCACAATACATAGGTCACAAGGTCTCACCATGGAAGGTGTTGAATTAAATCCACTTGGTGTAAGAAGACATGGATTATCATATAAATATCTTTATTTTATGAAAAAAATAGATTAATTGTAGTTTATAGGATCATTTATGGAGAAAAATTATAGTTAAGAAAATATCTATTGAAATGTCAAGAATAGAATCCAATTCAAAATGGATATTTAAACATATCCTTGAATCGGATATTATACCTTCATCTATTATTGTATGATCCTTGAATACTCGTGGACTCATTCCCCATGTGGAAGACATTATCAACAACCATGACTTAATGAGATGTGATATATTTTGCTTGTAAGAAACGTATGTTGCATCTAATAATTCATTTAATCATAACCCAAACTTCTTGACCTGTAATTTAGCATATAATGTCCATTGTATCATGATATATATAAAAATGCATGTAATAATCTCATATCTAATTCAATACATTGAAAATTAAGTAGAATAATTAATAATAAATGCCACAAAATAAGGACATGAATTTATAATTGTTAATATCTATGCATCCCCATTTGCTTCCATCTTGGATATCATCAATGTTATTGAAAAGGAACTGTTAAACGCAAATGCATCCAAATAAATATACATACTAGGAAACTCTAACATTGACATGTTTATGTCTAATAAATCATCTATACTACTTGAAAAGCATATGTCATCTTCCAATATGCATTTACTACCATGTAGACATAAACAACATACAAATAGAATAATAAATCATGTTTGGTTAAAAAATACAAAATAAACTAATAAAATTATAGTGATAGAAACATATTGGACTAATAATAATTCCATTTGTGTAGCCATAGATAATAATACTTAAACATCAAGATTTAAAATAATTTAGTGATCATACTCAACAATTATGTATTTTGTTCAAAGCCTTTTCCTCATACATAAATTTAAACTGTGTTAATAACATTTATATATGCATAAAACTCGAAAGAAAGCATGTTATTCCACCTATTTAATTGGTTTGCTACTTGACCATTATGTCTACTTATTTTCATAGCATATTTTTTATGTATACAACTATAATATATGTTTATTGCATTTTTTTATAAAACACATTAAAAAAAATGACATCCTATTACAACAAACCAAGAAAAAACATAGAACCAGAAAAGTATTTCGAGCCAAGAATAAGCAAATCAAGAACAAGAAAATACTTTATCTAGTATAACCCAAACAAGTTGTTCTCAACAATAATTAAAAAAAAGGTGAATATTGAGTCATTTTTCATTCCTCTTTATTAATTATCCAATACCTCTTTTTCTTGGGGAAAAAAATTCTATTTTTTCACTTATGCTTTTGTCATTATGCTCTTTAAAAAACATGTCATTCTTATTCTTTCAACACATGCATAAAAACAACTTCTTTGTGCACAATATTATATATTTGTGATTAAAAAATTGTTAACTGCATTTGAGGGGGATATTCTAATAGTTTATGGACCTACTCATGTCATAAGTATTTATACCTTGATTAAGGTAGAGATATTGCACATTGACTTGGTTGATGTTCATGGACATATGACAACAATAATAAACATCCACAATAAATTAATTCAAAAATTTGAAACATATATATCTTCAAGTAAAAGTATTCATGTTGTGGAGTTCTTTATCAAGAAAAAAAATATGAAGGAGGAGATGCTTCTTTATGCATAGTGTTGACTACAAAATCAAATATGCAAAATATATCTATGGTTTGAAAAAATACAAACTTATGCCTCACCATGCAATTGATGATATTAAAAATTTGGATGATTCATTTTCAATAGGCTCATTTGGATCTTTGATAACAAGTTAACAACAAAGAAATAATTAGTTTAACTTGCATGTCAAGGATGGTGAAATAGAATACAACAGTGCAATTTTGAGCCATTTTTTTACAGATTGATTTTTTCTTACATTATGGTTTTGCTTGTTTACAAATTAACTAATAAATATTTGGTTTTAGATTCAACTTGGTGAATACTATCAATAACATTTCCATGCAATTCCATACTAGTTGATGTACCAAAAAAAACCTATCTACATTTTCAAAAACATCATACGAAAAGGACCAAAAGGTTCTCATACATTGTGAATAAATTTTACATCTTTCATTGATCCATTGGCTGATGAAACCACCAAAAAATATTTATAAGTAATCATTGAAGAGAATATCAAGGAAAATATCCTCGTTCTCTCTCTATATTTTGTTAACTGAGAAAAAAAAATTAATTTCTTTAAGAAAAAATAACATTTGATTATAACAACTACAGGATGTAGGAATGTTAAAAGAAAAATACATTTATTTAGATCCCTTTTAGCCAATATTCAATTCTTTCCACCATGCAATTTTAGAAAAATATCTTTAACATGATGACTCTTTCCAATGTCTAAGGTTCCCACTAAATTTAGGACATCTATTTATTCATGCAGTGACATGCAATGTCTATACAAAAGATAGAAAGATCGAGTGCATATTAAAAAAAAACTTTACTACTAGAATTGATATCAATATCCTTTGACCAATATAAATAGGACATCTCAACAACCGATTTAATTTCTACACAAGTTTAAACTATACAACATAGTCACAATCTTAATGGATGGTACAATTTTTTTTATTAAACATGAATGAAGAAAGGTTCTAACCTAGTACGTTTGTTAAAATCTTGTCTTGCAAATATGCTTTTATCATTCAAAATAATGTTCCTATCCTTTGCTAATATAATGTTTTCTTGTTTTCTTGGCTTCAGGAAAAGAGGCTAATTTAAAGACATAACATAACAACTTTTTCACAATAGTAATACTCATGCTAGCTACTTTCACTACTCATGTTAAGTAGAACATTACTATAAACTTATTCCATATATTTACATCAATAAATTGAAACTATTTTTTTCCTTGGTTACTACAATTGCATATGAGTAAAATAGTTAATACATACAAATAATAAATAAATAAATATTGGTATGTTGCATGGTACTTTTCTTGTTAAGATGATTATGCAAAAAATAACTAAAAGAACATATAATATTTGATATATGTTATTGTATAGTTTCAATTTTTGACTTGAATTTATTTATATAAACATATAACAATAAAACAAGTTTCAAGATTTTGTGTTATTTTGACAAATATTTGGGATTATGAAGGGAGAAATGTTTTTTTTTTTCTTATCGATGCTTTCTAATGTTAAAATATGAAAACTTGACTCTTCAAATTGAGTTGTTAAATTTTTTTAGGGTGTTCACATTATTAAGTCATTAGTAAACTAAATATTATTAGTTAAACAATATTATGTGAATAGTTTTGTTTGGTATATTATTGTTGTGAATAACAACAATATTATACGGGGTAGTTTTATAAAGTTTGTTGGTTATTAATTGAGGGTTTATAGGGATATGGAGATACCCATATTTATCTTTTGCACTTCCTATATAAATGTTTTATAATATCTCATATGTAATTAGTTGAAGAAGAGTGTAATAGAATATTATTATTCTGTGTATTCTATTTGGATTATAAATTATTTAATGAGTGTTTTCTATTTGGCTTATAAACTAGAATTAATATCTGGTATGAGAGAAGGTATGCAGTCTTGAGAAATGTGGAGGGGGTAGCACCATACTTGCATATTTGACGCTGTGTATGCATTTTTGTTGATGAAAAAATCATTCATAGGATAGTGTCTCGTATTTAGAGAATTTTAGTATAGATAAGTTAACATAGTGTAAAAATGTCCTGTGTATGTATCCTTACATCCATATTTATGTTTTGTTCATTGGTCACTAGACATTGACATCGATTGGTTCTTCTTCTACTAGGGCTATCAATAATATTTATTGTCATTTCAACCACCACCATTCAGTCTAAATATTTCATTTCCTTGTTCACTTTCATTTTTCACTCCACATTTTTCATCATGCCTACAAATCTAGGGTGTTTTCCACACATTATTTTGGTCTCCAAATGTGTCTTCCATCATCCTTAAGTGACAAACACTATTTATTCCTGGTGACATCTATTAAAATTGTTATCAAACTTTAAATCCATCCTTTCTCTACTTATTTTTGTGTTTGGTTTGTGTTATATAGTGTCTTGGCTTATTCATCAGTGTAATCCTAATGCAAATGCTAATACTAATTGGAAGCTAAGCCCTTAGAGTAAGGTGTCAGAAAATTGAATTAGTTTTTGTATCATTAATGCTTAGTGCACAATTATGAGTAGATCATTATGATTGTACCATAAAGAAAAGCTTTGAATATTAAATATCGATCTCAAAAAATTCAAGAAATAGAGTAATTCAACTATAAAATAGGCACTTGGAATTTGATTTGGATCCTCCTAAAAAACTTTATTAGATGTGCTTGGCTCCCAACTCACCCTCTATTCTTCCTTTCCATGCCTAAAATAAAGTTGAATGTTTTTATTTGGGTATTTTTTAATTATTAGAGGTCTTTAATTATTTCATGGTGATTTGACTAAGTTTGTTTAAAAGTGTTTCTTGGTTTTAATGGTTTATAGAATATTATTTTATTTTTTTAAGGTCTTAAGTCATGTTATATCTTAGAGTTTTTATGTTTTGTTAAATGGCCACTAGTGTGTTGAGTTTATTCAAATAAGCTCTTTAATTTTAGTCATATTTCTCTCATGGTTTCCTCACTTTAATATTATCTATAATTGCATGTATTTAATAAAGTTTTTAGTTTATATTGTCAAAAACATAAAGGTGTTAAAGTATTTTTTAAGTTTGTTTCATATTTGTGTCAAATTGGTTAATAGTCATATTATCTTGGTGGTCATTTTTTTAGTCATTAGTGTTTTGGTTGTCAATGTCAAAAATCAAAAAGTTGAGTTATTTTTTTAGTAATTTTATCAAATGTCTTTTTAGTGAGTCCTCATTTTCAAAATTTGTAAAAAAAAAAAAAAAAAAATTTGCCTCAGATGCATTATCGATTGTATACGATGTTTGGATTAGGTGGGTTATAATTTTTATGAAAATAACTAATAGAGAACCTGCCAAAACCATCAAAGCATATGCTAATGTATCTTGTTAAGTAAGTAGCTTCATGTGTTGGAGGTTGGAGGCAATAGAGGTAGGAGGTTTCAAAGACTCTCATTAGCCACTAACAACAGGGCCACTTCTAATTTAGTGACACTTTTATTTTCAGTCATGTGTTTTGATTTTAATTTTGTGTGAATAAGAATAGATTATTTATTCCTGTTCACATTTGTAATAAGTAAACTAAAAAAATTCTTTGTAACTTATGTGAGTATGTGATAATGAAGAGATTTAATAATTATACTACACGTTGTGATGTGATTTGTGGTAATCCACTTAGAAAACCATTTTTTATGGTTATTGGTAATCCACCCTAAAATTATCCCATTTTGGTTGTTGGTAAGCCATATGCAAAACAATCAATAAGGTTTGTGATTGTCCTATGAAAATCACTAAATCATGAGTATAGGTACATAGATACAGGATAAATGTTTTTCCCATGTTTAAATCAAGGGGGTGTATACTAGGTATTAATAATGTTCACAAGGGGGTGAAGTTTAGGGTGTTCACATTATTCAGTCATTAGTAACGTAAATATTATTAGTTAAACAATATTACAAAAATAGTTTTGTTTGGTATATTATTGTTACAAATAACAATAATATTATACAGGGTAATTTTATATAGTTTGTTTATTATTCATTGAGGGTTTATATGGATCTTGAGATCCCCATATTTAGCTTTTTCACTTCCCTATATTTCTTTGTAATATCTCATATGTAATTAGTTGAAGAAGAGTGTAATATAATATAATTGATATGTGTATTCATTGTTTGAGAATTTTTCTGGAGTGTTTTCTGTTTGTCTTATAAACTAGAATCAATACAATTCAAATTTATGTACTACCAAATTAATCCACACTGGGCATAGCCTCGTCTAGATTTGCTCTACATTACACACATGCTTCAACATTGACATCTTGCCTTCTAATTATTGTGGAAGCAATATTGTTTTATATAGTAAGACTTAGGTCAAAGCAAATAAAGTTTCCTATTGAGAAAGTTGTGAAAATGTAATTTATTTAGCACTTTACAAATATTCACTTTTATTAATTCTAAAATTATGTAATTAATAGACTATACTTTTATCTTTATAGGCATCATATGTCACCTCAAATTTGTCATTTTTTTATAATTGTGTGATTTATTTTTTAATTTCTACTCCATTTTTTTCAATCAAATGTCATGGTACTTAGTATTATATAAAGATTAAATCTACAACCTTATGTAGTTTATAAACTATATTAGTAATTCTAAAAATATATAATTTATATACCATACTTCTATCCTTATAGGTTTCATATGTTACCTTAAAGTTGTCATTTTTGATAATTATGTAGTTTAGTTTGCAATTTATACACCATTTTTTATCAAATATCATGGTACACAGTATTATAGATACAATGATAGTAACAAAGACAACATGTATGAAAAAGTAATTATCTACTTAGATCCAGATCATGTGCATATAGATCTTCCAATAGTGAACATGATGAGAATCTTACCCATAATCAATTTTTAGACAAAACTCAACATTGACATTATTATTATAATCATTATATGATATAGGATATTTGTTTTCAAACTCTACATTGTAACATTGTCCGGCTACTCTATATTTTTTTGTATTCTATTCTCTTCTTTGAACAAGAAAACAATATGACTGTAGATTTGAATTTTCTTTTTAAAATTGTTTCTTTCTGGAATTGTAGTTACTTTTTTCATGTTTTGAAAATTGAAGATTTGTAACCTGTGTTTCTTAGTTGTTCAAAATTTATTTCATTTTTTTTTTTGGATCGCTATCCATAAAAAATATAAAGTTGTTAACCATTTATATTTTTTCCCATGAACATACCATTCAAATCACACTTTTCAAAGGATTTTATAAATATATATTGTTGTGTTTCATTACCATGGGCTTTATTTTTAAGGTAAGGCATTCATGATCTTGTAGTCTCTACTTTGCTTCATAGTTTGGGGGGGGGGAAATGGGTTCAACTATAGGAAAATGTAATTGAAAATGGCTAATTATGGATTTGATTCGTAATACATACTAAGGTTTAGAACTCAATAACTTTAATTCATTATTTAGGGTTTGAAATCATGGATATTGAACTCTAACTAGATTATATGTATTAGAATCACCATTATATATGGGTACATGTACAATATTAATGTCAAATGTCCAAACTTATACTCTATAGACCCGCTGCAAAATTAAATGGTTGTTATAGTTACTAGATTACATATGTTTCAAATCCAAAGATTTTAGTGATGAAAAGTCATCACATTTCTATTTTTTTTTAATTTGCCTTGATTCTATCTATATATATTATTATTATGAATAGCTTATGCCTTATGAAAATCAAGACTAACATGGTAAAATTGATAGTATTAACTGATTTTATTATCTAAACTTTCTCAAACCTCCTATGATTCAACTACAAAAATATGCAAAATAATACTTTAATTATAGAATCACCTTACAACAATCCATACCACTATACATATGCACCCAATAAACCACAACAACCTTATTCAAATATCTAGCTCTCTACAACCTGCTGCCATGTTCTTTGATGAATTAATCTAGAATTCAGTTAGAAACCATCAAACTGGACAACTTATACTAAGTGAACAAATACAACATTCAATGCTAGATCAAATTCACATTGTACAAACTTTACCTATGTTTTTGGAAAAGTAAATGCCCAACCTCAATCCAAGTTAAGTAGGCAATAACGTAAACAAAATCAACTAATCAACTTGTATTAAATAACATTATTTTATGTGCTCCATTAAAAAAATTGCTATTCTAATTTACAAATTGTACATTCAATATGACTTCAAATTTGTGGACAACTCTACAACATTATAGGTATTTGATACTATTATGTAAATTTTAAACACTTCTTCATAAATTGGTTTATTATAAATAGGATCAATAAATATTAATTTTGAATCTGATTAGTAATAACTCAAACTAATGTGAATATGAAAATAGTTAAGGCCATCATTGGTGTTGTAGTGTGAGGATATTGTAATGATCATTATGGAAGGAGAGAATCACTTCTCACACCTAATTTTATGTTTTTACTTGCAACAATCCTCATGTTTGTTACACCCATGCTTATAATTCTCATTTTTAGAATTACTTGTATTAAGATTTTGAACTTAGAATAATGTTATAGCTACAACCTTTAAAATGCTTATCCAAATTAAAAGGTGCTCTAAAGTTTTGTCAATTTAAACTAAACACACCTCTACTAGAAGAGATGGGTATTCAAACCTCTTTCAAGTCCTTTTGATTCATATTTTTCAACATCTTATGGTAGGTTAAAAAATATTTGATAGTCATATTATTAGTTTAATACATGAATTGTATATACATTTTAATTATTTAAATATATAAATAAATTTTCTAGTTATTTTTTAGATATAATCATACATATAGTCATTGTGATTTAAACAAATTATTTCTAATTCTTATTTATTTTACACTATCCTTTTCACCAATGTTCTCTCTACCTGCCAAACTCCCGCAAGGACTTGGAACTAGCACCCTTATTTCTATTTAAATAGTCACATATTTATCATTTCAAAAGGTGTAAATTAGGGGGTTGCAGTTTAATATAAAAGTTAGTGTGATGACTTGAAAAATTTATGAATCTCCACATTTTATTCTAGGCCACTTTTGTTAATTGCACACTTTTTCTCTTAGGATTCATTACAATTAAAAATTACAGGTCATGAATAAATATTACAAATTATAGGAAAATTAACCACATGCTTCAGCTAACACAACTACTACAACTTATTTATAGGTTATAAATAAATACTACCAATACGAGGCAACTTATTCACCTAGTCTAGCAAAGACATGTATTATGGAGCCATGAAAGGCACAGGTGCCTTGTTAAATCACACATGTGAAAAATAAAATAACCATGTATGACATATTAAGTTGTTAAGTCCTTTCCCTTAAGACCTAGGGACATAATAACATGGGTGCCTTTATCATAGATTTTTGGGTGCACCATTACATGCTCTTCATTCTTATAGTTTTCAAATTGGGATTCAATACTTATAAAATTAACCTAAATATAATTATTCAAACAATGAAGGCTTCACTAAAATTGAAAATATTAAATTCATAATGTATGACATCAAATAATGCATTACACCATCTTCTCTGAGATGGTCCTCCTAAATAAATGTTGTTCTTGATTTTGTGGCAAAGATTTTATATTTTATTGTTAAATTAAATTTGCATTTTCTTGGAACCCATGTTATCATAGGTAGAAGGAATATTGTCATTCAAAATTATATTAAGTGTATGATATAATGTTGCATCAATAAAAATAATCACAATTATATAGGTATTATGACACTGCATCATCAATCTATTTACTGAACTCATTATGAAACAAGTATTCATACCTAAGCTGAACACTTGAATTCAAATGACCTATATCCCATTTTGATTTGATGTTACATATAATTTAAATGATATATATTTAATTAATAGGAATAAGTTTAGATGTAAGTATGCTATTTAGATGAGAAGTTTTTTTTGATGATACGTAGTCAGGTTGCATCAAATTTTAGACTTGCACATGTTGAAAGTTTAATCATAGATGGATTTTTTCATTTATGGATTTCATAAAGCAGATTTATTTAATGGTTTTAAGGATAGTACAAATACTATTATGAGATTACACCATGAATCAATGTTGGGATATTGTGTTGGGATTCAACAAGGTCAAGGATCATTCACAAGTAGTTTTAAGGCCTCAAAATAACTTATTTGTATTTGTTTGAATACAAGCCGACTTATTTTAAATCTTATAGTGAAGATAACATGGGGTTTTAGTGAATGTTTTTGTGATTTTGAATTTATACAAGGGTTTTTTAAGATTTATCTATTTTTTTTACATTATCTTTAGAATTTCCTAAAATTGTCGATTATGGCAATATGTTCCCATTGGAAAGGAGTTCTATTGATTTATGTATTACTTTTTTAGAGGTTATTTTTTTATTTAACTATTTTTAACTTTAGAATAATGTACATAAATCACTCTTTTGATAATAAAATTGAGCTTATATTCATTGAGACTTTAGTAAATGAATGAATTTGTGATTCCCCCCCCTTAAAATGCATTCACTCAATACTTGAAAGACTGGTGCAGTTGAATTTTGGTGAAAAAATCTTTTGGGTTTATATTTAATGTTTATTTTTATTTATGTAAGTTGTTTTTAGTGCTTATGTAAGGTTTTATCAGAGTTAGGTGCTGAGTCTTATGTTATATTTTCTGTTTATTGAAAGTGTTGATTACTGAAACATGTTCCCTTTGAAAATAAGTTTAATTGATTTATGGTTTTTTTGGGTAAGGTGTGAATCACTTGTTTATTATGTGAAACTTCCAATTCTAGATTATTTTTTCCCAATAAAATCAAGATTTTTTTGGTTGTGGCTTGAATTTATTTTTATTTGATTGGGTAAAATACTTTTAAAACTAGATCTATGAATTGGAGAAGTGAGGGTTTTGATATTTGGACCCAAATCTAGGTACACTAAAGAGTGTAAAAAAAGATCCCCCTAAAAACCAAGAATATCAAAGAGGCTATGAAGGCTCCCCCAACCTTTAACAAGTGAAATAAAGGTACCCACAACCTTGGTGAGACAAGAGAAGATGAGGGTTTTAAGGGTTTCCATTTTTGGGGGTTTTAAGGGTCCCACAATCTATAGTACACAAAGATGTTACTAAATAGTGAATCTCAAAGGGCTGTCTACCTTCATCGTGTCTTCTCTGAGGGCACTGTGAATCAGAATATGTATCAAAGAAGGAGGTCTTCCATCACTAGGATCTTCCACATAGCCTCCATATAATATATTTACATCGAGTGAGTTGATATTTCCACTAAGATTCACAACCCATTCAAAGCATAACAAGGGAGTTTTAAAGATCCCACAATAATTAATAAGAGAAGTAAAGGTACTCATGACCTTGGTAAAATAGGGGGTTTTAAGAATCCTTCATCCTGGTGAACCATAACAAGAAAAAAAATATAGAACATAAGTTCAATTGGAAAAGGAGGTCTTCCACCACCTAGGTATTCTACATAGCCTCTACACAGCTAAATCACAAAAAGTGAGATTATTTTCCCACTTAAAACCACAACCTTTAAATCCCTACATACTTTCAAAGTGCTTAAGGATGTTACAAAATAGTTAAACTCAAAGAGCTAAATATCCTTTGATATGACTTCCTCAAGGCTTACTTTGTAGGACAATAATCCACTAGGAGCAAAAGATATTCTACCGCCTGGGTCTTTTGCACAATTTCCATGCAACTGAGACACAACAAGTAGGCATTTCTTCCTAATGAAACCAAAAAAGTGGATTCCTCTATCATCCACTCTAGTATGATAGGATTTGGTTAAGAATCCTATATCTATCTCAAACCAAACTGACTTGAACTGAGTAAGGTCCTCCGTAGAGTTAAACTTCAACATAGTTTTTGCCCTTCCTCCACATTCCCTTCATACCTTATGAGAGTAGACATGTATAAATAAAACCATATCCCTTGAGGAGTATTCATCCATATTAGATTTGGTTCTAAAAAATCTTTTGATGGTTACATGGAATCAATGCTCAGGTGAGATAAATGGAAATTTCCATTATCCAAGCCATTAGATAGGGTTAAAGCACAAACTCCTCAAATATCCATGCCACTCAATGAAACAAGGGATTAGGTTCCTCTAATATCCAACTTACCACAAATAAAGAATCCTGGGGTGGGATCCTCCATCATTTTCCCCATAGAAAGACCACATAAGAAAACCCAATATTGTTATCATTTTTCAAATTGAAATAAAATTTAGACTGCTGAAGGTCTTCTAATCCTTCCGCTCCTAAGACTTTTTTGGGACCAGGCTCTCCTCATAAAAACCTAAAGTGTATTCACTCCCTACCTAAGCAAGGGATATTAAACAAACCCAATAGGTGCTGAGAGCAACTTCTACTTTGATTTTTTTTCAAATTACACTTACAAGCTCCCTTTCGCCAGACTACAAAACTTAAACTTCCACACATATTTCCATTTAGTCTTAAGGGGCTTCCACACATATTGCCATTTAGTTTTAAGGGGGATGTCATTGATGGCATAGATAACCCGCATTCCACCCAAATATTCATCTCATCTTGGCCCTTATTTTAATTCTCACCTACATTCTATTGGAAAGAGTCTCCTTTCACTCTTTCTGATCCCATCCATGTCAAGATAGGTGTTCTAGTTTTTCCACTCAAATTGGAATTCAAAATGTTGAAGGTCTTCTACACTGAATCTCTCCCACCCAAATTTCCATTCAAAATTATGGGGGATGTCAGTGGTGGAATGGAATACCCTTAGTCTACCCAGAAGTGGGGAATATTTTTCTCGTCCATGCCCTTGCTTTCCTTCTCATCTATGTCTTAAAGGAAGAAGTCTGTTTTTTCTCCTTCCACTCCTTCTGTTCTTGTTCATGTCTAAATTGGTGTTTTTATTTTCCTGATAAAAAAGAGACTAAAAATGATAAATTTAAAATGGGTTTTATTTTTCCCACTCATATTGAAATTTAAATTGAGATTTTTGAAGGCCTTCCATAGTTACCATTACTTCTACCCCTTCAAGAAACTTTACCAACCCTTTGATCAGAGAAAAGTGAAAAATAAATTGCTGAAGGTATTTTTCTATTACCATTACTTCCTCCCACTTAGATTGAAATTAAAATTGAAATTGCTAAAGGTCTTCTACAGTTATCCTTACTTCTTCCCACTTAGATTAAAATTAAAATTAGAATTGTTAAAGGTATTTTGTAGTTACCATTACTTCCTCCCACTCAGAATGAAAATCAAATTGAAATTGCTGAAGGTCTTTTGCAGCTACCGTTACTTTCTCCTACTCTAATTGAAATTCAAACTAAAAATTCTAAAGGTCTTCCAAAATTACCATACTTTCTCTTACTCAGATTGAAAGTCAAATTCAAATTGATGGACTTCTACAGTTACCATTACTTCCTCCTGCTCAGATTGAAATTCAAATCAAAATTGCTAAAGATCTTCCATAGTTAACATTACTTCCTCTAGCTTAGATTGAAGTTCAAATTAAAATTATTGAAAGTATTCTATATTTACCATTAATTCCTCTCACTCAAAATGAAAATCAAATTGAAATTATAGAATGTCTTCCACAGTTACCATTACTTCCTCCCACTCTGATTGAAATTCAAAATGAAATTGTTGAAGGTCTTCCATAATTACTATTATTTCCTCCCTCTCAGATTGAAAATAAAATTAAAATTGTTGAAGGTCTTCCTTTACCATCTGCTCAAGAAAGCACCTCTCCTAAGGCCTATAATAAATCAAACTATTCCTCCATCAAATTTCACTAAATCTTCTTTCTTCTTCCTCAGCCTCTCTCTCCAAGTCTAGGAGTATCTAGGATTTGGAGGTCCACACCATTGAAATATCCTAAATTTAACCAAAGGCAAGTTTATAAAATGTTTTATTTTTATTGCTCAGATTGAAGTTAAAATGCTAATGGACTTCCACTCCTTTCACCCTGTCTTCCCACACCTATAAACTACTCAAGGTCATCCACTCTTTCTACCTTGTCTTACCACACCTGTAAACTACTAAAGGTATTCCACTCCTTTCACCCTATCTTACCAAACTTGTAAACTACTAAAGGTATTTCACTCCTTTTGCCTTATCTTACCACACCTGTAAATTGATGAAGGTCTTCCACTCCTTTTGCCTTGTCTTATCACACCTATAAATTGTTGAAGGTATTTTGTTCCTTCTACCCTATCTTACCACACTTGTAAACTACAGAAGGTCATCCACTCCTTCTGCCTTTTTATGGTTTGAATTTATTTATGACATTGTGGTTGTTTATTTTCATAAAATGCATTGATTTGAATACTTTATAGATTAGTGTATTTGATACCTATGAATGTACACTACAAAATAATGCTTTGATAGCATGTTCAAGGATCACTTACAAGGGCTTGAAGGCTTTGTAGAGTCCATATAAAATATTTTTAAACTCTGTTAATCAATATTGAAACTTTTTTAATGGGTTTAAATTTAAGGTTCATATGCATGTACAAAAATATCATTGAAAGCAAGAGGTGTTAGATAATGTTATCTAGCTTAATCCTATCAAATGTTAGATTTGCATTGGCAATTAATATAAGTTAAAAATGAAATTTTATATTATGATTTTACTGATGTATATTTCATAAAGTGAACTTATCCAATAATGGAAATGTTTTCACAAGTTTTATTAATGAGAGTACTTCATGTATTAATGTTGGCTAGCATATTAGAGTTTAGACAATATTGAGGACCATTATTGCTCTTGTCGGGCATATTATTGCCATTTTACAGCTTTATGAGTTTTTAATACTGGATTATAGTGCTTGTACATAAATTATACAATAAATTCATTAGTTTGATTTATTCTCTTATTTTTTCTCATATGTTTATATATATTTTTTTGTGATTTTTATGTCTATTGAGGTTTGAGGAATCCAATGAAAACAAAGGTGTTGTGGTTCCAATTTGGTATATGTATTTTTACTTTCTCTTTATAATTTAGCTAATCATCATTTAATTTTAAGGCCTATATTTATGTCTTTAGGTTCTATAGATGGTCCCTAAAATCATTTATTCTCATAAAAATCATGAATAGATAAAGCTTGTATTTGTTAATGTTTAATTAAAATTTGAATAAAGTTGTATTTGTTGATGTTTTAGCTGTTGAAAATTATTGGGTTATGATTTATTTTAGATATTCAATGTGTTTTTTTAGCTATTGTAAGTTAGCTTTGAAGTTTATGAAAAAATGCATAAATTTTATACTTATTCTAATTATCAAATCTTAATGGCATCTGTGTGAAGAATTTAAGATATTTTCCTTTAACATTTTGGTTCTTTCATAAAAAGTTGGTTGTTATTTATTTATTCAGTGTATTGCCTTGATTTTGTATTTTTGTAAGGATTTTTTTCCACAATGTTGCTTTGTATTTTACACTAATTTGAATGCTTGAAATATGTTCAAATTTATTTATTTGAATGTTTCTTTGACAAAATAAAATAAATAAATATGAGTAGAGGTTACAGAGATTCAAAATAATGGAGATTAGTTTTGTCAAAGATTTCAAATCTTTATAGAACCAAAAGATCAGATCAATGCTTTAGGTAAGAGTGATAGTGGCCCTTAGTCTTGTCCAAACCCAACATTTCCAATTTAGGATTTTTAGAAAAAAAGGTTCAAACCATAATATTTTGCATGGATTCACCTTGTGTAGATTCACAATAATACAAATGAACTCCATAAAAGAATTAAAACCCTTGTTTGTGATCCTTGAACCCTCCATCTAAGTGTTATTTTATACCATACTTCTATTAGTATCATTTTCACCAGTCTATCAACTATTGAATGAATACATTTTATGAAATAAAAAACAACCAAAAATTCATACATTATCCTAAGCCTTAACAAATACAAACTCAAATTGTCATGATTTTATACATTCATAAAGGTTTTTTTTAATAGTCACTTTATAGTTTGTACTTGTTTGAATATATGTAATATATTTAGGTTTATCACTGTGATTATATCATTAACAAAATTAAGGTAATAAACTTGAACCAAGATTTTTAGGAATTCAAAAGAATGCCAATTTTCGTATTGAAACATTTCCAACCCTTTCAAAACCATGAAAACACAACAAGACTTCAAGAAACTATTGAATCAATGCACTTTATGAAATTCATGATGGAAAATAAACATTTAGAATTACCCTTACAATATGCATTAATTGCCACTAAAAACCTAGTGTTCTATTTGACATGACTATGCACCATCATAATCCCAGTCCTAGATAAATGTTTTTCTCCCCTAAAACATGACATCTTAGCTTTAATTATTGGTCAATGCTTATTTTTCATCAGCTATTATAAAATCAATATATTCAAATAATTAAAAAAAACTCTAAAATTGTAATGGTTGTGGTATATTTAATTTAGTCTTGTGGTGGATCTATTGATGCTCATGTTTATTTATTTGCTTGTTAGATAATCTCTAGACCGTTCTTATTGGGTTGTTATTTTTCATTGAGCTAAGATAAAAGTATTTGAAATCGACATTGGTATTTTATTTTTTTAATAATGTGAATAAGGTGTACTCATATATATTATTTGTTTAATATTTGTAATTGAAATTATGCCTATTCTATAAAATGGATCTTGAATTTGGTTTGGTGGTTCATCACTACTAATGTGCTTTATATATTTTAACACATAATTTCTCTCTCTTTTTTAAGTGCTCTATGTTTGATATCAACTACAATTGATTGACATCTAAAATATGTATGGCAAAAGATCCCAATATATGTGCATAATTTTTTTCCTTTATTTTAATAAGTTATTTATTCAATTAAGAACCATACAACAAGAAATTTTCATTTTGTTCCTAATGTCATTTCAACTGGTGTTTGTTATTAATTTTCTCTAATTTACGTTAACACATTCTTTATTTACTATTTTCAATGACCCACAACTTATCTAATTATTGGTTCATTTTAAAATAAAAAGTAATGGTATTTTCCTTGGTAATATAGTTACAATATATGCATAGAGAAAATATTATTCAATTTGAATGGTATGCTTGCAATCTCAATTTTAGAAAAAAAGATTCATTGTAACTAAAAAATTCATATAATTCATAATATTAGGTTTTTACCTATGTCAGGAAGATAGTTATTTTTCATTATTATAAACATATAAAATTATCAATTCTTATCAAGATATGCTTCAACATTTAGCGCCATGTGAAAATTAAATTCCTCCACCCCAACACCCCCTTGCATTTTTTCACACAAATAAATGTTATCTAAAAATATATATGATAAATAAAAAAAGAGCTAATGTCATGCACCCCTATAAATATAGAGGAATATAGACCAACCAAAAAAACATGGAAAAGAAATGACAATGTCCTAAATTAAACTCCTCTTCACAAATAAATATAGGCAATAAATCTAAATTTTATAGCACCTCAATCTTATACACTTGGAAAAATCCTATCACGATTGCACCCTTAAGTTATAATACCTTCCCAATGTCGAAAGGCTTACATTCACCATCTCTTTATGAAAATTTTATTATATCTTAGTGTGACCATTGTTATTATGATGACCATAACATTATATACTATGTAAAATGCTCTAAACATGATAATTATCCTTCTCTACCAGGTTTTTACCTATACCTATTTTCTAACTTCCTAAACACTTGTATCCTAGCCAGATGCCTACCTTAATGTAGATGTCCCTTTTCTAACTTAGCGTCTAGTGCCCAAAAGTCATCTAATTTTCAAATTAAATGTATCCTAAAGGTTAACTTGAGTGCTTTAGTGTGTGATGTTTTTAAAATGGATTGGTATATACAAAATATCAACCCTCATTCATTTCTCACCTAGAAAACACCTAAAACTCACAAGACAACCTACCAAAGCACTCAATGAAACACTCAAGTGAGAAAAAATGCCCTATTCATCCTTAATTCAATATCATTTATAGGATAAGATCCCCACAAGTGTGAAGTAATGAAGGATAATCTCATGAGCCATATTTTCTAAGTTATAATAGAAGCCACTCTATGTACTTACTTATCACACATTATATCCTTATACACACACAAGACAACATGTAGTGGATAAATACATAAGTATGGGCCCCTCTTTGATGTATTGTACATGTAGGTAGTACCTATTGATCGAGGGGTCCTTAGGATAGGTTGATATTATAAGCCCACTAGCCCATTTTTCCCATAGTCACTCTAAGGGTGAGGAAACCATGGTTTAATTTTTTGATGAAGAACAATGAAATATGTACATGATATGAAGACATCAAAGGGAAGGAAATAAAAAACCCATAAGGATCCATATTATTACATATAGTCACTATTCCATATTAGAGACTTATGTCCAACTCAAACACCAACATTAAAGTAACTATATAGATCTAACACAAGATTTCAAGCCCATAGAGTGTAAAATTATAGAATCTAATGAGTGTCTAAGATCGTGATCTAGCCCACATCTAACCTATTTCATCCTAGATCTACATGCACATAGTAAAACAACTAAGTGCTCTTATTTATAATTTATTACAATATTAATCAATAGTTGTACTTTTAATTTTTGGCATATCTCAATATTATAAATTTAAAATATTTTTGATATGAGATTGTAAATTAATTATCTTCCTATAGATATGTTTATTACCCTTGTGCTTAACCATTTCTATATTCTTAACCCTATTTGACCATATACATCTAAATTTAGGGTTAAACATTTGGTGAACCTAACCTTTGATATCAAAATCCTAGCATTAACCTAGGGTTTCCTAAATTATTATTCCTATTTTTTTGGTTTCTAATTTTAAAATATTCAAATTTTAAAAGTAACTTTTCCCTTTCTATAATTATGCTCAATATGGATACATTGCAGGTATTTTTTGGATCCAATTTATCATTACAATATTAGTTTGCTATTATGATTGCTTAATCAAACCTGTCACCCAATCCAATAAATGAATTCATCAGTATAATGAGTGTTTTAAAATGAAATTATCATTTAATATATATTTCTAAGTATTTTTATAATACCATAACACTAGTATCCTCATGACAATGTGCATGCTCTCAACTATTTATTCCACTTACCCCCTATTTAGATGACATCTACCATCTTGCACCCATTGTTTTCTTACAACCTATATTGGATTATATGGTCCATGTTTTCACTACATGAAAAGGTAAGGGTACATAACCTAGTTCACTACTTTTTAATATAAAAGAGGTGCCTCTTAAACCTAAAATTATGATCAAATCTAAGGGACATGAACTTATTGACCAATTGAGAAACATGCATGCTAAGATTTCAATCCTCAAACTTCTAAATCAATATACTATGTATAAGGATATCCTATATGAAGCATTGCATGATACCCAAGTTACAAGTGATATTAAACCAACTTACTTTATGGATATTATGCAAGAACTAAACAAAAATACAAAACTCATCACCTTTGATCTAAAATATTTACCATTCAAATAAATTATTGACCAAGATTTGCCTTTGTTTATACAAGTGAGTATGTACAACAAAATAATCAAAAGGGTTCTTATTGATAATGGATCAATCCTAAATTTCTTAGAACAAATTTATTAACCACCATGGGCATTAGTACCAATGTTATTCAAAAATTTATTATGCATATCAAAGGGTTTGATAGTTTGTATATCCCTTCAGTTGGCCAGATCATATTGGATGTTACATTGGGGCCAAAATGGTTTCAACTACATTCCATGTGTGAGTTTTAGATTTAGAGTTCAAGACAACTAAGAAATCAAACAATGAAATCTAATATAAACTAGAACTTAAACTTTAAGATAGATCATCAAATGGAATAAAATAAATAAACAAAACAATAATTATAATTATGAAGCATTCACCACCTTCTCCATTGTGATCAAATAAAGATTTTCTCTTGAATGATAAACATGAGTGCTAAAATGTTTTCCAAAACATAAAGAATTATGAAACATTTTGGGCTGAAAAATGACTTTGATGATGTTTGATTCACTTTGATTCATAATAGTAATTTGATATCATTTTTTTGGCTTGAAGGTGGATGATTGAAACTAATGTATTGTATGTCAATTTATAGGCTTATAGGAGACAAGATGAATAGTTGAGGATTATTTGAATTTATCAAATTATCTAAATTTTTGACAACCAAATTTAAATCCTTAATCATGAGGATGATAACTAATTCTATGTGTTAAGGAAGAAGGGGATGTGGTTGAGTGACTCACCAAGAATGGGTCAAGTTAATTGGTTGAGTCATCTAGGAGGTTTAAATGTTCTATATATGACTCTTAAAGTGGTTGAGTAAGTTAATGGATTGGTTGGATGAGTCAACACACATTTTAGATAAATGTGGAGGATCTTTGTGTGAGTTGTAAAATATATATTTAATTAGTTTTAGAGGAAAAATATTTGCATGATTTTAATTAATAATTGTGAGTTAATCAATTATTCAAAATCTGGTGGAAAATTATGATAATATGAATTCATATTGGGTATGGTGAAGTATTAGTATGTCAAAGTTAATTTTGATAATAAATGGTGAAATCTAGGTGTCTAAATTTTCCCCTCTTTCAAATGATGTTGTGAATCACTTCCTTTCAAAGAATAAAAAACAAAGTAGAGTGTTGATGATTGTTAGAGAAGAAAGTTTCCCCTAGGTAACTAGAAATGATGTGATGACACCCCCTCTAGTGTTTCTGTGGGAAAGCAGTTGAATGCTCAAAATAATTTTAAGGGAAGATGAATAGATGGAGGGATGGATTACTTTAAATAATAAAAGTACTAGTGTCAATACAAATGCTTGTAACATTATAGGAAGTTCATGTAAAGTAAATTTACCCTAGCCATTAAAATATGGATAATTTATGTAGAAAAAAAATGTTTCCCATTTTTAAACTAAATGTTTGGATGGTGCTCAATGAATTAGGGTTCACATGAGCAGATGTGAGAATGATATATCGATGATGGTAAATTACGGGTAGTAAAACAAAAAATATAGATTGTCTGATTTATGATAAAATTTCACAATATGGATGGTTTTAAGCAATGATAAAGTTGTGTAACACTTTTATTAGTTTATGGTAGATAATGTGGATGAAATGACTTGGATGAATGATAGTGGCTGAACAGACCCCAAATACCCCACGTAAAGTGATGATGCAATGTAAGATTGAACCATGGATTCTCTTAACCCATTTAAGCTAATAATTTCACATTTTGATTAGATGCAATGATGAATTGATTTTCTCTAAGCAATGATATATGCAAGGAGTGGATTTATTTTTAATATATACCAAGATACACTATTTATTTTGATGTGCCTATAAGCAAAAATATATGTAAAGAGTGGATTGTGGGAAAGATATATCTTAAGATAAGCTACACACTTTGGTGCCCCAAGAAATGAAATATGTAAGGAGTGGATTATGGGAATCATATATCCAATTATAAATCTATGAACTTATATTGATTGATTAATTTATTGATAGATTGATGTATGGTTTGATGGATAAAGGATGGATATTGTGATGTTATCAGTCCCAATTGATAGGCGTGGGATATTGAATGGAAAGAGTAAGAAATGATTGTGGATGATTAGTGCAAGCATAAACATAAATTTAATTGATTGTGATCAAATGATTATATACCATCTATTTGATTTATGGAAGGAAGATAGAGGGGATTTAATTAAAATGCTTAAAAATGAGAAGGAAATAAATTCATTGTTCTCATAATGGTGAATTTGGCATCCATTGTGGGAAAGTTTTTTGAAGATAATGGAAACCACATTGAAAAAGTGAAATTATCAATAAATGAGGGGAATTTGTTCATATGGGTGGTAAATTCATCTAGCTGGGTGGTGAATTCACATCAAAATATTTGTTAGATAGAAGTGATGAGGCTTGATAAATTAATTTGCTTTATTATGGGATTGTGAATGTTAATGAGTGTATTTGAGATGGATAATGAGCATGAAATGATTAACATAGTGTCCATTTAAAATGTGGTAGGAGAGACAACATGGAATAAATCCTTAGAGCACTCTATGGGTTAGTCTTCTAATCATGCTATGAGTCCTCCAAGGATTACACCATAATGTCCCTGTTTGAGATGACCCACAAATGCTTCATCTGAGTAAATGTTTATATAGATGTATAAGAAAAAAGGAGATGGTTTGTATAACTATGTTGTTTATTCTTGTTTGGAGTTTCAAAAATATTTCCAAAATTAATAACTAATTAAGATTTGAGCAACCTTTATTTTGATATTGTGCATGGCAATATACACCAATGGTATGGAAAACATTAACAAATTGTTAAGAGTTGAGAAACCTTTATTTTGACATTGTGCATGACAATATGCACCAATGGTATGGAAACACCATGATATATATTGTGTTATAAGCATAAGGACTAATAGATTCACAAGTGTAATATTTAATGCATCATGATATGGAAGATCATAATAACACTATTTTTAATGTGCATAATGATCTAGACACAAGAAGAAACAATGAATGCAAGATTAAAAGAGATTTTTTTCACCAATGAAAACCATGTAAGTAAAATAGACAAGGAAGTGAAAAATTAATTGTATAATCAAGTAAATAAATACACAAGATGTAGAAGAAAGTAAATAACAAAAAAATAAGCAAATGACTATATAAACAAGTAAGTGACTTTTCAGTTGTCTTTGGCTAGAATATAACCCTTTGGCATCTGAGATGTTGGATAATTCTGAACCATCTAATGAGTAATCCACACAAGGGATGATGAAGGGATGTAATAAAGGATAAGGGATTTTGATTTTTTATTAATTATTTTGTATTTTTGGATATTTTTTAAATAATTTAGATTTTGTTGGATTTTTAGATGTATATACAAGGGATACTACCAAAGGGAAAACTTGTTCTAATACTAAGGAAGTGATCAATAGTAGATGGAAGGGATACATTATAGATGGAGTATGGATGAATAGGAATAAATGGGAATTAATACGATAAATCCAAGGAACATGTGATGTAAGAATCATGTCTAGTCATCAAATTAGAAATGCAAGGTTACACCAAGATGTTTCTAAGAACATGTCTCAAGATGTTTCCACTTCTATATCAAGGTCAAATGTGAGAATAAATAGGGTTTTAGGATGGTAGATATTGGATTGATAAATATAGGTTGTGATGGATTTTTTGGATGAAATGGATAAGGATGAGTTTGGATAGGTAAATATAGTTTAGGGTAGGTGAGGATAGTTAAATATGGGCTTAGAAAGGTTTGGAATCAAATAGATAAGGATGGGTTTTGATAGGTGTACCATGGGTAAGGATGGAGGGATGATTTAGAATGCATAGGATTGAAATGGAATGAGTTTTTTTCCCAAGTGTAAGGTAATTTTAGATAACTATATTTTATGCATGATGTTAGAAACTGGTTTTCATCATGGTACTTGCACAAAGTTGCATAAGAAATGTTTTCACCATTGATGGATTTATTTATCTTTTTATTTTCTTTGATTTTTTTTCTTTTTTTGATATTTTTTGAGTTTTTTTTTTGAATATAAATTATGAAAGTGTGTGAGATTCATGTTTCTATACCTATTTATATTTTAATTATGCACTTTAGATATGTATTTAGTAAATTATTAGATTCATAAGTTATATTTTTCCATATTTACCAGGATACCATCATAGCCCCTATGATATAAGGCACTACCAAAAAGGGTGAAGCAAAAATTAGTTTAGATGAAGGATGTATGTTGAGTGATTGAAGGATTTGGAGGGAATGCAATGATAGTGGGGATAATTATAGGTTCCATGATGTGAAGGATGATTGGGACCAATAATATGACATTTAACAAAAGTAGGGGTATCCACATGTGGAATGATTTGGGAATTCAATGTTGCTTCAATGGTGTCTTAAATATATGATGGGGATACAACATGAAAAGGTATTAATACATAGGTATATTAATTTTATCATCCATTGCTTCCTTATAATGGTTTTCACAAAAGGATTCTTATTGATTATTTTGATTGGGATTCAGATTTGGATTATAAAATAACACCTTAAAGAGGTTTTCACTAAGGGATTTATATTTTTGAGTTTCTAGATTTTGATTTGGATTGGGATTATAATTTATATTTTGATCATCCGCTAGTGCCTCAAATAGGTTTTCATTATGGGACGTTGATTTTAAATTTGGATTCTAGGATTCATCTTCGTTGAGTAACACTTGTTCCTCAAAATATGCAAATGTTTATTTATGCTCTTATGGATGGAGGCCATTTATAACTTCTTTGATTATTTTATATCATAAGAGGTAACTAATGGTAAGTAAGCTTTTTGGTCCCAATAAATGGGTGTAGGATATTAACATATAAGATAGGAGGAAGGATTGGTGGTGTTGATGAAATGAATGGTGGTAGCATGGTCCTAATAAGGACTATGAACATAACCTATTTTGATTATGAATGAAGTATTATTACAAACTATAAAATTATCACTAACATCTTTACATTGATTTCCAAATGTTTTGTAGTGGATGCCATGAGGTCCATTATTTACTTCAAAATAGATGGGTTCTAAAATTCCTTACTCATGGATTTTTTTTATCTACAAGTACCTTTATCACTTGGGGTGTATATTGTGGGGTGATGGGAGATTTAATGTGTGATAATAAGTTGGGTGATTGGATAATGGGTGATAGGTTGTGTTGGTTAGAGTAAGATTAGTCCAAGATGGGTTCTTTGTTAGAAATGGGATCTTTGTCAAAAATGGGATTTTGGTCAAAGATAAGATCTTGGTTGAAAATAGGCTTCTCAATGAGGGGATCTTAGATAAGGGGATTATAAAATATGGTTAGATGGTTGAAAATAGGCTCATTGAAAATGGAAGGTAAACCAAGGTTTTCAAATATGGGTTGATCAACTATGGATTGGTTAAAAATGTGTGGATCAAATGCAGTTTTGCTAACAATGGGTGAAAGGTTATAACCTTGACTTAGAAGTGGATTAACTTGATTAGTATTTAAAAAGGAATTTTGGCATAACCCTAAGCTATTATTTTTAGATGTGGATACACTTGGGTCGACTACAATATCCCTTTTGTCAATCAAATCTTGGATATAATGCTTTGGTATCATACAATGGTTGGCCTTTGATTTTGTGGTAGTCATAATATTTTTTTATCTTTATACCACTTGGGTTTTGGGATATTTTCATCAAATTGTATGATTTTAATAAAAATGACCATGTTTTTAGTAACAAACTTAAAAAAAAATATCATATGGTTACCTTGGGGGAATGAATTTACAGTTTTAGATTTTCTTGTCTATGTTGACCACTAGGTAGGGTAATGTTGTTAATAGGTTGGGTGATTTAGATATGTTATGTCTCTAGGGGTAGATTGATACTAGATTATAGGGGTGCTAGAACTAGGTTCCCTTTGCTAGTGTGATGAGGGATGTTAGACTCAAGGCTATAACTAGTGTATGGGATACTTGGTTGATTTTGGGAAATAGGGTTATTAGTGTTAGGTTGATGTTGATGTGAAATGAATTGGGATTTAAAATAAGGAGGAATTTTAACCCATATACTAATGTCTTGTAGTAATACCTCATTATTTTTGGCTAGAATATACTCTATGTTTTGAGAAGGGGTAAAATAGTTCTAGGGCTATGTTGCTCATCTTTAAAATTGTCCTTGATTTGAATATGGTTTCCTTGATTCCAAAATTGAAAAGGGTAATTACCAGAAATATCATCTCTCAAACTTGGATTGTTAAATAAGGCAATTTTTATTATGATGAGAGACATTTGATTAATGACTTTACTAAAAAAATAAAATATGAAAGACCAAGACTAGAAAGTAATATAATTGAGAATAATTTTTTGAGTTTGTGATTTTAGAATTTCTTGATTTATAAATTTTTGATATGATTTTGATGTGACTTTAAAACTCAATTATTGTTTTAAATCCTATTATTTTAGCACATGGTCTTCACAAGTGATCAAAACAAACAAGTTCCTACTCTAAACACACATGCAATGCACAAAAAGTGATAAAACTAGGATAAAAGGACTTGGACAAATTTTAGGTTTTCCTTGATATTTATTTTTTCATTTAATAGTGTTGACCCAATATTTTAGAGTAATGAATATGGAGGAAGTGTCATTGTCATAGCCCAAGATCTAATTTCAAATGTGCGTGGAAAGTAACTTCTTGACATTAACCACCAATTAGTGCACCAAAGTTGAATGAAAAAAGGTCTCGCCTAGGCTTAAGGTTTTTAATATATTATCTAATGGATAACTCTAAATGTATTTCATACATGAGACTCAAAACTATGGAAGAATCTGATTTAATAGATGCACATAAAAGGGTCTAATCCCAATGTGCCCAACTCAACCATAATATTTTATTAAGTTGATGTTAAAAAAAATAAAAATACAAGGTAAATTAGAAAACCCTAGGTATTAGAGCATGAAATCCCATCACATAATTATGTGCTTAAAACATATCACCATGTATTCCTTTGAAATAATTGACACTCGATTTGTATACCTTGCTATTTCATGGGGTTTAGCCTACCATGTGGTGGTGAAATCCATGGTTGATAGAGCCTAGAAAATAAGAAATAGAGAAGTTAATGTTTGTATATAATTCCTAGGTATCATCACCAATGTGATGCTAAGGGAAGATTATACACACAAGCACAATTTGGGTAATACAAATATTTTCAAATGTTGTTTTATATTTTCTAAGTATTGTTACCAATGTAACACCATAGAAAAGAGCATATGCAACAAGAGCCACATACAAAATGATTAGAAAGTAAAGTTAATTAACTCTTAAAATTGAAAAATGATCTAAGTTACTACTAAAAATAAGAATGTTGAAATGGAAAATGCTAGAAAACTTGAAATAAAAGGAAATGGTTGGCCTAAAAATGAAATATGAAGCAAGAAAACTAAAAACAAAAATAAAATTTGATTTGAATAAATTTATTTGGTTTGTCTTGGACTAATGTCCTACAATAAAAATGTTAAAAGTATTTTATGGCTAAAGGATCAAGGTAACCTACAAATATAGATTAAAAAGTGACAAAAGATGACAAATGACAAAAAACATTAACGCTCTGGAATGATTTCATTATTACATAGTAAGGCCAGAAAATGAATTTGTTAATAGTTATAAAACCTAAAAAAAGAGATAAAATGAAAAAAAGACTAAGGAATTATTTTTCTACTACATGTGACAATTTTTTCAAAGTTATTCATGATTTCACTATAGTGAAAATATTTTCGCTATTCACCCATAAGGCAAAAAATAGATAAAATAGAAGACAAAATTAGAAAGGACCCCAAAAAAGATTGATAACAGATAAAAATTAGATAAAGATACATAAATAAAGTTGGAAATGTGAAAAGAGATGTAAAAAGTGACCAAAAATATTTTTTACTACCTTTAACAAATTTTTTGAAGTTAGCTATGATTTTATAATTCTATAGAAAAATGGTTAAACTACAAACTAAAAGTACAGTTAAAAAGAAAACTTAATTTAAAGACTATTATAAAATAGAAAAATGAAAAAATACACAAAAAAGATAAAGGAATAATTTAACTATTTGCTACAATGATTTCACTTAAGTTTTCTATGAATTCAATGTTGTACAACATACACACAATAAGCTAAAAAACTTAGATAATGGACATTTAACTACAAAAACACACTTCTAAAACAAAGATCAACTACATGTGAACAAAGAAATCAATTAAAAAGAATTGAAATATGATCCCAAATGCACCTATAATGTCTATGATTTTCAATATGAGGGAATGCCCCATAAAATGTGCCAAAATGTAAGTGCTAAATATAGATTAGTAATGAAATAAATAGTAGTAAATGAAAGAAATAAATAAACAAAAAAATACTTATAATCATGAAGTATTCATCATCTTATCCATTATGATCAAATAAACGTTTGCTCTTGAATTCTAAATGTGGGTGATCAACTCTTTTCCAAAGCAAAGACAATTGGGCAGCATTTTGGAGTGCAAAATGACATTGATGGCTTTTAATTCACAACAATAATTTGATATCATTTTGTTAATCTAAAGGTGGATGATTCAAAGTTATAGATTGCACATCAATTTATAGGCTTATGGGAGATGAGATGAACAATTGATAATTATTTTAATTTTTCAAATTATCCAAATATTGAATTTTTAAATTTGATTCATCATCTATGAGGATGATGGCTAATTCCATGTGTCGAGTAAAAAATGGGAGGTGGTTGAGTGACTCACCAAGAATGGGCCAAGTTAGTTGGATGAGTCATCTAGGAGGTTGAAATGTTACAATGTGACTCATAAGGTAGTTGAATAAGTTGAGGGATTGATTAGACAAGTAAACATAGGGTTGAGAAAAATGTAGAGAATGCTTGGGTGAGGTGTAAAATTTATATTTAATTAGTTTTAGATGAAAAAGGTGTGCATGATTTTAATTAATCAATTCTTCAAAATTTGGAGGGAAATGATGTTAGTATGAATTCAAATTGGGGATATTGAAAAATTAGTATGTCAAAGTTAATTTTGACAATAAATGGTGAAATTTAGGTGTATACAATAAGTAATGTTCCAATCCTTACATTATAACTTACTTTTGGGTAGACCATGGATACACACAATATAAATAATACTATTTAGAAGTGTTTTCATTGATGTCAAGGTTGATATCATTTGACTCCAAGGTTGATGTCATTGATGTCAGGATGCATGGTGTGTGGTGTATGATATTTTATGCCTAATATGAATACTTGGCATAGAACACAGTGAGTTACAAAGATCCTTAGTTGTGCTCAAAATATTTGTGTAAGCAGCTATGAAGATGCTCCATTAAGCTATGAAGATGTTATATTTAAGCTTTGATGATATGATAGGTAGTTTTGAAGATGTTCTAGTGAAGATATAAATACCTATCTAGCCATGATCTAAATATGCCTAGCCATGCTCTAAAGATGACCATGCATACTCTATAGATTAATATATCAACTCCAAAGATATCTATTGTACATATATAGATTTTCACTCTTTAGATATCTTATTTTAGACATTACTATTCATAGTGACAGTCTACAATGATATGATAATGTCTCTCTACTGAGAGAGAATTTGATGGCAACTTGATGATTATTTTGAGATTGATGTCAAGTTTCTAGTCAAGGTAATCATGTTTTGAAATACTAGTCTTTGAATACAAAGTGTCTTGAGAAGCATAGTCATATCATGAGCATGTTCATGGTGAGCATGAATCAATATGTGTAGAGGTATTATATTATATTAGGAGCATGAAAATCATGTGATCAAGGTGTATAAGCATCAATGAGTCTTTTAAGGTTAGTTTTCAAGTTTTAAGTGCTTGAGAAGTCTAGTCATGACATTAGTCATTGCATGAAGAAACTTTGTAAGAAAGTATGAGATTAGTATCTTGGAGAGATGAATGTACATAGGCATAAGAGGATGTATGATATTATTTAATCATTCTCATGAATCTTTATATCACTCAAGTGAGTCTTATTATAAGCATACATGGGTAAGACCTATAGACCTAGTATGCAATTTAACCACCTCTAGACCCTGCTTATCCTAATAGAGTAATATGAGACATTGATAAGACATATGAAGAATAATTGATAATGTTTGAGCATGAGAGAGGCATTTTGAGTTTGTACATGATGTGTTGAGAGCTTTGATAATGGTTAGAAGGTCATCTTCAAGACCTATTGTGACTTGCAGGTCAAAAGCTTAAAGAGCAAAGAGAGAGATGGTGGCTAGATGGGGTATCAAGATTAGTTTATAAGGAAAGTGTGAGTATGTGTTCATTTATAGAGGTACATCGTGTTGTTTTAAGTATGTTTACTATGTTTAAAGTCAAAATTTGAAGGTTAAGGGAAGACAAAGTGTTTTGAGGTCTCTCATGTGTAAAAAATGAGGGCTTCTCAATCTGAGAGGAACTTTAACGTGTTCATTGGCATGTGTAACCTTTGCATGAGATCCTAATATATTCATGGTAGATGGGTAAGGGTCCTATATAGAAGTTACAAGCATTGGTTTCTAGAATAGGGGGCTAAGATTTATGAATGATTGTTAATATTATTAAATGGTTTAAACCATCAAAAAACCCTAATAGTGGCCTGCTGTGAAAGAAAATGTTCTAAAATTATCATAATGGATTTTTTTATATCTATTTTATCTATTAGAGATGAATTAAACTCTCTTAGGCATCCCTAGGTGTTATTTATTTGTCAGGAGAGTGAATAGACCCTACATGAAAGACCTTATTTCTTAGAGATTTACTACAATAGGAACAATTTTCATAGTAAATGTTGATAATTAAATTAATGTTAAATATTTATACTTGTATCTTATGTCCATGGGTGCTAAACTGGTCATATAAATTGACTAGTCATTAATAGTCCTAGTGGTGCAGACAGTGAGAAAGCCAAGCAGAAGTGAAAAGTTAATTAGGGATGTGTTATCACAGACTAGGGATGAATAAAATTGAATGGATATGTTTTTAAAGATATTTAATACATTTTAATTTTGGATATTTTTTTTTGAGGTCAGTGGTAATGATGAAAATGTTGCTCATAACTTGACCTATTTAGTGAAGATGAGACAATGAAGGTGAAAGGTTGTGAGATTAGTTTAAAAGACCAATATTACCATATGAAAATGTTATCTACATATATAATAATTATATAATGATCATATAGGATAATACAAATGCATAAATATATTTTTAATGTGTCTACACAAGTATTGAAATTCAAAATCACCATGATTATTCTTTAAGGCAAACTAGCAGTTTTAGGTAAGCAAGTTATAGTGATGCATTCAAAGCCTTATCTTATGAATTGAAATACATAATGAATATGGTGATTTTTATTAATACATATATGACCTATACATTCTTTTTATAGTTTTTTAGAGTTAGTTTAAGAGGTTGAAACATTGAAGCCAAAAAGTCTGCAAGAGAGAAGGTCAACAGATTGGTCTACAAGACCAATAGTTTCCATTAGATATTATGATATATTTGTTGAATATATTTTGAGGATGTTTCAAGATAATTTTAATACATTTTAATTACTTTATTATGTTTCTTTAGGTGTCAAAAATTTAAGGTTCCATGACTATGTTAGTTTAGATTAAGCATCTTGTAGAGAAGATTTTGACCCTGTATACCTCGAGTTGAAACATATAATGAAGTTTTTTTTGACATTGAGGTAATTATGTGCCTAATTATGTGATATATTTCCATGGTTTTATATAAAAAATGTGTTTGTGCTTCAGTTTTTCAAGACAAATTTTATGTGAATGTACAGGCCTATTGTGAAATAATGATTTAAGAAGGGGTTCAAGTGGTAGTTGGACCTAATAAAAGGAGTTGTGTACCTAAAATTAAGTTGGAAAAGGTATATTTAAGTTTAATATTATATTTTACTTCTATATTTGGAGTTTTTAAGAGTTTAAATAAATACAAAGTCTAACATGCTCTAATGAAGGCCTAAACGAATTAGGTCTCCTTAAGACCTAAATGAGAATTTGGTATATTAAGATATGGCTGACCAAATTTATTGGTTTATTAATGTTTGGAAAGTTTATTAATAAAATTTAAAGGGTAATACAAGTGTACAATTATGTATGGCCGACCAAGGTGTATGAGAGCAAGAAACTAGTATAAGTACATGCGAGTTTTAGGCTTATTTGTGTGAGTTAAGGATGTGAGTGTGCAAGAGAATAAAGAGAAAAAAGAGGATCAAAAGGGGGTCATATGGACCATAATATGGGTGTCATGAATATATAATATAAGTTATGAATATGATGATCAAGTTAATATGACCTAATCAAGTCAAGAAGAGGGCTAGTTGAGTGAATAAGGCTAGAGGCCAGTTTGAGAGGAATAAAAGTGTGTGAATAGTTTAAGAAGAGGACCATCATATATTGAAGATTGAAAAAAGGAAAAAAAGGAGAATATAAAAATATTATGAGGTTTTCATAGATGAGAATAGGTGTATTAGAGGCTTTAATATGTTGATAAGGCCATGATGAGGTAGCTGATGTGTAAAAAGAGTAGATAGAAGATTGAGTATGACATAGATGTCATAGAGAATAGAAGAAAGAGAGAGAGAAGAAGACCATCATCATGTTTTGATAAGAATCAAGGAAAATGTGTAAAAATAATTGGTGTTTTAGTGGGTTTTTGATTCATCATAAGTGTTGATTAAATGGGTGCTTTATCAACAAGGGGGTTGGTGCCTCGTAGCAAGTTGGTACTTACTAAAGCCAAGTGGGTACTTGGTGAATTAGGGGTTGGTTCTCAACTAAATATTGATTCATTTATTTATAGGACTATTTTTATAAGATTTATTTCAATGGGTTTTATCCCCCATGAGGGTTTTCCACTTATATGATGTGTTATGGTTGTTTATGCATTACTTTGGTTGCTTAATGTTTTCTTTATGCTTATGTACATTGGGTTGATATTTCTTGATGAATGGTAATGAATGAATGATTAAGTGAAATTAAAAGAGTATTAAGGGAATTTATTCACCTCCACTCTCAGTGATTATGCTTCCAATAATTGGTATCAGAGCTAGGCCTTTAGAGCAAGCCTAAGAGATGAAAGGTGATCCTAAAAGCACAAGATGCTTATGTAGTTAAAGTAAGAGAATCAAGAATTGAAATTAGTGGTAAAATAAGATAATAATGTAATAAAGGATATAAATATTTAGATAAATGATGGAAATTAAAATCTAAATTTAAAAGAGGAAGAATGTTCTAAGTTGAAATTTGAGTTGAGTTTCTTGAAGGTGGAGGTTGAACAAGCCAATGTCAAGCTAAATACTTTTGAAGAAAGCAATGTGGTTCTCAAGGATATCAAAAAAGAGTCATCTCAAGTCAAGAAGGTTGATATTCACTATAGTGAGATCAATAAGGATAAAGGAAATAGGAGGGAAGATCAAGTTAGACAACCCAATGCATTTATACATCCAAGCTCACTTCATGATCAATGCTTTTTGTGCCATAGAGCAAAGGATTGTAGAATGGCCTCAAAGAATGAGTTGTCATGGGATCATGGAATAAGGACCAATCAAAGCAAAGGTAATTTCATTAATGTTATTTTCTATAACTATCATAGTATGGGACATATTGCTAGATTATGTCCTAGAATGTATAAGAAGGGTCCAATATGGATATAGAAACCAAAGGCAGTCAAAAATAGTCATATTCAACCTATTAGTCAAGATGATTTAATTTAAGTATAAAAGGATCAAATAGGAACAAAAGACAAGAACATTTTTCATCAACATCTATGGAAAGTACTTTAAAAGGTAAGATGACAACAACAATTAAAAAGGTAAAAAAGAGCAAAAAGATGATATCAAGCCTAGATAGGTGATGAAAGAAGGAAGAATGATAACCAAGGAAGAGATAAGGAAGATGGAGATATAGGAATCTCTTGATAATGTATTATTCTAGAGCCTTATGGAATAGGGTGTCTCTATTATGCTTTATGGAGACACTTATCAGCAAATAGAAGCAAGTGTGGAGGCCATCAATCAAGTTATACATGGAGTTGAGTCACCAAAATTGATGAGTAGTTTGAGACGTTGATTTCATATAATTAAATGAGGATTTATGGATCAAATATTATGTACAGGTATTGATCCATTATAGGAAATTTGGAAAGTGACTTGGAGACCTGATTAGGTCTAATTAGAGGGCTAGTTTGTGAAGGAGCTACCATTCAAAAATAGAGTTAAGAGATGAAATTTGGTATGCATGATGAGGAATATAAAAGAGGCGTAGATATGAAATATTAGGGTCTATAGATTAGTAAAAAAATATATGGTCTCTTTTATAGACATCAAGGGCTATAAGGAATCCTAATGGACCTAGTGTGAAAAAAATGCAAAGTTGAAGAATAAGAGGTCAAGCAAGTCGGTATGAAGCATGATAGAAGTATGGTGGAGCATATGAAAGTAAATGATGATGGATATTATTCATCCTTATTTTTGTAGATGAGATGGCTTCAAGATGTATAAAGGTCTGTAATGGTTCATATGTTCCATGGATGCATGCATAATATGATTGACTATGTGAGTCTATTAGGGATGTTTTGAAAGTCTAGATGGTGAGTGCATATGTTTTAAAGACTAAGGGGATTTTATTTGTCTATGAAGAGGTCTAATTTAGATAAGGTGATGACATGATGGTTCAAACATTAGGTAGACATGGTTTTATTTACAAGATTTAAGATGATAGTCAAATGGTATGTATAAGGTGATTTGTTATAGCTATCATAATGTAAGACACTTTGCAAGATTCTGTCCTAATAGAGTTAGAATGTCATCAAGTCAAACTAGGGAGTTTGAAGCCTCTAGAGTACAAGAAAGAAGGCAAATGAATGTATAAAAACCAAAGGTAGTAAAAATGAGTCATGATCAATTTATAGTTAGTAGAAGATGGTGCTCTTTTAATTATCTATAGAAAGGGGTGATTACATTAGGATTTATGGAGATAATCTATAGTTAGAAAAATCATGGTGGATGCTTGGTTTGAGGGGGATCTATTCAGGTTGTTGAATGAGCTTGCTTTGTGTTGAAGTGGTCTTCTAGTTTGAGTTCATTTTAAAATAGGTATGCATGGTTTGAGGGGGAACATATCTCCTTAATGATGTATATTATATATGTTGAAATTTTATTGTAAATAATGTGGTTTCTAGATGAAATTTGTGGAATACTATTTGTCATTAATGTTAAAGGGGCAGAAAAACCTATTTGGGGGAGAAGAGATTGACCAAAATGTAGTGTATTTTGCCATCAATGACAAAGGGGGAGTTTGTTGATAAGTGTTGTCATTGATGTCAAAGTTGATATCATTTGATGTCAAGATGAATGGTGTGTGTTGTATGAGCTTGTATGCTTTATATGAACACTCAACATGTAACATAGTGAGCTACAAAGATCCTTAGTCAGGCTTTGAAGATCTACATAAGTAGCTTTGAAGATGGTCCATCAAGCTATGAATATGTTCTATTGAAGCTCCAAATATATGCTAGGTAGCTCTAAAGATGTTATATTAAAGTTTTGAATACATGTCCATTCATGATCTGAAGATGCCTAGCCTCACTCCAAAGATGCCCAATTATACTATGTAGATTAATGTAGAAACTCCAAAGATATCTACTGTACATATATAGATTTTCCCTCTTTAGATATCTTATTTTAGACATTAATATTCATAGTAATAGTCTAAAATGATTTGATAATGTTTCTCTATTAAGAGATAATTTGAAGGCAACCTGATGCTTCTTCTAAGGTTGATATCAAGTTTCAAGTCAAGGTAAGCATGTTTTGAAGCACTAGTCTTTGAATATAAGGTGTCTTGAGAAGCATAGTCATATCATGAGCATTGTGAACATGAAGTAGTATGTGTAGAGGTATGCTATTGTTTAAGGAGAATGAAATGAATGTGATCAAGGTGTGTAATCATTAAGGAGTGTTTCAAGGTCAGTTGTCAAGCTTCAAGTGCTTGAGAATTCTAGTCATGACACTGGCCATTGCTTAAATAAACCTTATGAGAAGATATGAGCTTGTTATCCTAGTGAGTTGAATGCACATAGGCATAAGAGGTTGCATGAGAATGTTTATGAGGCTTTGGAACACTCAAGTGAGTCTCAAGGTAAGCATACATGGGTAAGACCTACAAACCTAGTATCCAACTAGACCACCTATAGACCTTGCTTAGCCTAATGAAGCAACATGAGCTATTAATAAGACATATGAAGAATAACTGATAGTTTTTTAGCATGAGAGAGGTTTTTTGATTTTGTAAATGAGGTTTCAAGATCTTGGATAGTGGTTAGAAGGTGAGATTCAAGACCTATTATGACTTGCAAGTCAAAAGCTTAGCTAGCAAAGAGAGAGAGATTGTGGCTAGATAGGGTATCAGGATCAATTTCCAAGGAAAGTGTAAGTATGTGTGCATTGAAATAAGTATCTCATGTTTTTTCAAGTATGTTGTCCAAGTTTTAGGTCAAAATTTGAAGGTTAAGGAAAGAAAAAGTATTTTGAGTTATGTGAACATAATGAAGGGTTATCAAGCCAAAAATAACTTTCAAGTGTTCATTAGCATGTGTAAAGTCTACATGAGAACCTAATATATTTAGGGTATATTTGGAATTTTCCTAGATAAAATTTACAAGCATTGGTTTTTGGAATAAGGGGCTAAGCTTTATGAATGATCATTAAGACTATGAGATGGTTTAAACCCTCAAAGAATGCTAATAGTGATCTGATATCAAAGAAATTGTTATAAAGTGATCATAATGGATTGGTTTGGATATTTTAGATATTGGATCATGAATTAAACTCTCTCAGGCATTCCTAAGTTTTATTTTTTTGTTAGGAGAGTGAATGGACCCTACAAGAAAGGCCTTATTTTCAACAGATTTATTGTAGTATGCAGAATTGTCTGATTCAAAGTTGATAATTAAATTAATGTTGAAGATATATAACTATATATTATGTTCATGGTGATTTATAATCAGGTTTTATGCCTTAGGGGTGATAAACTAGTCATACAAGTTGACCAGTTGCAAATAGGCCTAGTGGTGTAGATAATGAGAAAACTAGGAAGAAGTGAGAAGTTGATTAGGGATGTGTTATCATGGACTAGGGATGAATACAAGTGAATTGATATGGTTTTTAATACCTTTAATAAATTTTCATGTTGGATATATGTTTTTTAGGTTATTGGGAATGATGAAAATGTTTCTCATAAGTTGACCTATCCAGTGAAGATGAGACAATGAAGGTGCAAGGTTGTGAGATTGGTATGCGAGACCAATATTTCCATATGAACATGTTATATAACTATATAATAATTATATAATTATAATATATGATCATAAACATTCATAAATATATTTTTAATGTGTCTACATAGGTGTTGAAATTCAAAATCACCATAACTGGTCATCAAGGCAAATTGGTAATTTAGTGTGAGCAGGTTACAACGATGAGTTTGAAGCCTTATCTTATGAATTGAAGTATCTAGTGAATATGGTGATGTTTTTTGAAACATATATGACCTATCCATGATTTTTATAAGGTTTTATATTAAATTTAATAGGTTAAAACATTGAAGCCAAAATAACTTGTCTGGCTAGGTAAAGTCTACAAGAGAGAAGGTAAACATATTGGTCTGTAAGACCAATAGTTTTCATTAGATATTATGATATATTTATTGGATATTATTATGAGGATATTTTAATATAATTTTTATATATTTTAATTTATTAATTATGTCTCTTCATCTGCCAAAATATCAAGGTTTCATGACTATGTTTTGAAGTCATTTGGTAGTTCAGAGTAAACATCTTACAGAGAAGAGTTTGAGCATATATACCTTGAGTTGAAGCATTTAATGAATTTTTTGATGACCTTAAGGTAATTATGTGTATATTTATTTATTTTTTACATGGTTTTTCATCTATTTTTTTAATTCTTTAGTTATTCAAGATATATTTTCTGTGAATGCACATGCCTATTGTGAACAGTGTTTTGAGAAGGGGTTTAAGTGGTGGTTGGAATTAAAAGGTGTTTTTGACATAAATTTAAGTCATATAAGGTGTATTTAAGTTTAATATTAAGTTTTACTTCTGTATGTGGAGTTTTTAAGTGTTTAAATAAAGAAAAAGTGTAACTTGTTCTAATGAAGGCTTAAATGAATTAGGTTTCCTTAAGACCTAAAAGAGAATTTGGTATATTAAGATATGGATAAAAAAATGTATTGGTTGATTCATGTTTATAATGTGTCCTAAGAATTATTTAAAGTTTAATACAATTTTAAAATTATGTATGGCTGACCAAGGTATATGAGAGAAAGAAACTAGTATAAGTACAACCCAATTTTAGGCTTATTTATGTGAGTTGAGGAAGTGAGTGTGAAAATAAATAAAATAGCACAAATAAGAATATAAGGAGGTCAAGTGGACCATAAAATTGGTGTAATTAATATGTAATAAAAATTATTAATGTGAGTATCAAGTTCATATGACCTAATAAAGTCAAGAAGAGGGCTAGTTGAGCAAAGAAGGTCAGATGTCAGTTTGAGAGGAATAAAAGTGTGTGAAGAGATGAAGAAGAGGAAAATCATATATTGAAGATTAAAAAAATGAAAAATATAAGAAGATAGTAAATCTATGAGGTTTTCATAGATGATCATAGGTGTATTAGAGTCCTAAATATGTTGATAATCCCAGGATGAGGTAGCTCATGTGTAGAAAGAGCAGATAAAAGATTGAGTATGACATCAATATCATAGATAGAAGAATAAAGAGATAGAGCATAAGAAGAAAAAAATCAAGTCTTGATAAGCATAAAGGAAAATGTGCACAAATAATTAGTGGATGAGTGGGTATTGAGTCATCATAATTGTTGATTGAATGGGTGCTTGATCAACAAGGGGGTTGGTGCCTCCTAGCAAGTTGGGACTTGCTAAAGAAAAGTGGGTGCTTGGTGAATTAGTGGTTGGTTCTCACTAAATATTTATTCAATATATTTATAGGACTATTTTTATAATCTTTTTTTAGTGGTTTTATCCCCCATTAGGGTTTCCCACTTATATGATGTGTTATGGTTGTTTATGCATTACTTTGGTTTATTAATATTTTATTCATGCTTATCTACATTGGGTTGATATTTCTTGATTAATGGTAATGAATGAATGATGAAGTGAAAGTAAATTTTTTTAAGGACACTAATTCACCTCCCATTTATTGTGCTTCTAACACATACATTATGGGACCTTGTTAATAAAGCGTGTAAATTATAAACCCTTTAAATTTTTTAAAATGATACATTTTTATATAGATGGCATATTTAAAGTGGGACCACCTATCCAACATATTCCCCTTGAGAATATATAAACCTATGAGATAGGTAATTCAAGCATAATGGGTTGTTTACCTATAGATATAAACAAGTCACTAACTACCAAGGTGCACATGGATGCACATCAAGAGCAAAAGAAATTACCCAAGGAGCCAAAAATACCAAAACCAAAATAAAATCAAACATTTGAGCTTCCTTTAATATTTAAAAATGACTAGTAATATGGCCATGTTTCAGATTACCATAATAATAATGATGATTTATCCCATGATATGATAGATGATCAATTGTAAAAACTAAAGTTTGATTCATGTGATCATATTTCACATAACCTATTCACATATACAAGTCCTGACACATATAAGTTATATCCACCTTCAGAGGATGCAAAACCTAATCAAGACAAGGGTAAATAAAAAATAAAATTTGGGCATGTAAATGCTTGTTATTCCACAAATCCCACCTAGATACACACATTGAGTCAACCTTACATGAAAAAAATGTAGATACATCATGTAAATAATGTGGAGGTCTCTCATAAGAATCCAAAATAGGTGTTATAGAAAACATTAAATCAAGATACTATAGAAACAATACTTTCTATGTTACTTAAACATAAGATGATATCTTTACCTCCTAATAGACATAGATTAGGTAGTATACTTATTATTAAAGAGGGATTACCATATTTTGGCTATCATTGGGTCATTGTTCATAATACAAATCAATGTGAGGCCTTTCAAAACCAAATTTATAAATATAAGAGTCAAGGACACAAACAAATTATGCCTGAGAAGTGAGAAAGACAACACTCCCAAAGTTTCATAATAGATTCATCCTTCAAAGCAACCAAGGCTCAAAAATATAAATATTAATTCTTATATTGATGGGGCCTATTATTAACATCTCAATTTTGATATGGACAATTGGAATATAATTTTTAGCACCACATTTCTCCAATAATTGGGACATAATACAATTGAATTAGAACTCTATTTACCAATGCCATAATATAATGGGTACATTAATATACCCATTGCATGTGGACCATAGATGGTCCCCACAATCATATGGATATTATATAAGGAGAAAATTTTGACATAATTGGTTATATGATTAGAATGCAACATTAAATACTATAGATATGTGTATCAAATTTACTATTAGGGAAAGGGAGATTTGCACACAACATGATGAATATGGTGTTCCTCTCCTAATGATGGATTAAAAAAAATAACTACACAAAAACATTGAGGATATGACAATGCATCACTATAAACAAAGGTTAAAAATTGTATTAAGTGATCATACACCTTTTTATGGTGAGTACTTATTTGATTAGACCTTTCACATATTCCAAAAATATGAAATAAATAGAAAATCCAAAAATCCAAAAGTATTCAACATTTTCATATTTTATTAGCTCCTTGGAATCTATGTTATTGGTTACATATTGGTAGATAACATATAATTTATTTCTATATACACACATATGGTTCATGTATCTCTTGAGTGTGATTTAGGCATACCTAGGCACATGGTATATGCACATACGGATGTTAGGCCTTACCTCTAATCATGTCAATAATTTATTGGGGGAATTCACTTCTTTAATCATGACAAGGTTATATTATTTTATGATCACTTTACATTATCATGTTTTAGCTTATGTACTTACAAATGCCTTTATCCATGCTTATATCTATCACAATGTACTTGATATGCTATATACATAACATTTTTTACTAACACATATATCCATGGTATAGTATGACATGCTTATGATAGTTAATTATGTTTCCATGCTTTATTTTGTGTACTTTCTTGAGTATCTTTCCTTTCTTTCTATTATCTTTCATTGTATTTATTATTTGATCATTTGACTATGCTCCATTGTTTGCAGCCCTCATGCCTTTTTATACCTATTGGGACATTTGAACATGTCATAGTTTGATATATGTGTACATTTGAACATGTCATTATATGCTTTATTTACAATTTACCAAGTCACATTCCTTTTATTTTGTGGCAATTTGAACATTCCCTTTGTATGAGGCCTCCTTAGACCATTGTATTTTGTTTTGATTTGGAGTACTTATGTGTGTTTGCTTGTATTGCTAATATTTAGAAATTTCCATGATTCACATCATGTATCTTATGACATGATGTGATCACATACTATGTATCTCATTGATAAATCTACCAAAACATGATACTCTTATATGATACATGATCCATACATAAATTATAGGGTTAACTTATCCTTTTGAGGTAGGGTAACTACTAGTTTATAGTTCCCATGAACTCAAAAGGGGGGCATATAATAGAAGCATGGCTTCAACATTCTTATCATTTTCATATTACAAATGATAATGTTATGGAAACATGTCCTTCACATTTATTTTAATACTAATATTCTCCAGATTTAGAGGCATGTCATGGGAACATGTCCTCCACACTTGTATAAATTTTAATTAGGCTAAATTTGATGGTTACATGAATTAAGTACACATTTATGGTAGCATTCTATACATTGGTACCATTATTATACCTAGGTTTTAACTTAATACTTATATAAGGTGCATATGCCATGCAAAGATCACGTTAAATTTTAAAATCAAATTAGTTTTCAGATATTAAATACTACTACTATGGAATTTTATCATATAAAGGATGGATTTTTATCGACTTTTATTGATCCACTATATTTCAGTAGTTGGTTCAATTTTTATCAATGTTTAGATAATTAAATAACTCAATCTTACCAAGTTTATATGTTAGACTTAATAAAATCATCTAGCTTCACCATATTTAGAGGATAGTGTGATTAAATCATCCACCCTCACCAGATATATAGTGTAATGCGATTGGATCACTCACTCTTTCGAGGTTATAAGTATGTTTGGGTTGCATGATTGAGATAAGCTGAATGGCCATGTGGAAAATCACCTTTTAACCAAAGATAGGGGCATGTTGTCCTCTGATATGTATTTATGTATGTAGGTATCTATGTATGAATTTGCATGTTTCCAAATTATATTAATCTCATCTCCAAGGATTCATACCAAATCATCTCTTTAGATTAAATTTCCAAAAGGAAAGATGGTTTCTCTAGACATAGGTGTAATACTAACCTTGATCTCTTTACTTTAAAGCATTTAAAATTCTTTAAAATTCCATATTATATGAATTATTTATATAATATAACATTCTCTTGGTTGCAGGTAAGTCACAAAAAAATCACTCAAGTTGTATTCATGTAATGATAAGGTGTGTTATACACACCCAGGTACACATTTATTTTCCTTTAAATTATAAACGACATTTATATATTAAAGTTAGAGGGATAAATTTAGACACTAAATTTGAATTATATATCACCTTAGTATTATACATTTGGAAAATACCTATCTTGGATTCACCCTTCAGTTATAAGACCTTCTCACTGCCAAAAGGCTCATGTTCACTATCTCTCTATGCCAAATTTCTTATCTCTTATTCTGACCACTATTATTCTAATGATCAACCATTATATATTGTGAAAAATTATCTAAATATGATAATTATACTTCTTTAATAGTTTAGGACATGTATCTATTTTCTAACTTCCCAAACACTTTCATCCCAGCTAGACATTTACATCGACGTAGGTGTCCCTTTTCTCACTAAATGTCTAATGCCAAAAAGTCATCTAATTTTCAAATGAAACATATCCTAAAGGTCATCTTGAGTGCTTTAATTTGAGATGTTTTCAAAAAAGTTTGGTATATATACAAGATCAACCCTCATTCATTCTTCATCTAGAAAATACTAGGAATTCATAATAAAATCTACCAAGAAGCACTTAAATAAAGCATTCAAGTGAAAAAAAATACCCTAGTCATCCCTATTTAAATATTATTCATAGGAGTAGTATCCACACAAGTCTAAATTTCCAAAGGAGCATACCATGAGCCATATTTTCTAAGTTACAATTTAGGTCACTCTATGTACTTTTATATGACACATTATATTCTTACACACACAAACTAATATATAGGGGAGAAATAAATAAGTATTGATGCCCTATTTAAAGTATTGTATATGTAGGTAGTGCCATTTTATATGTGGTCCTTGGGTCAAATTGACACCATGTGTCCACTAACCCATTTTTCCCATAGTCATGCCAAGTGTGAGGAAGCTAGGGTTTGATCATTTGGTGAAGAATGATCATCTTTAAAAAAGATTTTTAGACATCAGAGGAAAGATGGAAAGAAATCCAAAAGGCTCTAAGTGGTCTCACTCATATCTAATCAATATTCCATAATGGACACCTGAATCCAACTCAGACACCAAAGTCAACACAACCATCTAGAACTAATGTAAGCATTTGAAGCCATAAAGTATAATTTTATAGAATCTGATGACTATTATAGGATTTTTATCTAGTCTACTTCTTACATGTTTCAACCTAGATCTTCATGCATACAATAAACCAACTAAGTACTCTTGTTTCTAATTTATTTCAATATCAATCAATATATGTACTTTTTTATTTGGGCATATCTTAGTATTATAAATTTATAATAATTTTTATATGAGTTTACAAATTAATTAGCCTATCATGGATCTATTTATCACCCTTAAGCTTATTTATTTATACATTCTTAACCTTAGATGACCTCACACATCAAAATTTAGGGTTAAATAAGAATCAACATTAAAGTTTAGAGAAGGTGATTGTTTGTTTGATACTTTTTTTGGAATTTTTTTATATACTTCTATTAAACTTATAAATGGCACAATATAAAATTTTAAAAGTTGCTTGCATGATTAAATATCAATGTATTTAATTCAATGCAATTATAATAAGATGATTCATGCTTTAAATAATGAAACTTCTTATAGCTACTGGGTCAAATGAAAATGAATCCAGACTATGGGGTGATAAATTTTACATATAACGGTTGTCTAAGTGGTTAAACATACCAATAAGGCTATGGTTAGTGATAAAAGAATATAAGTATATTCAATTGAACATATAATCCCATACACTAGGTTTTATTGTGTCTTGTTTCATAATACAAATACTCTTTATGGTCATTATGAACTATTGTACTAGAAAAAATTGATATTTTCAATATTGCAGTTAGGAATGTTCAATAATTACATCCTTGCATGGCTCTTAAATCTCATTGCAATATTATTTTATGTGACCTAGAAAATGTAGGTCTATCTAGAACTAAAATTAATAATGGATATTATGGTGATATCCTATTCAATTCTAATTTATAACTATGCATTGAATAATTTTATTTGTAATTTCTTAAGTGCTATGCAACACAATCTTTATACATTGCACATTTGTCTAGAAAAAATGAAGCATTGTCTTGTTTGTAAAATTTTATTAACATAAACATCATAGATAACATACCAAAATTTAAAAATTTGAAAGGATATATTATTAACATGGGCATGCCATATCAAATGAGTGTTATTCAATGTAACATATTTTACTTGAAATATATATCCATTCTAATTAATGTTAAAAAATCATCTATGGCAGTCACAACTAATGTTTATCATTACAATTTACTCTGGCTAAGGAGAAATAAGATATACATATAATATTATATTCATGGTATTAAACAGAGGTTGTTTTATTAAAAAGTTTTTTTTAAAAATATTTCACCACAACCATCTTATTATACCTTGGTCGAACAAGAGTGAAATTCAATAACAATATTTCATAAATCCATGTCTCACCAAAGTTACTCAATGTGAGATAAACAAATTATTGAATACAAATTAATAAAATCTATAAATTAAACCAAACATCAAACAAAGGACATGCAAATTTAGATCTTAGTTTGACATATAATTGTCAATTTTGTAGAACAAGGAAAAAATCTAAAATAACTTGTTGAATATTCCTTTTGACATCTAAAAATTAAATATGGAATAATCAAAATGGAGAAACAAAGTATATATATTTCATACAAACATTTAAAAAAAATGACACACCAATTCATTCTTTCTTTATTTGTAAACAACCACATTAATATTTCAACATGATGGATTTTAAAATAAAAGAGAAGGGAACATACTTGAAATAAACTGTCAATGATATAATAACAAATAAAAAAATATGCCATAATTTTTTTAAGTCTTTTAAAAAATAAATATTTCCAAAATTTTCATCTCTTGAACATATTGACTTTAATCATTTGTTTCCATTTTTTACAATCATAAATAATCTTGAATAGAGGCTAGTTGCACTAAGATTGGATTTTGTAAAAATTAAGACAACTTCATACAATAAAAATCAATTCCATTTGAATGGATAAATAAATGATGTCAAAACAAACATTGATACAGTACAAAAAACATTACCATGATGCATAGAAGAAACATAAACTACTCGTTATCAAGTTAAAATGTCACCTAAAATATAAAGATAATTATAAATCAAGAAATGTCCATACAAATGTCACCATGAAATATTTATATGAGATGTAAAAAAAAAATGTTGTATTGCATATAATATATCCAAATAAATGAGGACTAAGACTATGTCCTATGTATCGAGTGTGATGATAACTAAGAACATGAAACTATACTTGATAAGGATAATATAGATGAAGATACTAATGATTAATTCACTAGTGACACTTTGATTCCATAAAAGATCTAACATGCATTCATGACCTTCAAAACATTTTAATTAAAATTTATTGAGTGAAAGGAAAATAACCACTTGGTGTTTTCCCATACATATTTTTAGAGGAAATGAAGTTTTCTTCCTTATTTTGTAATGAGTTAGATGATAAAAACACTATGAAAACAATGCCATAGGAAAAAATTGCATAATTACAGTTATTGAATTGTAATTATAGATTCACCTACCACATTATTGACCTTTTATTTAAGTAAATTATGATAATTATGGAATAAGTCAACATGCCCATGTGGGTTCAAATAAAAAAAGGCTAATCAAAAGGTTGAAATTTATTGGTATAAATATGAGGATGTTGATGTTAAAAAATCACTATGGCATAAAATTCAAAAAATTAAATCAAATAAAATATCTCACTATCTATGTCTTCACTACAAATCTCGATAAAGAGTGAGGATTTTAAAGAGGGGATAGTCATTAATAAACCCGTATGACCTAATATTTATAATTTTGGATAATATACAAAACAATCTCAGCATCAAGACTTATATTAAATAAATTTAATTTTATTTTCAATAAATGAAACATCATTTAGATAACTATCAAACTTAACTCTAATTCTCTGAAGCTATCATGCATATTAGTATTAGCAATATTTAGTTGTCCTTTCCCTTTACTTAGTGTGCAATAAATGCTTATGGGATCCATCAATCATTTAGCTAGATGTATGAATGATGTCTCATTTTAATTCAAGTCTCAAATACTATCTCAAATTCATCCTTTTCATTTTAATTTCTAATAGCTACCTTTACACATGTAAATTAACCACATCCAATTATATCTTGAAAGTAATTTTTAGGGATTTGGTTATATTATAATAAACACCTTCTTAGATTTATGTTTATAGCTTAAATATTATGAGATGTCACTAATTTAAACTCATGCTTTATTATGGATTATTTATATCAGCACTACCATTTAGACTAGGACACTAGTGTCGACACTAGTGTCACATATATGATGCTAGTGTGTGTATCCTACAAACACTCAAATTTGTAAAATCCTTCAACATGGATGGGTCAAATTATAGTATTAATTTAAAACTCTCATGATATGTTTTAAAAAGGTAAAGTATAAATATAAAATGAGTCCCACTCATTATTCATTTATCAATTATCATGTAAGATCAAGTACTCTTCAAGCACAAATCTAACACTTACACCGCTCAAGTTTTTAGAACTTCCATATTAATCACTATTTCCAAATCAATAAGAGAGATTTATTATCACATGTTTGAAGAATTCAAACATGAGGTCATGAGTAGTATTTGTAAAGTTACAAGCTATATCATTGCATTCACTCACATATAACATATTACACAATTATTCATACACAATCCCATTAACCCATGTTTTTAAGGTGGTATTCCCTAATTAAAGGACTTAGGGTTTTTATCAAAATATTGATATTTGGAACTTGTGCATGTAAACCCATTTGGTAATCCATAAGTTGACAAATAACCCTAATAGGTGCAGGTGGAGTTTATAAAAAAATACTTGTACTTCACTACAAACCATAGTGTCAATTTCAAGATAGAAGATTCTATGTTACTATCCCTATTTCAATGGCAGAGTCGAGTATGATAGAGAGTTAATTTCAAAAATCTAATAAACCATAGTTGACCATCATCTTAACTATTTTTGCACATGTACTTATTATATCTTCTTGCACATTAATAAATAAGCTTAGTATTATCTCTTCTTAATCTTTATGAAATCAAATTATTATTTGGTATTGTACTTTTTATATTTATATTTATTTCATAATTCAGCACTATATCCAAATATATTATGAATTTGAATTATTCAATTGGCCTACTTTTTAGAGTAATTTAGTCCTTAGTTGATTAGCATACTCTCTTTAATCTTGATTTCTAAAAGGGTTTAAACACAAGGCTACAAAGGCACTATGGAGTATTCCACCATTCACATAATCATACTATCCTATCTCTAGGGTAAATTGAGTGTAACTTCTCTGGGTTAACCACCTACCAGTTCACTACAATAATAACCTATCAAAGGCTTCCTATGATTGAAAACAAAACCTAGGTGTTTCTAAATACCGTGAGACTAAAATCCATATATAATGTTATCTAATGCCTTTATTATTGGGGAAATACCCCTCACACCAAGGCTCAATTAAAACTAAGGGCTAATTTTCCATGAATGATAGCTCCTATGAGTTTTGAAACTATTGGAACATACTTTATAGGAAAATAAGAAAAAAAGAAAAATGAAATTGGAAATCCAATCAGAAAATAAAAAATATAAAAAAAAGGGTTCAAACTCATAAATATTTATACCCTATTTTTTATTTAAAAAAATTAAATTATTTTAATCATATTAGTGTAAACCTAGAGAATATCATAATTTTAATAATGTAAAATATTCAAATTTTTTGACTTTGACAAAATGCTAAATATAGAAGCTTGATATTTTAAAAAAATTCTAAGATATTTACTTAGATTTCACATAGATTTATATTGATTGTTCTAACTATATAAAATGGAAATCATAAGAAGATGTGACTGTAAAGGTTCAGTAATAAATATAGAATCTTAAACAAAATCTAGATAGGTATGTTGTAACTAGATTGCATCATAGTAAGTTTGAGTCTATTGAATAAGGACTTGTCCCAGTTGAATATGAAAATTGAGTGATAGGAAATGATAGAGAAATTAGAATTTTGGAAATGATAGATTAGAGATAAAAGCATATATTATTCTTGGATGCAGCCATTGCAAGTGGAAAAAAATGCAATGTGTCTATGTCTATTGAATAAGGACTTATCTTGATTGATTGTGCTTCAAAATTTATCATTACACCTAATGTACCTATGCCTATTGAGTATTATGAGATATCTCACTTCTAATTAAGCCATTTATAGATCACTGTTTATCTTATTTTGTCTTTAAAACTACAAGGACACATTGATAGCTTGAAAATTTTCAAGAAAAGAGGGGAGTGTAATGGGTTAAATTGATGTCAATCAACCCATTAATGATTGATCATTACCTACATATCCAATAATCCAAGGATAGAAACCAATCCCATGTAGTTATCTTGGCTATTGTGAATGTGAAATTAGGCTCATTTAACTATACGTATCTTGAATATGGAATTTGGTACTTGACAATGATAACTCTTGACTTACTTTAGAAGTCTCTTGACTTGGATTATGGTTTCTCCTTGCGAGTGATCTTAAATTTTGAAATACTATGGAATAGTGCCTCAATGTGAAAAAGTGTAAATGCTTGAAATAACTGAATAGAAAGTGGGGATAATGAGTGACTTTTGATATGTATTTATTGGCAAATATTTTGACAATTTTATTTATATGACCATGAAAAATATGCATGAATACCAAAAAGGATATTTTGAATTTATGAAAGTAATTTTTATTTGGTATAGGATGTGGCCACTATAATTGGACACAATCATAGTTCACTATTGTCTACCTAGATAGACTTGTCTAGAAGGACTAGGGATAACTATCCTTTGATGGAGAGAGTCTAAAGATGATTTTAAGTAGCCTGAGAATTTGACATTGAAATTTTTATGTAGAGATAATGATAAGAAAATGTTCAAACCCACACACACATGGATTAGATTAATGGTGAATAAGAGTCATGTAATTATGCATAAGTCTTATGGTTTAGAATGTTTTAAGAATCAACATTGTTAAGTAACTACGACTATATTTTTATGTATAAAACTCAATGGCCTTAATGTTACTTATAATGAACCCATTGTGTGGTTAAATTTAATGTTATGTGTGGAATACATCTGAGTCTAGTGATATTTAATGCCTATTACATCACTTCTATTGAACCCATCATGGTTCCACCTTTTTGGAGTAGTACATTGGGTATTCTTCCTCATTGATGAGAGTTGCAATATACATATTTAAAACTCAAGGTATTTATTAATTATTAAAAATTGGGAGTTGATCACTATCAATTCACCATTATCTCAAATTATCCAAATTATTTTACAAAGGGGCATAATTATCCATCAACAATTTTAGGTTATAAGGAAATTTAGTTTCACCTACATACATGTGTACTCCACAATCTCCTTTTTATTTTCAAAAAATTATATTTTTCATAATTAAAATATGGAGAAATGACTAATATATGTGTTATTATAGGGTTTGATAAATTTAATTCCATACACAATTGGAGATCCTCTTAAAGACAAAGTGTGTTATACACACTTAGGTTTAATTATTTTTCCTTTAGTCTAACAAATTCATTATTAGAATAAAGTGGTGGGGGTAAATGTATCGACATAAATCTATTCAAATGTACTTGACATTGATAAATATTAAAATATCATAAACCACTTGACTTGTACCCAAATACATTACTCTTGTTCACCATTCATTGAATCTATATAGAATTGAATCTTTGTTTGGGAAAACTATTGCACAAAAAATTCAATATCAAATTATAAAAATATAAAATGTCACCCTCAAACTATCTCTAAATAAAAATAATTATCCTTGATATTTCAATGTAGATACCCATTGGTGGATATGAGCATTGCAACACTCCTATCCAACTAAGGTGACCACATCCTGTGCCAAATAATGACTAGTTTTAATTTTTCAAATCATTATTTTGGGTTTTCTAACAAATTTCATAAGGTCAACTAAATAAAATTATTGAAAGGTTTTCTTATAAATACACATAAAAAATCTTTCATTATCACCAATTATTATCCCTTGGTTACTAGATTACACACTATTTCACATTATGAAAATTTCCCCTATTCTTTACAAATTTAAGATAATTCACAAGTAAAAACCATAATCCAAGTCTAAAGCATGTCAAAGAAAGTCAAGAGATGTGATTGTCAAATATTAAAGCCACATTTTAGCTACAAACACATAGTTAAGGAACATAATGGCACAAACAGTCTAGGTAGGAGAAGTATGTGGGCTTGATTTCCCTTCTTGGAGTATTGGATATATAAACATTAATAAATCATCAAGGGGGTGATTGAGGTCATCTCAAACTATTACACTCCCATATTTTTTTGTAGGTTTTCAAGATTCCAAAGTTATTTTATGGGTACAAATAAAAATAGGAAAATAATAAATTATATTTAGTATAATATGAATCGTGATATCTCAAGCTACTCAATAGACATAGGTTTAGGAGGCGTACAAGTTAGATTTTTTTAACAATCAACTAGGACAAGTCCTTCATTAATGAAACATAGTATATTACATTGTTGTCCACCTACAATGGTTTTATCTAGGGATATTATATGACTCTAATTTTGATTTGTCACTATCAAAATATTATATTATCTATTTTTCTCTATTAGTCACCAAGCACAGTCAACTAGGAAAAATTTGCAGTCAATAGACTCAAGTGGCCTATGCTATAGTCATGTAGGGGTAGACCTTTCCAAAACTGATTTCATATTTTGTTCCTAATTATAAGTATGCATAATCACATATTATTTTGATTTATACTTACAAACATATGAAACAATCAACAGAGACAATGTTTTGAGCTAAGTATATTTCTTCTTCATATTTTTCCAGAAATATGAGTTTTTCATATTCATAAATTCCAAAAATTAGAATTGTTACTTATTTTAAATATTTAATATTATTATATATAGCTAATTTTATACCTATTATTGACAACACATTTATTCATTTTATAAAAAAATAGGGTAAAACAACACCAAAATGTCCACATTATCCCCAATCATAAATGTATATGGTGTTTTTGTGTTGTTCTTGGACTAAAATCCCCATAATCATAAGTAAAAGTGGCATAAAAATGTGGTTGGATGTGCTTAGGTCATAGTTCAACCCATGTTGCCCCAATAAAAAAAATAGCTTGAGTTCAAAGGGGATTTGGGTGATCACACATAAATGTGACCTAAATAATATATATTTATCCTTGTCACAAGTAGATATAGTTGTAGATATCCACATTGGACACAAACGTATTCAAAATAAACATTTTTTACATAACTCTACTTATTTAGATTATTGTTGGAAAATGAATGGCTAATTGGAATGTTGTGTCTTAAGTATTATTTTTCTCTCTCTCTCATCATCTTACTAAAATTTCTTTCTTTATTTATTTTATATTCTCATATTATTTCTAGGGGATATTCAAATTATTTTTACATCTCTCTTTATTCATTTCAATTTTTTTCTAACAAGTTCACATTACATAGATAAGAACAAAATGTGTTCTTGTCTTATAATGCAGACTTGTCTAGCCACAACTTGTGGAATATGTCTGAGTCTCTATACCAGTAACAACCATTTTTATACCATTGGTTCTTTTAAGTCAATCCATTTGTGTGCCAATGAGTCCCTAAATAAAAATTCAAAAGTATATATAAATAGTTGTATTGTATAGTAAAAAGGACTAGATTCTAAATGATCAAAAGCTATACAAAAGTTCTATTCATGTTGAGTAAATAGTTTATCTACATATTTTGAGTTTAAATACATCATTTAAATTTTTGTTTTAAGGGAATTCATAGGTGAACAAACATATATTATTGTATACATGTTTGCACACACACATATAGGAGGGATAACTACATCATCCTAAGGCCATTTGAGATATGTAGGTAGTGCTAAATTACAAAGGTGTTTCTAAGGCTAGCTTAACTATTACCTTAACCTTATACCAACCATTTACATTTAATGCATATTTGGTTCTTATGCAAGAATTAAAATTAATATTTTATAGGTCATTCACATATCAAATCAACATGTGGATAAAGATAGGATGCATAAAGATATAAGTGGACACAACCATATTTATAGATCTAGTTCATAATCTGAGAGGATAAAGTCACAATGTCTAGAAAATAGTGCACTCCACACTTGTCCCCTTATATGGAATTGTCCTTGTATATCTTGACTCTCAATTTTTAGTAGTAACACATTCACAAAGATTATTTTTTAGCACCTGATCTTAGAATAACCTGTATATTCAATAAACAATTATTTTGCAAACCAAGTATATATTTCCTTTTTTCTAATTCATTATTTATAGCTTACTTAAAGTTTTTTACATTACAACATTTTATTGTACATTTTTGTATATAAATTTATATTAGTTTATTTTTATTCTAAATTGATTAATTCTAATTTAAAATATAGTAAAAAATTGTGTTGTTATGTTTATTTTGGTATATAAGGGACTTAATTGTAAGTGAAATAAACATAAAGGGGTGGTTGGGTGTGTGTGGGCTACCAATGTATCTTACATTAACCCAATCACACCTTTAGCTTTAATTATACGTGAATTGGGATGAATTTACACAAAAGTTGCCAAACATATTAATATTTCCCTTGTCACAAGTGCATATGGTGTTTTTGTGTTGATTTTGGCTTATAATGTAACTAAGTGCAAGTAAAACTAGCATAAATGAGTGGTTAGATATGTAGGGGTCACAATGCAACTTATGTTTATATAATCACACCACTTTAGCTTGAATTAAAAGAGAAATGGAGTGATCATGCACAAATGTGCCTAAAATTGTTTACATTTACCAAGTGGATATGGTGTTTTTTTGTCACTTTTAAACTATAAGGGACTTTATCACAAGTAAAAATGACATAAAAGGGTTTTTGGGTGTGTGTGGGTCACTAATGTGAGATATGTTTCTCCATTCACACCAATTTGGCATGAAATCAAACATAAATTTGGTGATCACACATAAATGTGTTTCAAATTTTACCCATTTACCCTAGTTACAAATGAATATGGTGTGATTATGCTACTTTAGAGTGTGTGTTTTTTTTATAAAATTTAATTTTGACACACCTATAACACCTATAAATGTAAACAAGCAATCTAAAAGGCCCCAAAACCTGAAAACAACTACACATTTTCCCAAATGGACATCAATTGCAAAATTCACACCCTAAAGTCTTAGGTTCCATACTGAATTCTTAAAAATGACAAAGTTATAACCATATTAGTTTTTTAAAAATTATATTCTAAATCATAATTTGTGGAACTGTGAGACCAAGTCTATGAGATACAAAGTGGTCCTAATTTATTTTATTTATTAAAATGAATATATATTATAAGGAATAATACTTAATTTTATTTTAGTAAACAAACCCCCTTCCTTTTATTCTTTAACTTCTTTGTTTCAAAACCCATACACATAACATAACAATAATACTATGTACATGTTTTTATGTTGGGTTCAAAACAAGATAAAATCCCAAAATCGCGTATGTATTTTCATTGAAACCTTTATTTCAAAAAATAATGTCCAGTTTTTATTCCTCTAACTTCACACACTTACCCAAAAAGTAAAAAGATATGAACAATCAAGACAATCTACAATAACATAATGTGTAAGAGGACTTAGCACATATCGGTTGTGGGAATAAAGGAACACCAAATTTTTTGAAATGATTTTTTATATATGTATAACAATGCATATAAAACTATGTGTGGGGTATGTTTCACAAGGGGAGTGTGGTGTATAATATGATGATCATAGTAGGTTACACACACAATAGGGGTTGAAATAGAATATGCATGGGGAATTTCAACATATAAGAATGAAAATATTCATAAACAGGTCATGTAGTAAATGGATAAAAGAAAAAAAATGAAAATTCAACCATTAAATGATAGGAAAAAATGGTTCTTAGGTAGGTGGTGGAGTAAAATAACTTAAGGCTATATATTGAAGGGGGTAACCTTTGAGAATCATTTGTGAATTGTGATATTCAAATATATCTATTTTTTAATGAAAAAAAAGACCTAGATAATCAAATAAAATTGAGTTCATTGTGAGAGAGATACAATGCAATTAGAGCAGTTCATAAAGTTTTTGGGTTTTTCGAAGTGAAACTAAAGAGTTATTCAAGGGCATGTGCATGGAGTTGGGGGATAATTCCATGGAAATTTCCCCCAAATTGTACATATTATGACCATAAAATGTATGCATTATGTCCATAGCATGTACACATTATTTTAATTTAGGATTGAGATTCCCCAACCATAATGTGTGCATGTTATGGAAACATAATACATACACTTTATTAGTACTAAGCTTAGTGTCAATAATGCGTATGTGTTATTGGAACTATGTTTAGTGAAAATAACATGTACACATTATGTTTCAATAAGATGTACACATTACTGAAACCATAAAAAAGTCCCACCTATGGGCACACTTCTTTTATTCTCCTTTTCCTACTTGCTCTTAGCTTGTCTTTGTTATACTGTGTTTGATTTATGATTGGAGAAGGTTAAAAATATGTTTGGATCACCTGATACCCTACCAAATAAGAAATGCCACCATGGAGGTGAGGTAAGTAATAAAAAATAAACCTATTAACCCTAAATTTTGATTTTTTCATTATTTAATTGCTAAATCTTGTTCTTTTTTAACAACTCATCCCACTATCAAAGATCAACATGATAACCATCCTCCTAACTCTCTGCCTAACCTTATTATCCTTCCTATAGTTATACAAGATCTTGCAGGTAATTAGGAAGATATAGATAAAAAATATTGGAAAATAAAATATAAACTAAATAAATAATTAGGAGAATGAGGGATCCCACATCGACCAACACCCACCACACCTGTTTGGCCAATACCTTAGAGTCAGTATTAGGTCAATTTGACTCATTAATGAATTAAATCGATAGATGGACATCATATAGGGATATACGTAGGTATTACTATGCTAAAATATTACTTTCATGTGAGGTAAAGGATAAAGAAATATCAAAATACCACTTTTGTGACTTATTTATTGACCCAACAACTAATGCACCTTTTCCAATAACCACTAAAATTTTCTAAATCAACTAATGTCAACATAATTTGATTACAAATAATTATTAGGATTGATGGTGGATGTTGTTTGACTACCCACTGTGTAACAACCATGATGTCTAATTATATTTTTTGAGGAAACTCTAATGTGGGTTTGTCCTCAATTAGATCTATAACTATTTTGATTATGGTGAGTTTCAAGGCCAAAGAAAAGGCACTGCATAGGATCGATCAGGTGCACAACATGCTTCTAATTATCCCTCAAGGATACCTACCCAAAATCCATTTCAGATCGATATCCCCATTATGGTGAAGTAGGTAATGGAGATTGACACTTTTCATGTGCTGAGTGCACTTACACATTTTTTTATCATACAAGTAGGTTTTGTAAGACTAATGCTAGAGATACTCCACCTGGTATGCATAATCAACCTCATCATAATAGATGTTGTGGTTCAATATACATTAGAACTTTAGATGATGATGGTGGTGGTTTTGAGGGCTTATATGATATACTCATGAGCTGTGAGTTTTTAAAACATACATTTGGTGTGCGCATGTCAGTCAATCACATATGTAGGTATCTTGTATATAAATTTCATGTTAAATTTAAGTTCTATTTGTATTTTAAAGCTAACAATTAATTTACACATACATTGAATAATATATATGTAATTTTTATGTTTCAAGAGGAGACAGTTCCTACATCTTCATTTGCAGAGATAGCTGTGGGCCATCCACTACTTTACCTGTCAATGTTACTAGGCCACAATTTACCTATACAAAGGTATAAATTTGAGTTAATATTATACTCAATGTACATGTTTTTTATTTCTATAGATATATTCTCTTGACTAAAAATCATACATGTTCAAATTAAAACTTGAATGATATTGACGTGAATACAAATTATATGTGTGAGACGTGTTGAAAGATATAGAGAGGAATGTAACCTAAATAATGATCAACCTTATAGACAATCTCCTTCAATGTCTAATGATGTCTTTTTCATATTTTTTTAAAAATATATTATTCCTCCTATTTAATCTAATCATATTATTAGTGTTCCTTCAACTTTTAAATATTATTTTATTTCTTCACATTTTTCTTGATTATTATCTCTTCTTCATAGTGTTTCTTAAGTACTCAATATTTTCACTGATACCTATAGTACCACTACTTATCTTCTAAATCCTCAAGTTTTTTCCCTTGTGTGAATCATGCATGTTATGAAATAGCTTAATTTATCTAAAAAAACAAGTGAGGTTGTTTGTTTAGCTGATGATGAAAATAGACACTCCTCCATCTCTATGAGTAGAGACAGACACATGTATTGATTTTGTAATGTCATGTACATAGGCACTCATCGAGGTACATGTTAACTTATAATTTTGATTTGTAAAAATAGATTTTTTTAATAATTTTATTACATACTTTGGAAAATATAATTTATGTGAATGTATTATATATGTAGGGTTTTTGTAGGACATCTAATAGTCCCATTCAAATGATTATTAGGGCACCTTATCTTGTTTCTTCCTTATTTCACACCCCTATTTATACACCTCAATATATCATTCACCCTATTGAGCATTAGGCACATATTGAGCATGAACACAAGATTATAGTAAGTGCATGTTTAAATTACTTTTTTTATTATAGTTTAAATCTAATTTTGAACTTGGTTTCATGCATAGTATGTAAATTTTCTAATAATATTTGTATTAGAATAGGTTCAGCTATAGGCAAGCTATAAGTGTATAAGGAATTGTAGTTAGAACTTGGAGGAATTAATGACATTTGAGGGATCTCCATCTACCAGCAAGGCATCCTTTGGAGAGTCTTATTAGATGAAGACAAAGACAGGGAGACTATTTGATGAGTAAGATATCTTACAAGATGTACTTGTTTGTATGCCTATATGGCAATATGCACATTTTTGGCATTCTATGTGTATAAAACATTAACCCAACATTATATTATGTTTTTAGACGATATAATTTTTTGTATGCATATATGGAAGTGTATGTGTTATTGTATTTATATACCTATATGTCATTCATCTGACATTTTATTATGTTCTTATTTTGTATGCCTTTATGGATTTTATGCTTACATATTTATATGTTCACATTTTGTCATGATAGTCTTTACCGTATAATTTAACACAAATTATTATTACAAGACTAAATTTTATGGTTGTATGACCATATTTAGATACAAATGTCTTTAATATTTCCTTCGTGTAATTTATAAATACTAACTTGTAATATTTCAATATTGTTGGAATTGAAACAATATATAAGAAAAGAATATAATGTTTGAGATAAAGTCATATATTTATGTGAAGTACGTCTCATGACTGGGCTACACCATTTATCACTATTCTAATGTGGATACCCTTGTTGCACTAGTTTAATATCATTTGGGACTTGATATTCATGTTTTTTTAGTCCATTGAATTTATAGACATACCACATTTCTATTATAAGTACTTGATTGAAACAAACAATGAAATACTCATCTCTTCAATTCCTTCTTCATGTGATCTTATAAATTTTAGTTGTGCATATTTTATGAAGTGGTTATGTTCTAACTCCTCTTTTAGAATAATCTATCTTTGTAAATGCTTTGAATTCTTGTTTATAGACTCTTATTTGGACCTTATAAGTAGTGAAAGATTATAATTATCATGTCTCTTGCAGCCTTGGAATATTTTGGTGGTTATAGCTCTTTTTTAATTCTCCATCTCCATTGCATCTAGCTTGGCCATTTCATGTTTCTCTATCACTTGAGACAATTGTTTCTTCACCATTTGATAAATATCCATGCTCATATTTGTTTTATTACATTTGAAGTTCAAAATCACAATCTTTTATGTTAGATCTAAACATGTCATTTTGATTCAAAATCACCTCAATGATTGCATTTAATCATTTATTATCATGCACTGCATTTGGCTTCTTTCTATTACCTCTAGTAAAGGCTACTACTTTCATGGCAGGTTCCTTATCTGAAGATTAAATTAATGTGTTCAAACAACCTCATATATTTTCATATCATAAAAAATAATATAATTTGGATTATTATCATTGAATATTTGGAATAAAATATTAAGACATAGAAGATTATATTTCATCATATAATTCAAAAAGTTATGAATATATATATATATATATATATATATATATATATATATATATATATATATATATATATTAATTCAGTTTCCATCGGGATTCACATTTAGATATAACAATTTTTTCATATATATATGCAAGTTAAAAAAATCATATATTTATGTAGCCATGTGTATGTGCATGTCCCTGTCTAAGCATGATTTTAATAATCTAAATATATTAAAACTATATCTACACACAAAGACAAATACCTACATATACCTAAGATATAAAAATCATATGTATATACACATACATGCACACTTTGTATAGAGATGGCTAACACACATTCAATAAGTTAGATTTGTGACCCTAAAAAATGAAACAAGAGCATGGTCATAATCATATATAACATATACAATAGTGTAAATACAATATAATTTTGGGGCATAAAAAAAATTTAGTTATATTTTAATATATATTTATTAACTAGATTAATGTAACCATTAGATGGGGCGGTTAAGACAATGATGAAGCAATACATGTTATGTATATGTACATACTTAATATATTCATGGTCAATCACAAAAAAATGTATGTATCTTCATCTACATCTTAGGTCATGTCATTTTTAACATCATTGGCCTCTAATCACATCTATTTGAGAGACCCACCACCCATTTTGGCCTAAAAAATGCCCTTCCCAAAATAAGAAAAATGTAGGTTTTAGCCTAAATTTAGGCATGCATAAAATTAAAACTTAAAGACATTATAACATTCAAAAATAACCCTCTCATTCATGTTTAATACCTATTATTTTACCCTATATCACATCGATGAAACCTTCAATACCAATAAATGGCTCAAGTTGTCGTGAAGGGTCCTCAAATGGAACTTTTTTACATTAAAGAGACAAGTTCTTGTCCTTCAACTAACATTATGCCTCTAGGACATCTAGGTGAAAATAAATTAGTTTTATCATGTATATATATTAAAATTACATGTTATTCCATGACCATGACATCCAAATCCACCTGGATGCATGTTTTCACTATTGTTTAGGAGCATGTAAACAATGACAATAAATGTTGTCAAAGTTGAAGCTACAATTAGAGACCTCCACCTCTAGTGTTTTTTGGATTAAAAATGGTGCTAAAAATACACATAGGGAGGTATATAATGTTTATTACCACATTATTTTCCTTCGATCATTCTAGGTCAAAAGACCCACTGCCCATTCTTGCCTTAAGAATACCCTTCCCAAAATAAGAAAAGCAATTTTAAATCCTAAATTTAGGTGTGCATAAAATGGAAATCATAATTGATTGGAATGAACTATAATAACCCTAAAATGTTTTAATAATACCTATAATTTCATCCCAAATCATGTTTATTTAAACTTAAATATCAATCCATGGCATAAGTTGCAATGATGGGTCTTGAAATACAATTTTTTGTAGCAAAAAGACAAGTGCTTATCCTTCAACTGGCATTTTTGCCTCTAAGACCTCCAAGTGAATATCCATCAATTTAACCATGTATATATAGGAAAATGACATGTGATACCATGACCATGACATCCAAATACACCTAGATTCATGTTTTCACTATTGTATAGGAGTGTAGAAACATTGATAACAAATGTTGTAAAAAGTAAAGATGAACTTGGAAAAATACACATCCAATGCTTCATGGCTCAAAATGGGCACTAAAAAAACATCTAAGGTGTAATATAACATCCAATACCACTTTATTGGCCATTTATCATGCCCAATTGAGAGACCCACCACACATTCTAACCTCAATAATGCCCTTCCCAAATAAAAAAATGTAGTTTTTAAGCCTAACATTAGGCATGCATTAAATGAAAACCATAATTCATTATAACAAACCATAAGAACCATACCATGAATGTATAATCCCAATAATTTTAGCCTAGATCACATCAATAGAACCTTCAATACTATCCATGGCACAAGTTGTAGTGACTAATCTTGAAATGCAACCTTTTGTAATGAAGAGATAAATACTTGTCATCTAGTTAGCACTTATGCCTCTAGAAACTCTAAGTGAAAATACATCACTACAAACATGTATAGATAGGAAAATTACATGTGATACCATGACCATGACATCCAAATCCACCCAATTGCATATTATCACTATTTTTTAGGAGCATGGAAACACTGATAATAAATGTTGTCAAAGCTAAAGCCGTAGTTAAAGAAATCCACCTTCGGTGCTTTGTGACTCAAAACTAGGACTTACAACACATCCAAGATAGTAGATAACATCTAAGACCATTTTCTTGGCCTCTATTCATTCCTGTTCAAGAGACCACCACCTGTTTTAGCCTCAAGAATGCCCTTTCCAATACAATAAAAATGCAAATCTTTAGCCTAACTTTAGGCATGCATAAAATTGAACTTGTAAATTGTTTGCATAAAATGAAATAACCCTCAAACGCATTTTTATTCCCTATAATTTCACCCTAGATCATGTTGATTTAAAATTCAAGGCCAATTTGTGGCATAAGTTGTAGTGACAGGTTTTGAAATGCAACTTCTTTATATTGAAGATACAAGTGCTTGTCCTCCAACTAGCATTTCTACCTCCGAGATCGCTAGGTGAAAATACATAACTTAACAGAATATATATAAGAAAATGACACATTATCCCTTGACCTCAACCTAAAAATACACCTAAATGCATGTTTTCACTAATGTTCAAGAGCATGTAAACATTGATAATAAATGTTGTCAAAGTTGAATCTATAATTGTAAAACTCAACATTCAGTACTTCATGGCTTGAAACTAGCATTGCCAACACATACATGGTGGTAGATAACATCTAGGACCATGTTATTGTCATCAAATCATGCCTAATTGAGAGACTTGTCACCTATTTTGACCTCAAGAATGCCCTTCCTAAAACAATAAAAATATAGTTTTTAGCCTAACTTCAAGCATGCATAAAATGAAAATTATAAATCATTGGAATGAACTAGAATAACCATACCATGCATGTATAAGACCTATAATTTCACCTTAGATCATGTAAATGGAACTATACATACCAATACATGGCATAAGTTACAGTGAGGGGTCTTGAAATGTAACATTTAATAGTGAAGAGATAAGTGCTTATCCTCTAACTAAAATTTCTACCTTTGGGACCTCTAGGTGAAAATACATAACTTAAAACACACACACACACACACACACACACACACACACACACACACACACACACACACACACACACACACACACACACACACACACAAAATTACATGTGCTCCCATGACCTCGACCTCCAAATTCACCTAGATTTGTGTTTTCACTATTGTTTAGGAGTGTAGAAACATTGACAACATATATTGTCAAAGTTGAAGCGACAAGTAGAGAATAACATGTCTAGTGCTTCATGTATTAAAAATTACACTTAAAACATGTATGAGGTGGTGGATAAAGTATAGGAACACATTTTTTGCCTTTGTTCATGCATGGTCGAGAGGCCAACCACCCATTTTAGCCTCAAGAATACCCTTCCCAATATAAGAAAATGAATTTTTAAGACTAACTTCAGGCATGCATAAAATGAAAACTATAAGTCATTTTCATGAATTTAAAGAAACCTCATGTGTATTTATAAAACATATAATTTTTCACCCTAGATTATGTCAAATAATCCTTCAATACAAATCCATGTCATAAGTTTCAGTGATGGGTCTTGAAAGGCAACGTTTTTATACTGAGGAGACAAGTGCTTGTCCTCTAACTAGTATTTATGCATCTAGGACCTCTAGGTAAAAATACATCACTTTAATCACATATATATAATCAAATTACATTTTATCCCATGATCATGATATTAAAATCCATATGGATGCGAGTTTTCACTATTGTAGAAGAACATGGAAACACTAACAATTAATGTTGTAAAAGTTAAAGTTACAGTTGGAGAACTCCCCCTCCAGTGCTTCATGGATCAAAAATAGAACTTAAAACATGTTTAGGGTGGTGGAAAACATCTAAGAACACATAATTAGACTTTGATCATGCTTATTTGAGAGACCCACCACCCATTTTGGCCTCAAGAATGGCCTTCCCAAAATAAGAAAATTCAGTTTTTTAGCATAACTTTAGTCATGCATAAAATTGAAACCATAATTAATTGGAATGAACTAGAAGAACCATCCCATGAATTTTTAATCCCTATAGTTTTAATTTGGATAAATTTTTACAATCCATTGCATATGCTATAGTGACAGATCTTGAAATGTAACTTTTTTGCAATGAAGAGATAAGTGTTTGTCCTCAAACTGGCATTTATGCATCTGATACCTTAAAGTGAAAATACATCACTTAGAAAACATGTATATAGATAAATTACATGTGATCCCATGACCATGATGTCAAAATACACTTGAATGAATGTTCACTACTTTTTAAGAGCATGGAAATGTTGATAATAAATGTTGTCAAAGTTGAAGCTGTACTTGGAGAGCTCCACCTCTAATGCTTCATGGCTCAAAAATGAAATTTAAAACACATAAAGTATGATATATAACATCCAATACCACATTATTTACCTTTTATCATGCTTGGTCATGAGATCTACCACCCATTTTGGCCTCAAGAATTCCCTATCCTAATACAATAATAATGTAGTTTTTTACCATAGATTTAGGCGTGCGTAAACTAAAAATTAAAAGTAATTTGAACAGAATGAAAAAACCTCACATGCATGTATAAGACCTATAATTCCACCCTGGACCATGTCAATCTAACCTTTAATACCAATCCATGGTAAAATTTGTAACGATAGGTCCTAAAATGTAATGTTTTTGTAGTGAAGAGATAAGTACTTTTCCTCCAACCAAAATTTCTACCTCTAGGCCCTCTAGGTGAAAATATATCACTTTTAACACACACACACGCACGCATGCACGCAGGCACACACACACGCACGCACGCACGCACACACACACACACACATAGTAAAATTAAATGTCATCCCATGGATTCAACATTAAAATCCACCTAGATGCATGTTTTCACTAATGTTCAGGAGTGTGGAAACACTAACAATAAATGTTGTCAAAGTTGAAGCTACAATTGGAAAACTCCACATCCAGTTATTTATGGCTTGAAATAGGCACTTAAAACACATAATAGGTGGTGTATAACATATAATACCATGTTTTTGTACTTTTAACATGCTTATTAAAGAGAACCACCACCCATTCTGGCCTCAAGAATGGCCATTCCCAAAACAAGAAAAAAATAGTTTTTAGCATAATTTCATGCGTGCATAAAATGGAAATCATAAGTCATTAGAATGAACCATAAGAAACCTATTATGTGTATTTAATACATATAATTTAAACCCATATCATGTCAATGTAACCTTATATACCAACATGTGCATAAGTTGTAGTGATGTGTCTTGAAATGGTACTTTTTTTTCATGAAAAGATAAGTGTTTATCCTTCTACTAGAATTTATACATCTAGGACCTCCAAGTGAGAATACATCAATTTGAGAATATATATAGGAAAATGGACCTCAAAATCCACTTATATGCATGTTTTCACTATTGTTTAGAGCATGGAAACATTAACAACAAATGTTGCCAAAGTTGAAGCAACAACTAGAGATCTCCACATAGGGTGATTCATGGCTCTAAATAGGATTTGAAAACATGTATAATGTGTTGTAAAGTGTATAATATCATGTTATTTACCTCTGATCATGACTTATTGAGATACCCACCACCCATTTCAACCTCAAGAACACCCTTCCCAATATAATAAAAATGTAATTTTTATCCTAACTTTAACATGTGTAAAATAGAAACCACAAGTCATTGTCATGAACATAAAGAATGTTTTCATACATGTGTAATAATTTCATTTTTAACCTAGATCACATTTAAGAAACATTTAATACCAATCCATTGCACAAGTTGCAGTGATGGGCCTTAAAATGTAACTTTTTAATAGTAAAGAGACACGTGCTTGTTATCCAACTAGAATTTATGCCTATGTGACCTCTAGGTGAAAATACATAACTTTAAGAATATATAGATAGAAAAACTACACATAATAACATGTCCATGACATCTAAATCCACTTTGGTGCATGTTTTCACTATTGTACAGGAGTGTGGAATTACTCACAACAAATCTTGTAAAAGTTGAAGCTATAGTTAGAGAAATTCAACTCTAATGCTTCATGGATATAAAATAGAAATTAAAACATGTATGATGTGGTGAATAATTTATATTAATAATTTATTTAAATACAACCATTCCTGATCAAGAGAGCCACTAGCCATTCTAGTCTCAAAAATGCCCTTCCTAAAATAAAAAAATGTAGTTTTTTAGCCTAACTTTAGGCATGCATAAAATGAAGATCGTAAGTTGTTCGCATAAACCATAAGAAAAATATATCACACATATAATCCCTATAATTTTACCTTGGATCACATTGATGTAACCTTTAAGACTAATCTTAGCATAAGTCGACATGAGGATTCTTGAAATGTAACTTTTTGTGATGAAGAGATAAGTGCTTGTCCTCCAACTAGCATTTATACCTTTGGGACCTCCAAGTCAAAGTTCATAGATTCATACATATCTATATAATAAAATTTCTTGTTTTCCCATGACCAATACATCCAAATCCACCTAGATGTGTGTTTTCATTATTGTTCAGGATTATGGAAACACTGACAACAAATGTTATCAAAGTTGAAGTTGTACTTGGATAACTCCACCTACGATGGTTTATGGATCAAAAATGGAAATGAAAAAACATAAAGGATGTTATATAACATCCAATACCATGTTATTAGACTATGATCATGTATGTTCAAGATACCCACCACCATTTTGGACTCAAGAAGGCCCTTCCCAATACAAGATAAATGCAAATTTTTAACCTAACTTTAGGCGTACATAAAATAGAAATTGTAAGTTACTAGAAAAACTTAATGAAAATTTAAGTTCATGTAAAATCCCTCAAATTAATTCCTAGATCAAGTGTATGTAACCTTCAAGAGTAATTTTTGGCACAAGTTGTAGTGATGGGTCCTGAAATGTAAATTTTTACAACGAAGAGATAAGTGCTTGTCCTCTAACTAGAATTTATACCTCTGAGACCTCAAAGTGAAAATAAATCACTTAAAAACATATATATATATATATATATATATATATATATATATATATATATATATACAAATTACACATGATACCATGACCTAAAAATCTAAATCCATGCATATACATGTTTTCATTACTGTTTAGGAGCATGGAAGCACTGACAATAAATATTGTCAAAGCTGAAGTTGTATTTATAAAACTCCACATTCAGTGATTCTTGTCTTGAAAATAGTAGTGAAAACACATTATAGGTGGATAATAACATCCAGGTGTTAAGGTTTGGAGTCTAAAAGCTTCACATATGAGTGCATTACCAAAGTTGTAGGTTTACACAGTCACCGGCGTCAGTCAGGAGTGACCGACGTCGATCAGGAGTAGTTGAAGAAATGCTGACGTCGGCAGAGGATCGGCTGATGACGGTCACAGGCAAGCAGGTAGGAACCGGCGTTAGTTACCTGTGCATCCAGAATGCTATTTTCGAGGACATAACCAAGTGTTTGCATGATGAGTTTAAGTCTTAGTCTTAAGTTCATGTTTCTATTATTAGCAAGATTGTTTTTAGAACCCTTGTTCAAGAGGCTTAATTGTTGGTTGTAAGTGCATGCTCAAGTTTCCTAATTCTATATGTAGGAAAGATCTTCTTAGCTTATTATTGTATGAGTAGAACATTGTGAATGTTTAAAGAATAGTACAGAGTTGTATCAATCCAAGTTGTTGGAGTTGATTGTACTTGAGAGACAGAGCTCTTGAGGAATAGAGATATAGAGAGAGATCTTGTGCATCTGAGAGAGGTGTGGAAGAAAGAAGTTTCTTCAATTGTATTCCTTTTGTAAAGAGTTTAATACAAGTTTTCAGGGTGGTTTCTTGTATCTCTTGTTCTTTGCTATTTATCATTCTAGTTACTTATCTATCTAATTTAATTCTGCGTTTATTGCTTTAACAAGTGTAATCATTATTGGTTGATCCTCAACAAGTGGTATCAGAGCTCAGGTTCACTAACAGGTGGTTTAGATCTGTGTAGTGTGTATTAATTACAGGTTGCTCACAGGGGTTTCTCCAGGGATTTCTATTTGAGTGGGAGAAGCAATGGCAGAAGAAAGTAAATTGAGAATGGAGAAGTTTAATGGCAAGAACTATCAACATTGGAGAATGCAGATAGAGGACTATCTGTATCAGAAAGATCTTTACTTACCATTAGGTGGGATTGCAAAGAAGCCCAAAGACATGGAGGATGAAGAATGGGAAGTTCTTGATAGAAAGGCTCTGGGATCTATAAGACTGAGTCTAACATCCACTGTGATATCTAATTTATCATAGGAAAAAACAACGGTAGAGTTAATGACTACTTTAGCAAATTTGTATGAAAAACCCTTAGCTTCTAATAAGGTATATCTTATGAAGCAGTTATTTAATTTGCATATGCAAGAAGGTGGATCTATATCTAATCACCTGAATGATTTCCATGGAATTGTTAATCAATTAAGTTCAGTCAATATTGTGTTTGATGATGAAATAAAAGCTCTTTTAATATTATGTTCTTTGCCTGAAAGCTGGCATGGCTTGGTAATGGCAGTTTTTAATACTGCATCTGCTTCGAATATTTTAAAAGTAGAGGATGTTGTTAGTGTTATCTTGAATGAGAAAATTCATAGGAAAAGCACAGAGGAAACATCAGGGAATGCTTTAAATCTTGAGAGCAGGGGAAGGCAAAAAGAGAAGAGCAAGAGGAGATCAAGATCTAAGTCTAAGGTGAGAGGTAGATCAAATCCAGAAATGGCAGGAGGCCACAATGCTGGAATTGTGGAAAGATGGGGCACATAAGTAGAGATTGTTGGTCAAAGCCTAAAGAGGACAATCAGCATGAAGGAAAGGAAGAAGCAAAGGTTGCAGGTATTGCACAAGATGCTTTAATATTCTCTTTGCATAATAATATAGAATCTTGGGTTTTAGATTATGGTGCATCTTTTCATGCTACCCCTAATAAAGAATATTTCAGTGACTATATCCATGGAGATTTTGGAATAGTATACTTAGGGGATGATGAGCCCTGTAAAATTATTGGCAAAGGTAAAGTGTAGCTGAAGATGCAGAATGGAAACACATGGGTGTTGAGAGATGTGATGCATGTTCCTAGCTTGAAGAGAAATTTGATTTCTACAGGAAAGTTAGGGGATGAGAGTTGTACAGTAACTCTCACAGCAAAATCTTGGAAGGTGACCAAGGGCGCACTTGTTATGGCCAGAGGTAAGAGAGTAGGTACTCTCTATTTATGTAATTGTGTTACTAGTATTTCTCCTTCTGTATTATCTACTTCAGATGTGGATGCTAAATTGTGTCACTCAAGGCTTGGCCACATGAGTGAGAAGGGGATGTCAATTCTTAAGTCTAAAGGTAAGCTTTCAGATTTGAAAAGCATGGATCTAGAATTTTGTGAGCACTGTGTATTTGGAAAATAGAAAAGGGTTAGTTTTCTCAAGACTGGGTCTACTAAGAAAAGGCATAAGTTACAGCTTGTTCACATAGACGTGTGGGGACCGGCTCAGGTAGCTTCTATTGGAGGATCACAGTACTATGTTACGTTCATAGATGATGCTACAAGAAAGGTATGGATCTATTGTATTAAGAAGAAATCTGATGTATTTGAGACTTTTAAGATTTGGAAAGCTATGGTTGAGAATGAAACAGGCAGAAGATTGAAGTGCCTAAGATTTGACAATGGTGGTGAGTTATGCAGCCTTAAGTTCAATTGGTATTGTTATACGCATGGAATCCACAGGCAAATGACAGTTCCAAGGACACCTCAGCAGAATGGAATTGCTGAAAGGATGAATAGAATAATTATGGAGCATGCAAGATGTATGAGATTGCATGCTGGGTTGCTCTTAGAGTTTTGGGCAGAAGCTATTGACACTACAGTGTACCTGATTAACAGAGGACCCTCTACAGCTCTGGATGGTTGAATTCCAGAAGAGGCATGGACATGTAAAAAGGTAGATCTCTCATATCTCAAAATTTTTGGTTGTGAAGCCTTTGTACATGTAGATAAAGAAAATAAAAAGAAGCTTGATGCTAAGTCTATGAGGTGCAGGTTTATTGGCTATGGCTCAGATGATTTTGGTTTCAGATTTTGGAATCTAAGAACTAAAAAGGTAATTAGGAGCCATGATGTTGTTTTCAATGAAAAAGTGATGTATAGTGATCAGCTAAAGAAGCTGAATCAATCTGGGCAGAGTAATGGAGAATTGGACGAGGTGACAGTCCAAAATGAGCTCGTGGGAAAAAGAAATAATCACTTGCAAGAAAACACAGAGACCGACGTCGGCAGGATAGAAACCGACATCAGCAGAAT